>CM076537.1:67446-114599 GCA_038429875.1 Poecile montanus | reverse complement strand
CAAAAATATCCCGAAAATTGCCAAAAAATCACTCAAAAATCACCAAAAATATCCCGAAAATCACCCAAAAATCGCCAAAAAAAATCCCGACAATTGCCCAAAAATCACCCAAAAATCACCAAAAATATCCCGAAAATTACCCAAAAATCACTCAAAAACCACCCAAAACCCGCTCCAAAAATCGCCCGAAAATCGCAAAAAAAACCCCGAAAATTGCCCAAAAATCACCCCCAAAAATCATCCAAAAATCGCCTAAAAATCACCCAAAAATCACCAAAAATATCCCGAAAATTGCCCCAAAATCACTCAAAAATCATCCAAAAATCGCCTAAAAATCACCCAAAAACCGCTCAAAAATCGGCCAAAATTCACCCAAAAATCACCCCCAAATCGGCCAAAAACCGCTCAAAAATCGCCCAAAAATATCCCGAAAATTGCCCAAAAAATCACTCAAAAATCGCCCAAAAACCGCCAAAAAAATCCCGAAAATTGCCCCAAAATCGCCAAAAAAATCCCGAAAATTGCCCCAAACTCTTCCCTAAATCCCCCCAAAATGATTTTTGGGTGTTGAACAAATTTTTGGGTCCCTGGAGATTTTTTTTGGGATTATTTTTTATCGTTCCGGGCGATTTTGGGGGGGGTTTAAAGTGATTTTTGTACCCCCCGGGGGGTTTTGGGTTCAATAAATTGAATTTTCGGCTGGTTTTGGGGACACAAAGGGAATTTTGGGGCTCCCTCGGGTGGGGTTTTGGGGACATTAAGGCCATTTTTGGGGACATTAAAGTAATTTTTGGGGAAATTTAAAGCATTTTTGGGGACATTTAAAGCATTATTTGAACATTAAAGTCATTTTTGGGGACATTTAAGGCGTTTTTAGGGCATTAAAGTCATTTCTGGGGACATTTAAGGCGTTTTTAGGACATTAAAACCATTTTTGGGGACATTTAAGGTGCTTTTTTTGCCATTTCAGGCATTTTTCGGGGACATTGAAGCCCTTTTTAGGAACATTTAAGACAATTTTTGGACATTAAAGCCATTTTTTGGTGAATTTCAGGCATTTTTTTGGACATTAAAGCCGTTTTTTGGTGAATTTCAGGCATTTTTTTGGACATTAAAGCCGTTTTTTGGTGCATTTCAGGCATTTTTTTGGATATTAAAGCCGTTTTTTGGTGCATTTCAGGCATTTTTTTGGACATTAAAGCCATTTTTTGGTGCATTTCAGGCATTTTTTTGGATATTAAAGCCGTTTTTGGGGGCGTTTCAGGCGTTTTTAGGACATTAAAGTCGTTTTTTGGGGGAATTTCAGGCGTTTTTGGGGAAATTTAAGTCGTTTTTTGGGGAAATTTCAGGTGTTTTTGGGGAAATTTCAGGTATTTTTGGCCCCCCCGCTGTCCCTCTGTCCCCTCCTGTCCCTCTGTCCCCTCCTGTCCCTCTGTCCCCTCTGTCCCTCTGTCCCTCTGTCCCTCTGTCCCTCCTGTCCTCCTGTCCCTCTGTCCCCTCCTGTCCCCCTGTCCCTCTGTCCCTCTGTCCCTCTGTCCCTCTGTCCCTCTGTCCCCTCTGTCCCTCTGTCCCTCTGTCCCTCTGTCCCTCTGTCCCCTCTGTCCCTCTGTCCCTCTGTCCCCTCTGTCCCTCTGTCCCTCTGTCCCCTCTGTCCCTCTGTCCCTCTGTCCCTCTGTCCCTCTGTCCCCTCTGTCCCCTCCTGTCCCCTCTGTCCCTCTGTCCCTCTGTCCTTCTGTCCCTCTGTCCCCTCGGTCACGGCCCTTGACCCCTCCCCTCCCCTCCCCCCCCCGTCATTTCCCGGACACCGCGGGGGGGGGAGGGGAGGTTTTGTAACCCCCCCCCCGGACAGAGGGACAGACGGACAGAGGGGACAGAGGAACAGGAGGGGACAGACAGACGGACACACGGACAGAGGGGACAGAGGAGACAGACAGAGGAACAGACAGACGGACACACGGACAGAGGGACAGGAGGGGACAGAGGGACAGCCGGACATTCGGACACTCGGACAGACGGACAGGAGGGGACAGGAGGGGACAGAGGGACAGACACAGGGACAGACAGACGGACAGACAGACAGACGGACAGACAGACGGACACTCGGACACTCGGACCCTCGGCCATGGCCGGAGCTCTCCTGGCGCTGCTGCTGCTGCTGCCCCCGAGCCTCGGTCAGTGCGGGACCCCCAGAGACCCCCGGAGAGACCCCCAGAGAGACCCCAGAGAGACCCCAGAGACCCCCGGAGACCCCCGGAGACCCCCAGAACCCCATAGAGACCCCAAAGAGACCCCCGGGACCCCATAGAGACCCCAGAGACCCCCGGAGAGACCCCAAAGAGAACCCAGAGACCCCCAGAACCCCATAGAGACCCCCAGAGACCCCCGGAACCCCCCCAGAGACCCCCGGGACCCCCAAATAGACCCCCAGAACCCCACAGGGACCCCCAGAGACCCAGAGAGACCCCCGGGACCCCCCCCAGAGACCCCCGGGACCCCCATAGGGACCTCCAGAGACCCCCGGAGACCCCCGAGACCCCCAAATAGAGCCCCAGAACCCCATAGAGACCCCCAGAGCCCCCCAAAGACCCCCGGGACCCCCAAAGACCCCCGGGACCCCCCCAGAGACCCCCCAGAACCCCATAGAGACCCCCAGAGGCCCCCAAAGACCCCCAGGACCCCCCCAGAGACCCCCGGGACCCCCGGGACCCCCAAAGACCCCCGGGACCCCCAAACAGAGCCCCATGGGACCCCAAGAGACCCCCGGGACCCCCATAGAGCCCCCCCAGAGCCCCCCACCTGCCCCATAGCCCCTCCCCCCTGCCCCTCCCCCCTCTCCAGGTGTCCCCCCGCCCCCCCGAGACCCCCACCCAGCCCCTCCCCCCACTGACCCCTCCCCTCCCCCCCCCCCTCCAGGTGTCCCCACGCCCCCCCCGCCCCCCCCCCGCTGTGACCCCGCCCTGGTCCCGATCGAGGGGGGCTGGGGGGAGCTGGTGGGGGGAGGGGCGGTGCTGCTCTACCGCTGCCCCCCCGGCAGCGCCCCCTCCCCCACCGCCCTGCGCCGCTGCGACCCCCGCGGGAGCTGGGACCCCCTGCCCGGGGGGGCGGCGGGACCCCCCCGATGCCAAGGTGGGGTTTGGGGAGGGGTCCTGGGGGGGTTTGGGGGGGTTTGGGGGGTCCTGGGGGGGTCCTGGAGGGGTTTGGGGGGATTTGGGGGGGTTTGGGGGTCCTGGGGGAGCTGGGACCCCCTGCCCGGGGGGGCGGCGGGACCCCCGAGATGCCAAGGTGGGGTTTGGGGAGGGGTCCTGGGGGGGGTTTGGGGGGATTTGGGGGGGTCCTGGGGGGGTTTGGGGGGTCTTGGGGGGGTCCTGGGGGGGTTTGGGGGGCTCCTGGGGGCTCCTGGAGGGGTTTGGGGGGATTTGGGGGGGTTTGGGGGGTCCTGGGGGGGTCCTGAGGGGGTCCTGGAGGGATTTGGGGGGGTCCTGGGGGGATCTGGGGGGCTCCTGGGGGGTCCTGGGGGGGTTTGGGGGGGTTTGGGGGGGATCTGGGGGGGTTTGGGGGGCTCCTGGGGGAGCTTGGAGGGGTTTGGGGGGTCCTGGGGGAGTTTGGGGGGTCCTGGGGGGGTTTGGGGGGTCTTGGGTGGGTTCGGGGGGGGGTTGGAGGGGTTTGGGGGATCCTGGAGAGTTTGGCGGGGTCTTGGGGGGGTCCTGGAGGGGTTTGGGGGGTCCTGGGGGGGGTCCTGGGAGGGTCTGGGGGGGTCCCGGGGGTGTTTTGGGGGGTCCTGGGTGTATTTTGGGGGGTATTTCGGGGGGTGTTTTGGGGGTATTTTGGGGGGTGTTTTGGGGGTGTTTTGGGGTATTTTGGGGGGTCCCGGGGGTATTTTGGGGGGTATTTCGGGGGTCTCACCGCCCCCCTCCCCAGCCGTGTGGTTCCAGGGGTGTCTGGGGGTATTTTGGGGGTATTTTGGGGGGTCCTGGGTGTATTTTGGGGGGTATTTTGGGGGTCTCACCCACCCCTTCCCCAGCTGTGTGGTTTGGGGGTATTTTGGGGGTGTTTTGGGTGTATTTTGGGGGGTATTTCAGGGGTCTCACCCCCTCCCCAGCCGTGTGGTTCCAGGGGTGTCTGGGTGTATTTTGGGGGGTATTTTGGGGGTGTCTGGGGGTATTTTGGGGGTATTTTGGGGGTGTTTTGGGGGGTATTTTGGGGGGTCCTGGGTGTATTTTGGGGGGTGTTTCGGGGGTCTCACCGCCCCCCTTCCCCAGCCGTGTGGTTTGGGGGTGTTTTGGGGGGTCCCGGGGGTATTTTGGGGGTTCCTGGGTGTATTTTGGGTGTATTTTGGGGGGTATTTTGGGGGTATTTTGGGGGTGTCTGGGGGTATTTTGGGGGTATTTTGGGGGTGTTTTGGGGGGTATTTTGGGGGGTCCTGGGTGTATTTTGGGGTGTATTTTGGGGGGTATTTTGGGGGTGTTTTGGGGGGTATTTTGGGGGGTCCTGGGTGTATTTTGGGGGGTATTTTGGGGGTGTTTTGGGGGTGTTTTGGGGGGTTCCTGGGTGTATTTTGGGGGGTATTTTGGGGGTGTTTTGGGGGTGTTTTGGGGGTATTTTGGGTGTATTTTGGGGGGTATTTCAGGGGTCTCACCCCTTCCCCAGCCGTGTGTTTTGGGGGTATTTTGGGGGTATTTTGGGGGGTCCTGGGTGTATTTTGGGGGGTATTTCAGGGGTCTCACCCCCTCCCCAGCCGTGTTCTGCCCGGCGCCGCTGGAGTTCGAGCAGGGCTGGTTCTTCCCGCGGGGGGGGCGGCACCCCCCGGGCTCGGTGCTGCGCTACGGCTGCTCGGGGGGCTTCACCCTGAGGGGACCCCCCGAGAGGCGCTGCGGGCCCGGGGGGCGCTGGGAGGGGCCCGACCCCGTCTGCGACGATGGATGTAAGGGGGGAGGGGGTTTGGGGGGGTTTGGGGGGGGGATTTGGGGGAGCTGGGGGGATTTGGGGGGAGCTGGGGGGGATTTCGGGGGATCTGGGGGGGTCCTGGGGAGGTTCGGGGGGTCTTGGGAGGGTCCTGGGGGGGTTTGGGGGGTCCTGGGGGGATCCTGGAGGGGTCCTGGGGGGAGCTGGGGGGGACTTGGGGGGGATTTAAGGGAATTTGGGGGGTTCTGGGGGGGTCCTGGGGGGATTTGGGGGGTCCTGGGGGCAGCTGGGGGGGATTTGGGGAGGTTTTGGGGGGTCCTAGGGGGTTCCTGGGGGGAGCTGGAAGGGATTTGGGGGGGTTTGGGGGGTCCTGGGGGGATTTGGGGGGCGCTAGGGGGGTTCCTGGGGGGAGTTGGGGGCATTTAGGGGGTCTTGGGGGGTCCTGGGAGGGTTTGGGGATTCCTGGGGGAGCTGGGGAGGTTTGGGGGGTCCTGGGGGGGGTGCTGGGGGGATTTGGGGCAGTTTTTGGGGGATTTGGGGCAGTTTTTGGGGGATTTGTGGCAGTTTTTGGGGGATTTGGGGGAGTTTTTGGGGGATTTGGGGCAGTTTTTGGGGGATTTGGGGCCGGTTTTTTGATGTTTTGTGCTACTTTTGGGTGTTTTTCCATCCCCTGACCCCCCCCCTCCGTGCCCCCCCCCCAGCCGGTGACTGCCCCGCCCCGGCCGTGCCCCCGGGGGGCTCCATGGAGGGGTCCCGGGCCCGTTTCTCCGTGGAGGGGCTGGTTCGGTTCCGCTGCCGCCCGGGGCTGCAGCTCGTGGGCTCGGCCGAGCGCCGCTGCCTCGAGGGGGGAGCCTGGAGCGGGACTGAACCGCGATGCAGAGGTGGGGAGGGGTCCTGGGGGGGGTCCTGGGGAGGTTTTGGGGGGTCCTGGGGGGTCCTAGGAGGGTCCTAGGAGGGTCCTGGGGGGTCTGGGGGGTCCTGGGGGATCCTGGGGGGTCCTAGGAGAGTCTTGAGGGGTTTTGGGGGGGGTCCTGAGGGGGTTTTGGGGGCTCCTGGGGGGTCCTGGAGCAGAACTGAACCCCGCTGCAGAGGTGGGGAGGGGTCCTGGGGGGTCCTGGGGGGTCTTGGAGGGTCCTAGGGGGGTCCTGGGGGGGTCCTGGGGGGGCTGGGGGGGGCTGGGAGGGTCTTGAGGGGTCTCTGGGGGGGGCCTGGGGGGTCCTGGGGGGGTTTTGGGGGTCCTGGGGGGGTCCTGGGGGGAACCTGGAGCGGAACCGAACCCCGCTGCAGAGGTGGGGAGGGGTCCTGGGGGGTCCTGGGGGGGCCCTGGGGGGTCCTGGGAGAGTCTTGAGGGGTTCTGGGGGGTCCTGGGGGGGTCCTGGGGGGTCCTGGGGGGGCTGGGGGGTCCTGAGGGGTCCTAGGAGGATCCTGAGGGGTCCTGGGGGGTCTGGGGGGGGTCCTGGGGGTCCTGGAGCAGAACTGAACCCCGCTGCAGAGGTGGGGAGGGGTCCTGGGGGGTCCTGGGGGGTCTTGGAGGGTCCTAGGGGGATCCTGGGGGGGTCCTGGGGGGTCTGGGGGGGGCTGGGAGGGTCTTGAGGGGTCCTGGGGGGGTTTTGGGGGTCCTGGGGGGGTCCTGGGAGGTCCTGGAGCGGAACCGAACCGCGATGCAGAGGTGGGGAGGGGTCCTGGGGGGTCCTGGGGGGTCTGTGAGGGTCCTAGGGGGGTTTTGGGGGATCCTGAGGGGTCCTAGGAGGGTCCTGGGGGGTCCTGAGGGGTCCTGGGGGGGTTTTGGGGGCTCTTGTGGGGGTTTTGGGGGATCCTGAGGGGTCCTAGGAGGGTCCTGGGGGGTCCTGAGGGGTCCTGGGGGGGTTTTGGAGGCTCTTGTGGGGGTTTTGGGGGGTCCTGGGGGGTCCTAGAGTGGAACCGAACCCCGCTGAAGAGGTGGGGAGGGGTCCTGGGGGTCTTGAGGGGTCCTGGGGGGGGCTGGGGGGTCCCGGAGGGGGTCCCGGAGGTTTTGGGGGGTCGTGGGTGGTCTCGGGGGGGTCCCGGCAGTGACCCCAGTGCCTCCCCCAGACCCCAATTCCTTCGACACCCCCGAGGAAGCGGCCGAGGCGTTCCTGGCGTCCCTGACCCAGAGCGTGGAGGCGGCCGAGGCCAACAGCACCCACGGTGGGGGTCCCGGGGGGTCCTGGGGGGGTTTTGGGGGGTCCTGGGAGGGTTTTGGGGAGGTCCTGAGGGGTCCTGGGTGGGTCTTGAGGGGTCCTGGAAGGGTCCTGGGGGGGTCTTGGAAGGGTCCTGGGGGGTCCTGGGGGGGTCCCGAGGGTCTCTCGGGGGTCTCACGGTGTTCCCGGGGGTCTCACGGTGGTCCCGGGGGTCTCCCGGGGGTCTCAGGCTCCACTGCCAAGAGAAGGATCCGTTTGGATTCGGGCTCGGCTCTCTCGGTGTTTCTGCTCCTGGATTCCTCTCGCAGCGTCGCCGCTGCCGATGCTGAGCGGGCTCGAGAGGCCCTCAGCGAGCTGGTGGAGAAGGTGCGACCCCAAAAAAACCCCAAAACACCCCTAAAACACCCAAAAACCCAAAAAAACCACCACAAAACCACCCCACAACCGCCCCAAACCACCCCAAAATGGCCGCCGACACTGAGGGGGGCCCGAGAGGCCCTCAGTGAGCTGGTGGAGAAGGTGCGACCCCAAAAACCGCACAAGACACCCCAAAAACACCCAAAAGCACCCCAAAACACCTTAAAAACACCAAAAAAAGCACCCAAAACACCCCAAAAACACCCCAAAACCAAAAAAACCCCACAAAACCACCCAAAGATCACCCCACATACCGCCCCAAACCACCCCAAAATGGCCGCCGACGCTGAGGGGACCCGAGCGGCCCTCAGAGAGCTGGTGGAGAAGGTACGACCCCGAAAACCTCCAAAAACACCCTAAAAACACCCAAAAACACCCCAAAACACCTTAAAAACACCAAAAAAAAAACCCAAAACCACCCCAAAACCACCCAAAAACCCAAAAAAACCACCCAAAAAGCACCTCAAAACCGCCCCAAACCACCCCAAAATGGCCGCCGACGCTGAGGGGACCCGAGCGGCCCTCAGCGAGCTGGTGGAGAAGGTGCGACCCCAAAAATCCCCCAAAACACCCAAAACATCCCCAAAACCACCCCAAACAACCCAAAAAACACCCGAAAACACCCTAAAAACACCCCAATAACCCCCAAAACCACCCCCGACGTCGAGCGGGCCCGAGCAGCCCTCAGCGAGCCCCCCTCAGCCTCTCCCATAACCCCCCAAAAAACACCCCAAAATGCCCCAAAAGCATCCCCAAAACACCCCAAAAACACCCAAAACTGCCCCAAACCACCAAAAAACACCCAAAAAAACCCCAAAATACCCTAAAAACACCCCGAAACTGCCCCCGACGCCGAGCGGGCCCCCAGCGGGCCCTCAGCGAGCCCCCCCCAGCCCCCTCACCCTTAACCCCCCAAACCCCCCCAAAAAACACCCCAAAAACCCTCAAAACACCCCAAAAAAAAAAACCAAAAAATCCCCCAAACCCCCCCTGAGCGCTGTGGGGCGCAGATCGCCAGCTATGGGGCAGCTCCTCGCTATGGGGTGGTGACGTTCGGCTCCGAGGCTCGGGTGGAGCTGAGCCCCAGCGACCCCCGGGCCGGGGAGAGCGCCTGGGTCCGGCAGCGGCTGCGGGAGCTCCGGAGCGATGGTGAGGGGGGATTTGGGGGGGATTTGGGGGGGTTTGGGGGGATTTGGGGGGATTTGGGGGGGTCTCAGGGGGTCTGGGGTGGATTTGGGGGGGATTTGGGGGGGTTTTATGGGGATTTGGGGGAGATTTGGGGGTTTTATGGGGGGTCTGGGGGGGTCCGGCAGCGGCTGCGGGAGCTCCGGAGCGACGGTGAGGGGGGATTTGGGGGTCTTGGGGGGATTTGGGGGGATTTAGGGGGATTTGGGGGGGATTTGGGGGGTCTCAGGGGGTCTGGGGGGGATTTGGGGGGGTTTTATGGGGATTTGGGGGAGTTTTATGGGGATTTGGGGGGGTCCGGCAGCGGCTGAGGGAGCTCCGGAGCGATGGTGAGCGGGGATTTGGGGGGGTTTGGGGGGATTTGGGGGGGATTTGGGGGGATTTGGGGGGTCTCAGGGGGGTCTGGGGTGGATTTGGGGGGGTTTTATGGGGATTTGGGGGAGATTTGGGGGTTTTATGGGGGGGTCTGGGGGGGTCCGGCAGCGGCTGCGGGAGCTGCGGAGCGAGGGTGAGGGGGGATTTGGGGGTCTTGGGGGATTTGAGGGGTCTGGGGGGTTTTGGGGGGATTTGGGGGGGTTTTATAGGGTCTGGGGGGGATTTCGGGGAATTTCGGGGTGATTTTGGGGGGTTTATGGGGGTCTGGCGGGGATTTGAGGGAGAGCGCCTGGGGTCCGACGGTGGCTGAGGGAGCTCCGGGGCGACGGTGAGGGGGGATTTGGGGGTCTTGGGGGGTCTGGAGGGGATTTGGGGGAATTTCGGGGGGATTTGGGGGGTCACAGGGGGTTTGGAAGGGATTTGGGGTGGTCTGGGGGGGATTTGGGGTGGATTTGGGGGGGATTTTGGAGGGGATTTGGGGAGAGCGCCTGGGTCCGGCAGCGGCTGCGGGAGCTCCGGAGCGACGGTGAGGGGGGATTTGGGGGTCTTTGGGGTCATTTGGGGGATTTGGGGAGATTTGGGGGGTCTGGGGAGATTTGGGGGCTTTTATGAGGGTCTGGGAGGGTTTGGGGGGGATTTGGGGGAATTTCGGGGGGATTTGGGGGGGTTTTATGGGGGTTTGGGGGGGATTTGAGGGGGAGCGCCTGGGTCCGGCAGCGGCTGCGGGAGCTCCGGAGCGATGGTGAGGGGGGATTTGGGGGGATTTGGGGAGATTTGGGGGGATTTGGGGGTCTGGGGGGATTTGGGGGGATTTGGGGGGGTTTTATGGGGTCCAGGGGGGATTTGGGGGAATTTCGGGGGGATTTGGGGGGGGTTTATGGGGGTTTTATGAGGGATTTGGGGGGGTCCGGCAGCGGCTGCGGGAGCTCCGGAGCGACGGTGAGGGGGGATTTGGGGGTCTTGGGGGGATTTGGGGGGTCTGGGGGGGATTTGGGGGAATTTCGGGGGGATTTGGGGAGATTTGGGGGGCTTTTATGAGGGTCTGGGGGGGTTTGGGGGGGATTTTGGGGGGTTTTATGGGGGTTTGGGTGGGAATTCTGGGGAGAGCGCCTGGGTCCGGCAGCGGCTGCGGGAGCTCCGGAGCGACGGTGAGGGGGGATTTGGGGAGATTTGGGGGGATTTGGGGGGATTTGGGGGAGATTTGGGGGGTCTGGGGGGATTTGGGGGGGGGATTTGGGGGAACTTGGGGGGGTTTGGGGTAATTTATGGGGGGTTTGGAAGGGATTTGGGGGGATTTCTGGGAGATTTGAGGGGTTTGGGGGGGTCTGGGCACCCTTGGGGGAGATTCCGGGTGGGTTCCTGGGGGATTTCTGTGGGGTTTTGGGGTCTCTATGTGGGGTCTCTCTGTTCTCTGTGGGGTTTTTGGGGTCTCTGTGTTTTCTGGGGGGTCTCTGGGGGGTTTTTGGGGTCCCCCAGTTGTTTTTTGGGGTCCCCCTGACCCCCTCTGGCCCCCCCAGCCCACTCCCAGGCCCCCGGGACCAACCTGGCCGGGGCTCTCCGGCTTTGGGGTCTCTGTGTGGGGTCTCTATGGGGTTTTTGGGATCTCTATGGGATTTTTGGGGTCTTTGTGGGGTTTTTGGGGTCTCTGTGTTTTCTGGGGGGTCTCTGGGGGGTTTTTGGGGTCCCCCAGTTGTTTTTTGGGGTCCCCCTGACCCCCTCTGGCCCCCCAAGCCCACTCCCAGGCCCCTGGAACCAACCTGGCCGGGGCTCTCCGGGTTTGGGGTCTCTGTGGGATTTTTGGGGTCTCTCTGTTCTCTATGGGGTTTTTTGGGGTCTGGGGGGGTTTTTGGGGTCCCCCAGTTGTTTTTTGGGGTCCCCCTGACCCCCTCTGGCCCCCCCAGCCCACTCCCAGGCCCCTGGAACCAACCTGGCCGGGGCTCTCCGGGCCGTTTACGCTCAGCTGGTGCAGCAGGAACGGGCGGAGCAGCTGCGGGGGCTGCGACCCCCGCCCGTCACCAACAGCACCCGACACGTCATCGTCATCATGAGCGACGGTGAGACCCCCGGGACCCCCCCAAAAATACCCCCGGGACCCCCAAAAATACCCCCGGGACCCTCGAAAACCCGGGACCCCCGGGAGCCTCCCAAAAATACCCCTGGGACACCCCAAAAATACCCCCGGGACCCCCAAAAATACCCCCGGGACCCCCCCAAAAATACCCCCGGGACCCCCCCCAAAAATACCCCCGGGACCCCCCCAAAAATACCCCCGGGACCCCCCCCAAAAATATCCCGGGACCCTCGAAAACCCGGGACCCCCGGGAGCCTCCCAAAAATACCCTGGGACACCCCCAAAATCCCCCAGGAGCCCCCAAAATCCTCCTCAAATCCCCCCCAGGACCCCCCAAATCCCCCCCAGGACCCCTCAGGACCCCCCTGGGATCCCCCAAATCCCCCTCAGGACCCCCCAAATCCCCCCCAGGACCCCCCAAATCCCCCGTGAGACCACCCGGGACCCCCCAGCGCCTCCCTGGAATCTGCTGGGATCCCCCAAATCCTTCTGGGAACCTCCAAAATCCCCCCCGGGACCCCCCAAATCCCTCCTGGGATCCCCCAAACCCCTGTGGGAACCCCCAAGTCCCCCTCAAATCCCCCCCGGGACCCCTCAGGACCCCCCTGGGATCCCCCAAATCCCCCCAGGACCTCCCAAATCCCCCCCGGGATCCCCCAGGACCCCCCAAATCCCCCCCAGGACCCCCCAGGACCCCCCAAATCCCCCCTGGGACCCCTCAGGACCCCCCTGGGACCCCCCAAATCCTCCCCAAATCCTCCCCAAATCCCCCCAAGGACCCCTCAGGATCCCCTGGGACCCCCCAAGTTTCCCTCAAATCCCCCCCAGGACCCCCCAAATCCCCCCCAGGACCCCCCAAATCCCCCTAAGGACCCCCGAAGACCCCCCAAATCCCCCCAGGACCCCCCAAAATTCCCCCCAAATCCCCCTCAAATCCCCCCGGGACCCCCCAAATCACCCCCAGGAACCCCCAGTGCCCCCCCAGGACCCCCCAAATCCCCCTCAAATCCCCCCAGGACCCCTCAATGCCCCCCCAGGACCCCCCAAATATCCCTCAAATCCCCCCAGGACCCCCCAAATCCCCCCCCTGACTCCCCTGCCGCCCCCCCCAGGCCGGGCCAACATGGGGGGGTCTCCGGTGCCGGTGCTGCAGCAGATCCGGGAATTGCTGAGCATCGGGAGAGACCCCCGGGACAGCCGGGAGGAGTTCCTGGGTGAGCTGGGGGGGTCTTGGGGGGGCTTTGGGGGGTCCTGGGGGGTCCTGGGGGGTCCTGGGGGGAATTGGGGGGAATTTGGGGGGTCCTGGGGGGGTTTGGGGGGTCCTGGGGGGGTTTGGGGGGTTCTGGGGGGGATTTGGGGGGTCCTGGGGGGGTTTGGGGGGTTCTGGGGGGGTTTGGGGGGGATTTGGGGGGGTTTGGGGGGTCCTGGGGGGGTTTGGGGGTCCTGGGGGGGCTTCAGGGGGTCCTGGGGGGGTTTGGGGGGCTTTGGAGGGGTTCTGGGGGGTCCTGGGTGAGCCTGGGGGGGTTTGGGGGGGTCCTGGGGGGTCTTGGGAGGTCCTGGGTCAGCCTAGGGGGCTTTGGGGGGTCCTGGGGGGGTTAGGAGGGGTTTGGGGGGTCCTGGGGGGGTCCTGAGGGTCCTGGGTGAGCCTGGGGGAGTTTGGGGGGGTCCTGGGGAGGTTTGGGGGGGTTTTGGGGTTCCTGGAGGGGTTTGGGGGGTCCTGGGTGAGCCTGGGGGGGTCCTGGGGGGGCTTCGGGGGGTCCTGGGGGGGTTTGGGGGGGTTTGGAGGGTCCTGGGGGGGCTTTGGGGGGTCCTGGGGGGATTTGGGGGGGATTTGAGGGGCTTTGGGGGGTCCTGGGGGGATTTGAGGGGGCCCTGGGGGGGCTTTGGGGGGGATTTGAGGGGATTTTGGGGGGGTCTGGGGGGGTTTGGGGGGTCCTGGGGGTGTCTGGGGGGTCTTGGGGTGTTTTTGGTTCGGTTTTGTGTGTTTTGCTGTAGTTTCAGGTGGTTTTGGGGTGTTTTTGGGGTATTTTGGTGTGGTTTTGGTGTATTTTAGGGTGTTTTGATGTTTTTCAGGGTGTTTTTGGGGTGTTTCAGGGTGTTCTCGGGTGTTTCAGGGTGTTTTGGTGTGGTTTTGGTGTATTTTAGGGTGTTTTGATGTATTTCGGGGTGTTTTGATGTGTTTCGGGTGTTTTTGGGGTGTTTCAGGGTGTTCTGGGGTGTTTCGGGGTGGTTTTGGGGTATTTTGGGGTGGTTTTGGGGTGGTTTTGGTGTATTTTAGGGTGTTCCGGGGTGTTCTGGGGTGTTTTGGGGGTGTTTTGGGGTGGTTTTGGGTGTTTCCGGTGTGTTTCGGGGTGTTTCTGGGATACTTTGATGTGGTTTTAGTGTGTTTTGGGGTGTTTTTAGGGTTTTTGGGGTGTTTTGGTGTATTTCAGAGTGTTTTCAGGGTGTTTTCGGGGTGTTTCTGGGTGTTTTTGGGGTGGTTTTGGGTGTTTTTGGGTGTTTTTAGGTGTTTTGGGGTGGTTTTGGGGTATTTTGGTGTGTTTCCGGGTGTTTTTTGGGTATTTTGGGGTGGTTTTGGTGTGTTCTGGGGTGGTTTTAGGTGTTTTTGGGGTGTTTTGGTGTGGTTTTGAGGTGTTTTTGGGGTGTTTCTGGGTGTTTCCGGTGTGTTTCAGGGTGTTTTCGGGGTGTTTTTGGGGTATTTTGGTGTGTTTCTGGGTGTTTTTGGGGTGTCTCCGGGTGTTTTTGGGGTGTTTCTGGGTGTTTTTGGGTGTTTCTGGTGCATTTCAGGGTGTCCCAGGCCGCCCTGAGCCCGTTTTTCCCCTCCCCGCAGACGTTTACGCCTTCGGGCTGGGCGAGGACGCTCACGCCGAGACGCTGAACGCGCTGGCGTCGCACAAGGCGGGGGAGCAACAAGGCGGGGGAGCAGCACCTCTTCTTCCTCAGGGACACCGAGGACCTGCAGGAGGTGTTCCACCGCATGATCGGTACCTGAGAGCCCCGAAACGGCCGGGAAAACACCCCCAAAACAGGCAGAAAAACACCCCAAAAACAGCCAGAAAACAGCCAGAAAACAGGCAGAAAACAGGCAGAAAACACCCCAAAAACAGCCAGAAAATGCACAGAAAACACCCAGAAAAACAGCCAGAAAACAGGCAGAAAACAGGCAGAAAAACAGCCAGAAAACAGGCAGAAAACAGCCAGAAGACAGGCAGAGAAACAGCCAGAAAATGCACGGAAAACACCCAGAAAAACACCCCGAAAACACCCAGAAAAAACACCCCGAAAACAGCCAGAAAAACACCCCAAAAACAGCCAGAAAAACACCCCAAAAACAGCCAGAAAATGCACAGAAAACAGCCACAAAACCAGCCAGAAAACAGGCAGAAAAACACCCCAAAAACGGCCAGAAAATGCACAGAAAACAGCCACAAAAACAGCCAGAAAACAGGCAGAAAAACACCCTAAAACCACCCCAAAAATCCACAGAAAACAGGCAGAAAAACACCCCAAAAACGGCCAGAAAATGCACAGAAAACAGCCAGAAAAACAGGCAGAAAACAGGCAGAGAAACAGCCAGAAAAACACCCCAAAACCAGCCAGAGAACAGGCAGAGAAACAGGCAGAAAAACAGCCAGAAAAGCAGCCAGAAAACAGCCAGAAAACAGGCAGAAAAACACCCCAAAACCAGCCAGAAAACAGCCAGAAAAACACCCCAAAAATACCCCAAAAATCCACAAAAAACAGCCGGAAAAACACCCAAAAACGGCCAGAAAATGCACAGAAAACAGCCAGAAAAACAGCCAGAGAACAGGCAGAAAAACAGCCAGAAAACCAGACAGAAAACAGGCAGAAAAACAGCCAGAAAACAGGCAGAAAACAGGCAGAAAAACACCCCCCAAAACAGCCAGAAAACAGCCAGAAAACAGCCAGAAAAACAGCCAGAAAAACACCCCCAAAACAGGCAGAAAACAGGCAGAGAAACAGCCAGAAAACCAAACAGAAAACAGGCAGAAAAACAGCCAGAAAACAGGCAGAGAAACAGCCAGAAAACCAGACAGAAAACAGGCAGAAAACAGGCAGAAAACAGGCAGGAAAACACCCCAAAAACAGGCAGAAAAACACCCCAAAACCAGCCAGAAAACAGGCAGAAAACACCCCAAAACCAGCCAGAAAACAGGCAGAGAAACAGCCAGAAAAACAGCCAGAAAACAGGCAGAAAAACACCCCAAAAACAGCCAAAAAACAGGCAGAGAACAGGCAGAAAAACACTCCAAAAACAGCCAGAAAATGCACAGGAAACACACGGAAAACAGGCAGAAAAACAGCCCAGAAACAGCCAGAAAATGCACAGGAAACACAGGGGAAATGGGCAGAAAAACAGCCAGAAAAACACCCCTAAAACAGGCAGAAAACAACCAGAAAACAACCAGAAAAACACACACAAAACAGGCAAAAAAAGAGCCAGAAAACAGCCAGAAAATCACCCTAAAAACACCAAAAAAACCACCCCAAAACAGCCAGAAAACAACCAAAAAACAACCCAGAAAATCCCAAAACCTCCCCAAAAAAACTCCAAAAACCAAAAAAAAAAGACCCCAAAAAATCCCCAAAACCCCCAAAATTGCCTAAAATTGCCAAAATTGCCCAAAATTTCCCCAAAATCCCCCCCAGACGAGAGCTCCACGCTGGGGCTGTGCGGGGTCAGCCTCGAGTTCGCCCGCGCCGAGGACAGAGAGAGAAACCCCTGGGAGGTGACGGTGACAGTGACGGTGAGGGGACACCTGGGGACACCTGGGGACACCTGGGGACACCTGGGGACACCTGGGGACACCTGAGACACACCTGGGGACACCTGAAATACACCTGGGGACACCTGGGGACACCTGGGGGGACCTGGGGGGACCTGGGGACACCTGGGGACACCTGGGGACACACCTGGGGACACCTGGGGACACCTGGGGGGGACCTGGGGACACCTGGGGACACTTGGGGACACCTGGGGGGACCTGGGGACACCTGGGGACACCTGAGATACACCTGGGGACACCTGGGGACACCTGGGGACACCTGAGATACACCTGGGGACACCTGGGGACACACCTGGGGACACCTGGGGACACCTGAAATACACCTGGGGGACACCTGGGGACACCTGGGGACACCTGGGGACACCTGGGGACACCTGGGGGGACCTGGGGACATGGGGACACCTGGGGACACACCTGAAATACACCTGGGGACACACCTGGGGACACCTGGGGACACCTGAGACACACCTGGGGACACCTGGGGACACCTGGAGACACACCTGGGGACACACCTGGGGGACACTTGGGGACACCTGGGGACACCTGGGGGGACCTGGGGGGATCTGGGGACACACCTGGGGACACCTGTGGTACCTGTGTCACCCATGGGTGACAGCTGTGGTACCTGTGTCACCTGGGGGAACACCTGGGGACACCTGAGGGCAGCTGGGGACACCTGGGGACACCTGGAGACACACCTGGAGACACACCTGGGGACACCTGTGTCACCCATGGGTGACACTTTGGTGTCCCCACAGCACCCCGGGCGGGGTCAGGACACACCTGGGGACACACCTGTGGTACCTGTGTCACCCATGGGTGACACCTTGGTGTCCCCGCAGCGCCCCGGGCGGGGTCAGGACACACCTGGGGAGGGTCACACACACCTGGGGGGGGTCACAACACACCTGGGGGGGGTCACACACACCTGGGGAGGGTCACACACACCTGGGGGGGGGTCACACACACCTGGGGGGGGGTCACACACACCTGGGGGGGGTCACACACACCTGTGGTACCTGTGTCACCCATGGGTGACACCTTGGTGTCCCCGCAGCGCCCCGGGCGGGGTCAGGACACACCTGGGGACACCTGGGGAGGGTCACACACACCTGGGGGGGGGTCAGGACACACCTGTGGTACCTGTGTCACCCATGGGTGACAGTTTTGGTGTCTGTGTCACCCCATGGGTGACAGTTTGGTGTCCCCGCAGCGCCAGGGCGGGGTCAGGACACACCTGTGGTACCTGTGTCACCCATGGGTGACACCTTGGTGTCCCCACAGCGCCCCGGGCGGGGTCAGGACACACCTGGGGGGGGTCACACACACCTGGGGACACACCTGTGGTACCTGTGTCACCCATGGGTGACACCTTGGTGTCCCCCGCAGCGCCCAGGGCGGGGTCAGGACACACCTGGGGACACCTGGGGAGGGTCACACACACCTGGGGGGGGGTCAGGACACACCTGTGGTACCTGTGTCACCCATGGGTGACAGTTTGGTGTCCCCGCAGCGCCCCGGGCGGGGCCAGGGACACACCTGGGGGGGTCACACACACCTGTGGTACCTGTGTCACCCATGGGTGACAGTTTGGTGTCCCCATGGGTGACAGTTTGGTACCTGTGTCACCCATGGGTGACACCTTGGTGTCCCCCGCAGCGCCCCGGGCGGGGTCAGGACACACCTGGGGGGGTCACACACACCTGGGGACACCCATGGGTGACAGTTTGGTGTCCCCACAGCGCCCAGGGCGGGGGTCAGGACACACCTGGGCGGGGTCAGGGACACACCTGTGGTACCTGTGTCACCCATGGGTGACACCTTGGTGTCCCCCACAGCGCCCAGGGCGGGGTCAGGACACACCTGGGGACACCTGGGGAGGGTCACACACACCTGGGGGGGGGTGACACACACCTGGGGGGGGTCACACACACCTGTGGTACCTGTGTCACCCATGGGTGACAGTTTGGTGTCCCCCGCAGCGCCCAGGGCGGGGTCAGGACACACCTGGGGGGGGTCACACACACCTGGGGAGGGTCCCACACACCTGGGGACACCCATGGGTGACTGGTGTCCCCACAGCGCCCAGGGTGGGGTCAGGACACACCTGGGGACACCTGGGGAGGGTCCCACACACCTGGGGACACCCATGGGTGACAGTTTGGTGTCCCCGCAGCGCCCCGGGCGGGGTCAGGAACGCTGCCAGGGCTCGCTGGTGTCCCCTCACTTCGTGCTCAGCGCCGCTCACTGCTTCACCTCAACTGACCAGCCCGGCTGGCTCGGCGTGGACATCGGTCAGTGACACCTGGGGACACCTGGGGACACACCTGGGGGACAGCTGGGGGGCATCGGGGGGGCATTTGGTGACATCTGGGGACACCTGGGGACATTGAGGGACACCTGGGGAGCAGCTGGGGACACCTGGGGGAGCACCCAGGGTCACCCCATCCCCAGGGTCACCCCTTGACCCCGGTGTCACCTCCCCTGACCCCGGTGTCACCCCCCCCTGTCCCCGGTGTCACCCCCCCCTGTCCCTGGTGTCACCCCCCTGTCCCCAGTGTCACCCCCTGTCCCCAGTGTCACCCCTGTCCCCGGTGTCACCCCTGTCCCCCCCCAGGTCCCCGTGACCACCGGGGGGTCTCAGTGTCACCCCCCTGTCCCTGGTGTCACCCCCTGTCCCCAGTGTCACCCCTGTCCCCGGTGTCACCCCTGTCCCCCCCCCAGGTCCCCGTGACCACCGGGGGGTCTCAGTGTCACCCCCTGTCCCTGGTGTCACCCCTGTCCCCCCCCAGGTCCCCGTGACCACCGGGGGGTCTCGGGGCTGTTCCTGCACCCCGAGTTCAGCCCCGGCTCTCGGCGTCACCGGGGGGTCCCCGAGTTCTACGACTTCGACGTGGCCCTGCTGGAGCTGGAGCGCCCCGTGGGACCCTCGCCCGCCCACCGGTGACACCTGGGGGGGCTGGGGGCGTCTGGGGGTCTCTGGGGGGTTTTGGGGGGGTCTCTGGGGGGGTCTGGGGGCGTCTGGGGGGGTCTCTGGGGGTCTCTGGGGGGGGTTTGGGGGGTCTCTGGGGGGTTTGGGGGTCTCTGGGGGTCTCTGGGGGTGTCTGGAGGGTCTCTGGGGGTCTCTGGGGGTCTCTGGGGGGGGTTTGGGGGGTCTCTGGGGGTCTCAGGCGGGGCTCTGGGGGTCTCAGGGGGTCTGTGGGGGGTCTCAGGGGGTCTCTGGGGGTGTCTGGGGGTCTCAGGGGGTCTCTGGGGGGTCTTTGGGAGGTCTCTGGGGGTCTCTGGGGGGTCTCTGGGGGGGTTTGGGGGTGTCTGGGGTCTCAGGGGGTCTGGGGGGGGTCTCTGGGGGGGGTTTGGGGGGTGTCTGGGGGGGTCTGGGGGTCTCTGGGGGGGTTTGGGGGGTCTCAGGGGGTCTCTGGGGGTCTCAGGGGGTCTCTGGGGGTCTCAGGGGGGGTTTGGGGGTCTCTGGGGGGTCTCAGGGGGTCTCTGGGGGTCTGGGGGTCACAGGGGGGGTTTGGGGTCTCTGGGGGTCTCTGGGGGTGTCTGGGGGTGTCTGGAGGGTCTCTGGGGGGTCTCTGGGGTCTCTGGGGGTCTCTGGGGGTCACAGGGGGGGTTTGGGGGTCTCTGGGGGTGTCTGGGGGGGGTTTGGGGGGGTCTCAGGGGGTCTCTGGGGGGTCTCTGGGGGTCTCTGGGGGTCTCTGGGGGTCTCTGGGGGGTCTCTGGGGGTGTCTGGGGGTCCTCTGGGGGTTGTCTGGGGGGTCTCTGGGGGTGTCTGGAGGGTCTCTGGGGGGTTTGGGGGTCTCTGGGGGTCTCAGGGGTGTCTCAGGGGGTCTCAGGGGGGTCTGGGGGTGCTGAACCCCCTCTTTGTGCCCCCTCCCCAGCCCCATCTGCATCCCCTGCACGAGGGAGCCTCGCGGGCGCTGCGGCTGCCGGAGAAGAGCTCCTGCGAGGATCACCGTGAGACCCCCCCCGGGACCCCCAAAAACACCCCTGGGACCCCCAAAACACCCCCGGGACCCCCAAAAACACCCCCGGGACCCCAAAAACACCCCCGGGACCCCCCTGGGACCCCCTAAACACCCCCGGGACCCCAAAAACACCACTGGGACCCCCAAAAACACCACTGGGACCCCCAAAAACACCACTGGGACCCCCTGGGACCTCCCTAAACCCCCCTGGGACCCCCCATAAACCCCCCTGGGAGCCCCTAAACCCCCTTGTGACCCCCGGTACCTCCCGTGATCCCCCCAGGACCCCTCTGTGATCCCCTGGGACCCCCCTAAACCCTCCTGGGACCCCCCTAAACCCCCTTGGGAACCCTGGGACCTCCATAAACACCACTGAGACCCCCTGGGACCCCCATAAACCCTCCTGGGATCCCCTAAACACCCCTGGGACCCCCATAAACACCACTGGGACCCCCCTAAACACCCCATGGGACCCCCTGGGACCCCCTAAATATCTCTGGGACCCCCATAAACACCCCTGGGACCCTCCTGGGACCCTCCTATGACCCCCCTGCCCCCCTGTGATCCCCTGGGACCCCCTGGGACCCCCTGGGACCCTCCTGGGACCCCCCTGAGCCCCCCTGGGACCCCCCCATGATCCCCTGGGACCCCCTGGGAACCCCCTGTGACCCCCCTGACCCCCCCTGTGACCCCCTGGGACCCCCTGACGCCCCCTGAGACCCCCCCATGATCCCCTGGAACCCTCTGGGACCCCCTGGGACCCCCATAAACCCTCCTGTGACCCCCCTGACGCCCCCTGAGACCCCCCCATGATCCCCTGGGACCCCTCTGGGACCCCCTGAGACCCCCCCCGTGCCCCCCAGGCCGGCTGCTGCTGCCCCCCAGGAATGTGGAGGCGTTTTTTCCTGTCCCCGCGCGGCTCCGCGGGGCTGCAGAGGCAGAAGGTGCTGCTCAAGCTGGGGGACCAGGTGGGGGCGCTGTCCGTGTGTCCATCTGTCCGTCTGTCTGTCCGTCTGTCTGTCCGTCTGTCCGTGTGTCTGTCCGTCCCTGTGTCCGTCTGTCTGTCTGTCCGTCTGTCCGTCCGTCCGTGTGTCTGTCCGTGTGTCTGTCTGTCCGTCTGTCCGTCTGTCCGTCTGTGTGTCTGTCCGTCTGTGTGTCTGTCCGTCTGTCCGTCCCTGTGTCCGTCTGTCTGTCTGTCCGTCCGTCCGTCTGTCCGTGTGTCTGTCTGTCCGTGTGTCTGTCCGTGTGTCCCTGTGTGACCCCCACTGACCGCTCCTGTCCGTCTGTCCTGTCTCTGTGTGTCCGTGTGTGACCCCTGCCGACCGCTCCTGTCCGTCTGTCTGTCCGTGTGTCCGTCCGTGTGTCCCTCTGTGTCCATTCCTGTCCGTGCGTCCCCTCCCTGTGTCCATGTGTGACCCCTGCTGACCGCTCCTGTCCGTGCGTCCATCTGTCTGTGCATGCGTCCGTCTGTCTGTCCGTGTGTGACCCCCCTCCTGTCCGTCTGTCTGTCCGTGTGTCCCCACTGACCGCTCTTGTCCGTCTGTCCGTCCCCTGTGTCCGTGTGTCCGTCTAGTCTGTCCGTGTGTGACCCCTGCTGACCCCTCCTGTCCGTCTGTCTGTCCGTGTCCGTGTGTCTGTCTGTCTGTCCCTGTGTCCCCACTGACCACTCCTGTCCGTGTGTCCGTGTGTTCCTGCTGACCACTCCTGTCTGTCCCGTGTCCGTGTGTCCCCGCTGACCACCACTGACCGCTCCTGTCCCCCTGTCCGTCTGTCCCGTGTCCGTGTGTCCCCACTGACCACCACTGACCGCTCCTGTCCCCCTGTCCGTCTGTCCATCCGTCTGTCCTGTGTCCGTCTGTCCCGTGTCCGTGTGTCCCCACTGACCACCACTGACCGCTCCTGTCCCCCTGTCCGTCTGTCCAGTGTCCGTGTGTCCGTGGTGACCCCTGCTGACCACCGCTGACCGCTCCTGTCCCCCCTGTCCGTCTGTCCCGTGTCCGTGTGTCCGTCTGTCTGTCCGTGTGTCCCCGCTGACCACTCCTGTCCATCTGTCCGTGTGTCCGTGTGTCCCCGGTGACCACCGCTGACCACTCCTGTCCCCCTGTCCGTCTGTCCCGTGTCCGTGTGTCCCTGCTGACTACCACTGACCGCTCCTGTCCCTCTGCCTGTGTGTCCATCTGTCCCGTGTCCGTCCGTCCATGTGTCCGTGTGTCCCTGGTGACCACCACTGACCACTCCTGTCCCCCTGTCCGTCTGTCCATCCGTCTGTCCCGTGTCCGTGAGTCCGTGTGTCCCTGCTGACCACCACTGACCGCTCCTGTCCCTCTGTCCGTGTGTCCGTCCGTCTGTCCTGTGTCCGTCTGTCCGGTGTCCGTGTGTCCGTGTGTCCCCGCTGACCACCACTGACCGCTCCTGTCCCTCTGTCCGTCCGTGTGTCCGTGTGTCCCTGGTGACCCCTGCTGACCATCACTGACCGCTCCTGTCCGTTTGTCTGTGTGTCCCGTGTCCGTGTGTCCCGGCTGACCACTCCTGTCCCTCTGTCCGTCCGTCTGTCCGTGTGTCCGTCTGTCCGTGTGTCCGTCTGTCCGTGTGTCCCCACTGACCGCTCCTGTCCGTCCGTCCGGTGTCTGTGTGTCCCTGGTGACCCCTGCTGACCACCACTGACCGCTCCTGTCCCTCTGTCCGGTGTCCGTCCGTCCGTGTGTCCGTCCGTCCGTCCGTCCAGCGCGCCCCGTGCGAGGCCGACGCCCTCCGTGCCCCGCCCTACGCCAACGTCACCGCCCTGGGCGACGTCGTCACCCCCCGGTTCCTCTGCTCGGGGGGCCACGAGCCGCAGGTGGACCCCAACGCCTGCCCCGGTACGCGCCCCGGGAAACCAGTACGAACCAGTATGGACCAGTTCAAACCAGTATAAACCAGTATAAACCAGTATGGACCAGTTCAAACCAGTATAAACCAGTATAAACCAGTATAAACCAGTATAAACCAGTATGGACCAGTATAAACCAGTATAGACCAGTATAAACCAGTATAAACCAGTATAAACCAGTATAAACCAGTATAAACCAGTACAGACCAGTACAGACCGGTATAAACCAGTATAAACCAGCGTGGACCATTTGTCCCAGTCCATCCCAGTTTGTCCCAGTCCATCCCAGTTCATCCCAGTTTGCTCCAGTCCATCCCAGTCCATCCCAGTCTGTCCCAGTCTGTCCCAGTTTGTCCCAGTCCGCCCCAGTCCATCCCAGTTCGTCCCATTTTGCTCCAGTCCATCCCAGTCTGTCCCAGTCCGTCCCAGTTCATCCCAGTTTGCTCCAGTCCATCCCAGTTCGTCCCATTTTGTCCCAGTTTATCCCAGTGCCTCCCAGTCCATCCCAGTTTGCTCCAGTCCATCCCAGTTTGTCCCAGTCCATCCCAGTTTGTCCCAGTCCGCCCCAGTTCATCCCAGTTTGCTCCAGTCCATCCCAGTTCATCCCAGTTTGTCCCAGTTTATCCCAGTGCCTCCCAGTCCATCCCAGTTTGTCCCAGTCCATCCCAGTTTGTCCCAGTCCATCCCAGTTTGCTCCAGTCCATCCCAGTTTGTCCCAGTCCATCCCAGTTTGTCCCAGTCCATCCCAGTTTGTCCCAGTCCATCCCAGTTCATCCCAGTTTGCTCCAGTCCATCCCAGTTTGTCCCAGTCCATCCCAGTCCATCCCAGTTTGTCCCAGTTCATCCCAGTCCATCCCAGTTTGTCCCACTTTATCCCAGTTCATCCCAGTTCATCCCAGTTTGTCCCCACAGGTGACTCTGGTGGCCCCGTCGTTGTCACCTGGGGGAAGCGACACTTCCAGGTCAGTGGGGAGTGACCCCTGAGTGACCCCTGAGTGACCCCTGAGTGACCCCTGAGTGACCCCATGACCTCTGTGTGACCCCATGACCCCTGTGTGACCCATGTGTGACCCTGTAACCCCTGAGTGACCCCTGAGTGACCCCTGAGTGACCCCTGAGTGACCCCATGACCCCCCTGTGTGACCCCTGTGTGACCCCATGACCCCTGTGTGACCCCTGAGTGACCTCTGACCTCTGAGTGACCTCTGACCCCTGAGTGACCCCTGTGACCTCTCTGTGACCCCTGAGTGACCCCGTGACCCCTCTGTGACCCCCCCAGGTGGGCGTGGTCAGCTGGGGCGTGGTTCCCGTGTGCCGGCAGCGCCGAGCTCCGGCGTTCGCCCCCTGTGACCCCTGTGTGACCCCTGTGTGACCCCTGAGTGACCCCATGACCCCTGTGTGACCCCATGACCCCTGTGACCCCCCCAGGTGGGCGTGGTCAGCTGGGGCGTGGTTCCCGTGTGCCGGCAGCGCCGAGCTCCGGCGTTCGCCCCCTGTGTGACCCCTGTGTGACCTCTGAGTGACCCCTGAGTGACCCCATGACCTCTGAGTGACCCCATGACCTCTGTGTGACCCCTGTGTGACCCCTGAGTGACCCCATGACCTCTGAGTGACCCCATGACCTCTCTGTGACCCCTGAGTGACCCCTGTGTGACCCCTGTGTGACCCCATGACCTCTCTGTGACCCCAGGTGGGCGTGGTCAGCTGGGGCGTGGTTCCCGTGTGCCGGCAGCGCCGAGCTCCGGCGTTCGCCCCCTGTGACCCCTGTGTGACCCCCGTGTGACCCCATGACCCTTGAGTGACCCCTGAGTGACCCCATGACCCGAGTGACCCCCTGAGTGACCCCTGAGTGACCCCTGAGTGACCCCATGACCTCTGAGTGACCCCTGAGTGACCTCTCTGTGACCCCCCCCAGGTGGGCGTGGTCAGCTGGGGCGTGGTTCCCGTGTGCCGGCAGCGCCGAGCTCCGGCGTTCGCCCCCTGTGACCCCATGACCTCTGTGTGACCCCTGTGTGACCCCATGACCTCTGTGTGACCCCATGACCTCTGAGTGACCCCTGAGTGACCCCTGTGTGACCCCAGGTGGGCGTGGTCAGCTGGGGCGTGGTTCCTGTGTGCCGACAGCGCCGAGCTCCGGCGTTCGCCCCCCTGTGACCCTGTGTGACCTCTGAGTGACCTCTGAGTGACCCCTGTGTGACCCCTGTGTGACCCATGACCTCTCGGTGACCCCAGGTGGGCGTGGTCAGCTGGGGCGTGGTTCCCGTGTGCCGGCAGCGCCGAGCTCCGGCGTTCGCCCCCTGTGACCCCTGTGTGACCCCTGTGTGACCCCTGAGTGACCCCTGTGTGACCCCTGTGTGACCCCATGACCCCTGTGTGACCCAGGTGGGCGTGGTCAGCTGGGGCGTGGTTCCCGTGTGCCGGCAGCGCCGAGCTCCGGCGTTCGCCCCCTGTGACCCCTGTGTGACCCCTGTGTGACCCCTGAGTGACCCCATGACCTCTGTGTGACCCTGTGTGACCCCATGACCTCTCTGTGACCCCAGGTGGGCGTGGTCAGCTGGGGCGTGGTTCCCGTGTGCCGGCAGCGCCGAGCTCCGGCGTTCGCCCCCTGTGACCCCTGTGTGACCCCTGTGTGACCCCTGTGTGACCCCTGTGTGACCCCATGACCCCTGTGTGACCCCAGGTGGGCGTGGTCAGCTGGGGCGTGGTTCCCGTGTGCCGGCAGCGCCGAGCTCCGGCGTTCGCCCGCGATTTCCACCTGAACCTGTTCGAGGTCCTGCCCTGGCTGAGGGAGCGGCTGAAGGACGAGGAGCTGGGGTTCCTGCCCTGAGAGCACCTGGGGACACCTGGGGACATTTGAGATACACCTGGGGACACCTGGACACACCTGGGCACACCTGGAAACGCCTGAACACACCTGAGATACACCTGGAACCACCCTGGTCACACCTGGACACACCTGGTCACACCTGGAACCACCCTGGAACCATCCTGGGGACACCTGGACACACCTGGACACACCTGGGGACACCTGAGATACACCTGGGGACACCTGGAACCACCTGGACACACCTGGAGCCACCTGAGATACACCTGGGCACACCTGGAACCACTCTGGTCACACCTGGTCACACCTGGAACCACCCTGGAACCATCCTGGGGACACCTGGACACACCTGGACACACCTAGACACACCTAAGGGCACCTGGAAACGCCTGAACACACCTGAGATACACCTGGAACCACCTAAGATACACCTGGACACACCTGGACACACCTGGAACCACCTGAGATACACCTGGAACCACCCTGGTCACACCTGGACACACCTGGACACACCGGGACACACCTGGAGCCACCTGAGATAGACCTGGAACCATCCTGGAACCACCCTGGGGACACCTGAATACACCTGAATACACCTGGACACACCTGGAACTACGCTGGACACACCTGGGCACACCTGGAGTTGCCCTGGACACACCTGGAACCACCCTGGAACCATTCTGGACACACCTGGACACACCTGGAACCACCTGGAACCATCCTGGTTACACCTGGACACACCTGGACACACCTGGGCACACCTGGAACCACCCTGGAACCATCCTGGGCACACCTGGAACCACCCTGCTCACACCTGGCTGTGTCCCCCCCGCCACTGTCCCCAAGCACCGTCTGTGGCACCTGGCTGGAGCTGTCCCCTGTCCCCCTCAGGTGACAATGAACGTGTCCAGGTGACAATGAACTGTCCAGGTGACAATGAACCTGTCCCTGTTTCCCTTCAGGTGACAATGAACGTGTTCAGGTGACAATAAACACGTCCAGGTGACAATAAACGTGTCCCCATCCTCGCCAGGTAACAATAAACGTGTTCAGGTGACAATGAACCTGTCCCTGTTCCCCCTCAGGTGACAATGAACACGTCCAGGTGACAATGAACGTGTTCCTGCTCCCCCCAGGTGTCCCCTGGCTGTCCCCATCCCCACCAGGTGACAATAAACACGTCCAGGTGACACAGCTCAGGTGACACAAATGATTCCTTTATCACAGTTGTCACAACTGTTACAGGTGACACGGGTGACACGGGTGACACACCTGTCCCAGGTGTCCCCAGGTGTCCCCAGGTGTGTCCCCAGGTGTGTCCCAGGTGTCCCACCCCTCCCCAGGTGTCCCCAGGTGTCCCCAGGTGTTCCCAGCCGTCCCCAGATGTGTCCCAGGTGTCCCCAGGTGTGTCCCCAGGTGTGTCCCAGGTGTCCCCAGGTGTCCCCAGGTGTCCCCCAGGTGTCCCAGGTGTGTCAGTGTCCCCCGAACAGGTCCTCGTTGTAAACCACCTGCGAGCGCTTGTCCCGGTGCGAGCCCTTGGCGCTGTTCTTCACCGCTGGGGACACCGGGATCAGGGGGGCTGCACCCCCAGAGACCCCCAGAGACCCCCCAGGGACCCCCAGAGACCCCCAGGGACCCCCCAGAGACCCCCAGGGACCCCCGGGACCCCCCAGAGACCCCCAGAGACCCCCCAGGGACCCCCCCAGACTCACCCAGGACTCCCCCAGGACCCCCAGAGACCCCCCCAGAGACCCCCTGGACCCCCCCCAGGGACCCCCAGGACCCTCCCAGGACCCCCCAGACTCACCCAGGGACCCCCTGGAACACCCAAGGACCCCCAGAACCCCCCAGGACCCCTTAGAACCACCTCAGAACCCCCCAGGACCCCTCCAGGACCCCCCAGCACCCCCAGGACCCCCAGAACCCCCCAGACACCCCCCCAGACCCCACCCAGGACCCCCCCAGGGACCCCCAGACCCCCCCAGAACCCCCCAGACTCACCCAGGGACCCCCAGAACCCCCCCAGGACCCCTCAGGACCCCCCAGGACCCCCCCAGGACCCCCCCAGACTCACCCAGGGACCCCCAGAGCGATTTCCGGTGGCCGCCTCCAGCATCGGCTGCTTGCGGCCAGGACCCCCCCAGGGACCCCCAGGGACCCCCAGAACCCCCCAAACCCCCCCAGGACCCCCAGAACCCCCCCAGGGACCCCAGAACCCCCCCAGGACCCCCAGGACCCCCCAGACTCACCCAGGGACCCCCAGAGCGATTTCCCGGTGGCCGCCTCCAGCATCGGCTGCTTGCGGGCGATGCTGACCTTGAGCTGCACGTCCTGAACCACGGCCCCGTTCAGCTGGGGAGGGGGCACGGGAGGGGGGGCTTCAGCGGGGTGGGGACCCCCAAAACTGACCCCAAAACACCCCCAGAACACCCCCAAAACTGACCCCAAAACACCCCCAGAACACCCCCAAAACTGACCCCAAAACACCCCCAGAACACCCCCAAAACCACCCCCAAAATACCCCCAGAACTGCCCCCCAAAACTGCCCTGAAACACCCCAAAAGTGCCCCCAAAACCGCCCCGAAACCACCTCCAAAACCACCCAAATCCTCCCAAACTGCCCCCAGCCCTCCCCAAATTACTCCAAATCCCCCCAAACCCCCCAAAAACCCCCCAAGCTACCCCAGACCTCCCCCAAACCACCCTGAAACACCCCAGACCCCCCAAAACCTCCCCCAGACCCCCCAAATCCTCCCAAACCTCTCCTGAACCCCCCCAGAGCCCCCAAATCCCCCAAACCTCTCCTGAACCCCCCCAAATGAACCCAGAGCCCCCCCAGACCCCCCCAAAGCTCCCCCAAAGCCCCCCAGACCCCCCAAAGCCCCCCCAAAGCTCTCCTGAACCCCCAAATGAACCCAGAGCCCCCCCAGACCACCCAAAGACTCCCAGACCCCCCCAAATCCCCCCCAGAGCCCCCAAATCCCCCCAGAGCCCCCAACCCCCCCAAACCTCTCCTGAACCCCCCCAGACCCCCCCAAATCCCCCCCAGACCCCCCCAAATCCCCCCAAAGCCCCCCTAAACCCCTCCCAAATCCCACCCAAACCCCTCCCAGAGCCCCCAAATCCCCCCAAACCTCTCCTGAACCCCCCCCAAATGAACCCAGAGCCCCCCCGGGCCCCCCCAAAGACTCCCAGACCCCCCCCCAAGTCCCCCCAGACCCCCCCAAATCCCTCCCAAATCCCTCCCAAATCCCCCCCAGAGCCCCCCAAACCCCTCCCAGACCCCCCAAACCTCTCCTGAACCCCCCCAGACCCCCCAAAGCCCCCCCAAAGCCCCCCCAGCCCCACCTCGGCCATGGCCTGATCCGCCGACTCCATTTTCTCGAAGGTGACGAAGGCGCAGCTGAGGGGAGGGGTGGGGGAGGGGTGGGGGCGGGGCCCGTGGGGGGCCACGCCCACTTTGGCACCGCCCATATTGGCCACGCCCACATTGGCCACGCCCACCCAGCCTTGGCTCCTCCCACCAATGACCACGCCCGGTTTGGCCCCGCCCACCCCAAAGCCCCACCCACTTTCTGGGCGTGTCCAGGGAGAGGATGATGATGATGTCACCCCATTAAACCCCACCCCACTTTCTGGGCGTGTCCAGGGAGAGGATGATGATGATGTCACCCCATTAAGCCCCACCCACTTTCTGGGCGTGTCCAGGGAGAGGATGATGATGATGTCACCCCCAAGCCCCACCCACTTTCTGGGCGTGTCCAGGGAGAGGATGATGATGTCACCCCAAGCCCCACCCACTTCCTGGGCGTGTCCAGGGAGAGGATGATGATGTCACCCCAAGCCCCACCCACTTTCTGGCGTGTCCAGGGAGAGGATGATGATGATGACTGATGTCACCCAAGCCCCACCCACTTTCTGGGCGTGTCCAGGGAGAGGATGATGATGATGATGTCACCCAAGCCCCACCCACTTTCTGGGCGTGTCCAGGGAGAGGATGATGATGATGATGTCACCCAAGCCCCACCCACTTTCTGGGCGTGTCCAGGGAGAGGATGATGATGATGTCACCCAAGCCCCACCCACTTTCTGGGCGTGTCCAGGGAGAGGATGATGATGATGATGTCACCCAAGCCCCACCCACTTTCTGGGCGTGTCCAGGGAGAGGATGATGATGATGTCACCCCATTAAGCCCCACCCACTTTCTGGGCGTGTCCAGGGAGAGGATGATGATGATGATGTCACCCCATTAAGCCCCACCCACTTTCTGGGCGTGTCCAGGGAGAGGTCGATGATGATGATGTCACCCAAGCCCCACCCACTTTCTGGGCGTGTCCAGGGAGAGGATGATGATGATGATGATGTCACCCAAGCCCCACCCACTTTCTGGGCGTGTCCAGGGAGAGGATGAGGATGATGATGTCACCCAAGCCCCACCCACTTTCTGGGCGTGTCCAGGGAGAGGATGATGATGATGTCACCCAAGCCCCACCCACTTTCTGGGCGTGTCCAGGGAGAGGATGATGATGATGTCACCCCATTAAGCCCCACCCACTTTCTGGGCGTGTCCAGGGAGAGGATGATGATGATGTCACCCCAAGCCCCACCCACTTTCTGGGCGTGTCCAGGGAGAGGATGATGATGTCACCCCAAGCCCCACCCACTTCCTGGGCGTGTCCAGGGAGAGGATGATGATGTCACCCCAAGCCCCACCCACTTTCTGGGCGTGTCCAGGGAGAGGATGATGATGATGATGATGTCACCCAAGCCCCACCCACTTTCTGGGCGTGTCCAGGGAGAGGATGATGATGATGATGTCACCCAAGCCCCACCCACTTTCTGGGCGTGTCCAGGGAGAGGATGATGATGATGATGTCACCCAAGCCCCACCCACTTTCTGGGCGTGTCCAGGGAGAGGATGATGATGATGTCACCCAAGCCCCACCCACTTTCTGGGCGTGTCCAGGGAGAGGATGATGATGATGATGTCACCCAAGCCCCACCCACTTTCTGGGCGTGTCCAGGGAGAGGATGATGATGATGTCACCCATTAAGCCCCACCCACTTTCTGGGAGTGTCCAGGGAGAGGATGATGATGATGTCACCCCATTAAGCCCCACCCACTTTCTGGGCGTGTCCAGGGAGAGGATGATGATGATGATGTCACCCCATTAAGCCCCACCCACTTTCTGGGCGTGTCCAGGGAGAGGTCGATGATGATGATGTCACCCAAGCCCCACCCACTTTCTGGGCGTGTCCAGGGAGAGGATGATGATGATGATGATGTCACCCAAGCCCCACCCACTTTCTGGGCGTGTCCAGGGAGAGGAGGATGATGATGATGTCACCCAAGCCCCACCCACTTTCTGGGCGTGTCCAGGGAGAGGATGATGATGATGATGTCACCCAAGCCCCACCCACTTTCTGGGCGTGTCCAGGGAGAGGATGATGATGATGATGATGTCACCCAAGCCCCACCCACTTTCTGGGCGTGTCCAGGGAGAGGATGATGATGATGTCACCCAAGCCCCACCCACTTTCTGGGCGTGTCCAGGGAGAGGATGATGATGATGTCACCCCATTAAGCCCCACCCACTTTCTGGGCGTGTCCAGGGAGAGGATGATGATGATGTCACCCCAATTAAGCCCCACCCACTTTCTGGGCGTGTCCAGGGAGAGGATGATGATGATGATGTCACCCAAGCCCCACCCACTTTCTGGGCGTGTCCAGGGAGAGGATGATGATGATGTCACCCAAGCCCCACCCACTTTCTGGGCGTGTCCAGGGAGAGGATGATGATGATGATGTCACCCAAGCCCCACCCACTTTCTGGGCGTGTCCAGGGAGAGGATGATGATGATGATGTCACCCAAGCCCCACCCACTTTCTGGGCGTGTCCAGGGAGAGGATGATGATGTCACCCCATTAAACCCCACCCACTTTCTGGGCGTGTCCAGGGAGAGGATGATGATGATGTCACCCAAGCCCCACCCACTTTCTGGGCGTGTCCAGGGAGAGGATGATGATGATGATGTCACCCAAGCCCCACCCACTTTCTGGGCGTGTCCAGGGAGAGGATGATGATGATGTCACCCAAGCCCCACCCACTTTCTGGGCGTGTCCAGGGAGAGGATGATGATGATGATGTCACCCAAGCCCCACCCACTTTCTGGGCGTGTCCAGGGAGAGGATGATGATGATGATGTCACCCAAGCCCCACCCACTTTCTGGGCGTGTCCAGGGAGAGGATGATGATGATGATGTCACCCAAGCCCCACCCACTTTCTGGGCGTGTCCAGGGAGAGGATGATGATGATGATGATGTCACCCAAGCCCCACCCACTTTCTGGGCGTGTCCAGGGAGAGGTCGATGATGGCTCCGAAGGGGCCGAAGGCTCCTCGCAGCAGCTCCGGGCTCAGCTCGGCCCCGTGCACGTACAGAGTGTTCCCCTTCCGCGGGGGGCGGCGCTCGGGGAACGAGTCCGACCCTGAGGGGAGCCCCAGAGTGAGGAGAGACCCCCAGAGACCCCCGGGAGTGAGGAGAGACCCCCAGAGACCCCCAGAGACCCCCGGGAGTGAGGAGAGACCCCCAGAGACCCCCGGGAACGAGTCCAACCCTGAGGGGACCCCCAGAATGAGGAGAGACCCCCAGAGACCCCCAGAGACCCCCGGGGATGGGGAGAGACCCCCAGAGACCCCCAGAGACCCCCAGAGACCCCCAGGGATAGGGAGAGACCCCCAGAGACCCCCGGGACCCCCAGAGACCCCCAGGGATGGGGAGAGACCCCCGGAGTGAGGAGAGACCCCCAGAGACCCCCGGGACCCCCAGAGACCCCCAGAGACCCCCGGGACCCCCAGAGACCTCCAGAGACCCCCGGAGTGAGGAGAGACCCCCGGAGTGAGGAGAGACCCCCAGAGACCCCCAGGGATAGGGAGAGACCCCCAGAGACCCCCGGGACCCCCAGAGACCCCCAGGGATGGGGAGAGACCCCCAGAGACCCCAGAGACCCCTGGAGTGAGGAGAGACCCCCAGAGACCCCTGGAGACCCCCGAGAGTGAGGAGAGACCCCCAGAGACCCCCAGAGACCCCCAGAGACCCCCAGGACCCCCAGAGACCCCCAGAGACCCCCAGAGTGAGGAGAGACCCCCAGAGACCCCCAGGGATAGGGAGAGACCCCCAGAGACCCCCGGGAATGGGGAGAGACCCCCAGAGACCCCCAGAGACCCCCGGAGACCCCTGGAGACCCCCAGAGACCCCCGGAGACCCCTGGAGACCCCCAGAGACCCCCGGAGACCCCCAGGGATAGGGAGAGACCCCCAGAGACCCCCGGGAATGGGGAGAGACCCCCAGAGACCCCCCAGAGACCCCCGGGACCCCCAGAGACCCCCGGGAACGAGTCCGACCCTGAGGAGACCCCCCAGAGACCCCCGGAATGTTCCAGAAACTCCTCAGAAGGTTCCAGAACCCCCCCTGGAATATTCCAGAAGCTCCCCAGAACATTCCAGAACCCCCCCGGAACATTCCAGAACCCCCCCGGAACATTCCAGAACCCCCCAGAATGCTCCAGACCCCCCCGGAATGTTCCAGAACCCCCCAGAATGTTCCAGAACTGTCCCCCAGAAGGTTCCAGAACCCCCCGGAATGTTCCAGAACCCCCCGGAACATTCCAGAACCCCAGAGAAGGTTCCAGAACCCCCCCAGAACCCCCCGGAACACTCCAGAACCCCCTGGAACATTCCAGAACCCCCCCAGGAACATTCCAGAACCCCCTCAGAATGCTCCAGACCCCCCAGAATGTTCCAGAACTGCCCCCCAGAAGGTTCCAGACCCCCCCATAACATTCCAGAACCCCCCAGAATGTTCCAGACCCCCCCGGAACATTCCAAAACCCCCCTGGAAGGTTCCAGAACCCCCCAGACCATCCCGGAACCCCTGGAACATCCCAGAACCCCCCGGAACGTTCCAGAACCCCCCCGTACTGCGGAAGGCGCCGTTGCGCTCTCTCCGTTCCCAGAACCCCCAGAACCCCCCAGACCCCCCTGGAACATTCCAGAACCCCCCGGAACATTCCAGAACCCCCTGGAACATTCCGGAACCCCCCCGTACTGCGGAAGGCGCCATCGTGCTCTCTCCGTTCCCAGAACCCCCCAGAACCCCCGGAACATTCCAGAACCCCCCAGACCCCCCCGGAACATTCCGGAACATTCCAGCCCCCCCTGTACTGCGGAAGGCGCCGTCGCGCTCTCTCCGCTCCCAGAACCCCCAGAACCCCCCAGAATGTTCTGGAACCCCCTGGAAGGTTCCGGAACCCCCCAGACCCCCCCGGAAGGTTCCAGAACCCCCCGGAACATTCCAGAACCCGGCCGTACTGCGGAAGGCGCCGTCGCGCTCTCTCCGCTCCCAGAACCCCCAGAACCCCCCGGAAGGTTCCAGAACCCCCCAGAATGTTCCAGAACCCCCCAGAACCCCCCAGAACCCCCCGGAAGGTTCCGGACCCCCCCGTACTGCGGAAGGCGCCGTCGCGCTCTCTCCGCTCCCAGAACCCCCAGAACCCCCCGGAAGCCCCCAGAACCCCCTGGAAGGTTCCAGAACCCCCCGGAATGTTCCAGAACCCCCCGGAACGTTCCAGAACCCCCCCGTACTGCGGAAGGCGCCGTCGCGCTCCCGTCGCTCCCAGAACCCCCCGGAACCCCCCGGAACATTCCAGAACCCCCAGAACCCCCCGGAAGTTTCCAGAACCCCCCGTACTGCGGAAGGCGCCGTCGCGCTCTCTCCGTTCCCAGAACCCCTCGGAAGGTTCCAGAACCCCCCAGAATCCCCCGGAACATTCCGGAACATTCCAGCCCCCCCCGTACTGCGGAAGGCGCCGTCGCGCTCCCGTCGCTCCCAGAACCCCCAGAACCCCCCGGAACATTCCAGAACCCCCCAGAATCCCCCAGAACATCCCAGAACCCCCCGGAAGGTTCCAGAACCCCCCGGAACCCCCCCGTACTGCGGAAGGCGCTGTCGCGCTCTCTCCGTTCCCAGAACCCCCCAGAACCCCCGGAAGGTTCCAGAACCCCCCAGAACCGGCCGTACTGCGGAAGGCGCCGTCGCGCTCCCGTCGCTCCCAGAACCCCCCAGAACCCCCGGAACATTCCGGAACCCCCCGGAACATTCCAGAACCCGGCCGTACTGCGGAAGGCGCCGTTGCGCTCTCTCCGCTCCCAGAACCCCCAGAACCCCCCAGAATGTTCTGGAACCCCCCGGAAGGTTCCGGAACCCCCCAGAACCCCCCGGAAGGTTCCGGAACCCCCCAGAACTCCCCAGAACCCCCCGGAAGGTTCCAGAACCCCCCGGAAGGTTCCAGAACCGGCCGTACTGCGGAAGGCGCCGTCGCGCTCTCTCCGTTCCCAGAACCCCCCAGAACATCCCAGAACCCCCCGGAAGTTTCCAGAACCCCCCAGAACATTCCAGAACCCCCCGGAACGTTCCGGAACCCCGGCCGTACTGCGGAAGGCGCCGTCGCGCTCCCGTCGCTCCCAGGACCCCCAGAACCCCCCAGAAGTTTCCAGAACCCCCCAGAACATCCCAGAACCCCCCAGAAGGTTCCAGAACCCCCCAGAACATCCCAGAACCCCCCGGAAGGTTCCGGAACCCCCCGGAACATTCCGGAACCCCCCGGAACATTCCGGAACCCGGCCGTACTGCGGAAGGCGCCGTCGCGCTCCCGTCGCTCCCAGAACCCCCCGGAAGGTTCCAGAACCCCCCGTACTGCGGAAGGCGCCGTCGCGCTCCCGTCGCTCCCAGAACCCCCCGGAAGGTTCCAGAACCCCCCGTACTGCGGAAGGCGCCGTCGCGCTCCCGTCGCTCCCAGAACCCCCAGAACCCCCCAGAAGGTTCCAGAACCCCCCAGAACATCCCAGAACCCCCCGGAAGTTTCCAGAACCCCCCAGAACATCCCAGAACCCCCTGGAAGGTTCCAGAACCCCCCGGAACCCCCCAGAACCCCCCGGAACGTTCCAGAACCCCCCCGTACTGCGGAAGGCGCCGTCGCGCCTCCGTCGCTCCTCGGCGTCGCTCTCGGGGTCCCAGTCCAGGCGTCGCTCCCGCGGCTCCGGGGGCTCCCCCCGAGACCCCCCCTCGGGCTCCCGCAGCCGCTCGCTGGCACTGACGAAACTGAGAGACCCCAGACCCAATTGGGAGACCCCAGACCCAATTGGGGAGACCCCAGACCCACTTGGGGGGGTCCCAGAACCCCCCCAGAACCCCCCAGACCCAATTGGGGAGACCCCAGACCCAATTGGGGGATGAGAGGAGACCCCAGACCCAATTGGGGGTCCCAGAACCCCCCAAAACCCCCCAGAACCCCCCAGACCCAATTGGGGAGACCCCAGACCCAATTGGGGGTCCCAGAACCCCCCCAGGCCCAACTGGGGAGACCCAGACCCAATTGGGGGTCCCAGAACCCCCCAAAACCCCCCAGAACCCCCCAGACCCAATTGGGGAGACCCCAGACCCAATTGGGGGGGTCCCAGAACCCCCCCAGGGACCCCCCAGACCCATTTGGGGGTCCTCAAACCCCCCCAGACCCATTTGAGGGTCCCCAAACACCCCCAGAACCACCCAGACCCATTTGGGGGTCCCCAAACCCCCCCAGACCCATTTGAGGGTCCCCAAACACCCCCAGAACCACCCAGACCCATTTGGGGGTCCCCAAACCCCCCCAGACCCATTTTGGGGGTCCCCAAACCCCCCCCAGACCCATTTGGGGGTCCCCAAACCCCCCCCAGACCCATTTTGGGGGTCCCCAAACCCCCCCAGACCCATTTGGGGGGTCCCCCAAACCCCCCCAGCCCCCCCCTCACCTCTCATAGAGCGATTTCCTCTGGGGCCGGCGCGACTGAGGAAGGAGGAAGAGGATTTTGGGGGGGGGGTCCCGGGCTTGGGACACCCCAGACCCAAAGGGGGGGGTTCCCCAGGGCCAGAGACCCCCCAGGGACCCCCCCAAACCCCCCCCCAGCCCCGGGACCCCCCGATTTGGGGGCTCGGTACCTCCTGGGAGTCGTCGTCGGCCGAGACGCTGCGCTGGAAGGGCTGGAAGGTGGGGGGTGGGGCCCTTCTCGGGGTCCTGGGGGGACAAAAAGGGGGTGAGGGGGGGTCCTGGGGGGTCCCAGAGGGTCCTGGGGGGGTTGGGGGGGTCCCAGGTGGGGGTGGGGCCCCTTCTCGGGGTCCTGGGGGGGCAAAAAGGGGGTGAGGGGGGGGTCCTGGGGGGTCCCAGAGGGTCCTGGAGAGGTTTGGGGGGTCCCAGGGGGGATTTGGGGGGGTTTGGGGGGATCCCAGAGGGTCCTGGGGGAGTTTGGGGGAGTCCCAGAGGGTCCTGGGGGGGTTTGGGGGGGTCCCAGGGGGTCCTGGGGGGATTTGGGGGGGTCCCAGGGGGGATTTGGGGGGGTCCCAGGTGGGGGTGGGGCCCTTCTCGGGGTCCTGGGGGGGCAAAAAGGGGGTGAGGGGGGGTCCCAGGGGGTCCCCAGAGGGTCCTGGGGAGGTTTGGGGGGGTCCCAGGGGGGATTTGGGGGGGTCCCAGGTGGGGGTGGGGCCCTTCTCGGGGTCCTGGGGGGGCAAAAAGGGGGTGAGGGGGGGTTTGGGGGGGTCCCAGAGGGTCCTGGGGGGGTTTGGGGGGGTCCCAGGGGGGATTTGGGGGGGTTTGAGGGGGTCCCAGAGGGTCCTGGAGAGGTTTGGGGGGTCCCCAGGGGGGATTTGGGGGGGTCCCAGGTGGGGGTGGGGGCCCTTCTCGGGGTCCTGGGGGGGCAAAAAGGGGGTGAGGGGGGCTTTGGGGGGGTCCCAGAGGGTCCTGGGGGGGTTTGGGGGGGGTCCCAGGGGGGATTTGGGGAGGTTTGGGGGGGTCCCAGAGGGTCCTGGGGGGGTTTAGGGGGTCCCAGAGGGGTTTGGGGGGGTTTGGGGGGGTTCCAGGAGGGATTTGGGGGGGTCCCAGGTGGGGGTGGGGCCCTTCTCGGGGTCCTGGGGGGGAAAAAAGGGGGTGAGGGGGGGTCCTGGGGGGATTTGGGAGGGTCCTGGAGAGGTTTGGGGGGTCCTCAGGGGGGTTTGGGGGGGTCCCAGGTAGTCCCAGGTGTCCCCAGGTGGTCCCAAGGGGTCCCCAGGTGTCCCCAGGGGTCCCCAGGTGTCCCCAGGTGTCCCCAGGGGGTCCCAGGGTGCCCCCACCCCTCTTTTCCCCCACCTTGAGTTTCCCCTCGAGGGTCTGGGAGAGGTTTGGGGGGGTCTCAGGGGATTTGGGGGGGTTCCCAGTGATCCCGGGGGTCCCCAGGTGCCCCCAGGTGTTCCCAGGTGGTCCCAGGTGTCCCCAGGGGGTCCCAGGGTGCCCCCCACCCCTCTTTTCCCCCCACCTTGAGTTTCCCCTCGAGGGTCCTGGAGAGGTTTGGGGGGGTCTCAGGGGGGTTTGGGGGGGGGTTCCCAGTGATCCCAGGGGTCCCAGGTGGTCCCAGGTGTCCCCAGGTGTCCCCAGGGGTCCCTGGGTGCCCCCAGGTGTTCCCAGGTGGTCCCAGGTGTCCCCAGGGGTCCCTGGGTGCCCCCCCCACCCCTCTTTTCCCCCACCTTGAGTTTCCCCTCGAGGGTCCTGGAGAGGTTTGGGGGGGTCCCAGGGGGTCCCAGGGGGTCCCAGGTGTCCCCAGGTGTCCCCAGGTGATCCCAGGTGCCCCCAGGTGTCCCCAGGTGTCCCCAGGGTGCCCCCCACCCCTCTTTTCCCCCACCTTGAGTTTCCCCTCGAGGGTCCTGGAGCGTTTGAACCCCGAGTTTTTGTTCTCGGCCTTGATGGCGCTGATGGCCCCGGACTTGACCAGGAGCTTGGCCTGCTCGGTGGCCGTGGCCGTGTCCACGGGGGGCTGCTCCGACATGGCTGGGGGGGACACGGGGGGCACCCTGAGACCCCTGAGACCCCCCAAAACCCCCCCCAAAACCCCCCCAAAACCCCCTGAACCACCCCAAACCACCCTGAGACACCTGAACCCCCACGGGGGGCTGCTCCGACATGGCTGGGGAGGGGGCACGGGGGGCACCCTGAGACCCCTGAGACCCCCCAAAACCACCCTGAGACCCCCAAAACCACCCTGAGACCCCCTGAGACCCCCCAAAACCACCCTGAGACCCCCCAAACCACCTGAGACCCCCCAAAACCCCCCTGAACCACCCCAAACCTCACCCTGAGACACCCAAACCACCCTGAGACCCCTGAGACCCCCACGGGGGCTGCTCGGACATGGCTGGGGGGGATGTGGGGGGCACCCTGAGACCCCCTGAGACCCCCCAAAACCACCCTGAGACCCCCAAAACCCCCCTGAGACCCCCAAAACCACCCTGAGACCCCGAGACCCCCCCAAACCCCTCCCCAAGCTCCCCAAAGCCCCTCCCCAAACTGCCCCAAATCCCCCCAAGCCCCCCCAAATCCCCTCCAGACCCCCCCAAATCCCCTCCAGACCCCCCCAAATCCCCTCCAGACCCCCCCAAATCTCCCCCAAGCCCCCCCAAATACCCCCCAGACCCCCCCAAATCCCCCCAAATCCCCCCAAATCCCCCCAAAACCACCCCAAAGCCCCCCATATCCTCCCCAAACCCCCTCAAACCCCCCCAAATCCTCTCCACACCCCCCCAGATCACCCCCAAGCCCCCCCAAATCCCCTCCAGACCCCCCCAGATCACCCCCAGCCCCCCCAAATACCCCCCAGACCCCCCCAAATACCCCCCAAATCCCCTCCAGACCCCCCCAAATCCCCCCCAGACCACCCCAAATCCCCCCCAAATCCCCCTCACAGCGTTTGATGCCCCCCTGGGCTCCGCTCCCGGCCGAGCTCTGCTGCTTCTTCAGCGCCAGCAGCGCCTTCTTCTGCGGGGGGAGGGGATTGGGGGGGCTCAGGGGGGGTCTGGGGGGGTCAGGGGGGGGTCTGGGGGGGGATGGGGACCCCCACAGGGAGACCCCCGAGCCTCAAATGCCCCAAAATCCCCAAAAATCCGTCAAAAATCCGCCCCCAAATCCGTCAAAATCCTTTAAAAATCCCCCCCAAAATCGCTCCAGACCCCCCAAAATCCCCTCAGACCCCCCTGTGGAACCTTCCAGACCCTCAAAGCCCCCCCAAAAAACACAAAGTCCCCCAAAATCCCCCCAAAACCTTTCCAAGAGTCCCCCAGATCCTCAAAGCCCTCCAAAATCCCCTCAAAATCCTTCCAGGCCCTCAAAACCCCCCCCAAAAAAACCCAAAATCCCCTCAGACCCCCCCCCAAAATCCCCTCAGACCCTCAAATCCCCCCAGACCCTCAAAAACCCCCCAAAAAACCCAAAATCCCCTCAAAATCCCCTCAAAATCCCCTCAAAATCCCCCAAAAACCCCTCAGACCCTCAAAACCCCCCCAGACCCTCAAAAACCCCCCAAAAAACCCCAAAATCCCCCAAAATCCCCCCAAATCCCCTCAGACCCTCAAAAACCCCTCAAAAAACCTAAAATCCCCCAAAATCCTCCAAAATCCCCTCAAAATCCTTCCAAAAACCCCTCAGACCCTCAAAACCCCCCAAAATTCCCCAAAATCCCCTCAAATCCCCCAAAATCCCCTCAAAATCCCCTCAAAATCCCCCAAAATCCCCTCAAACCCCCCAAAATCCCCTCAAAATCCTTCAAAATCCCCTCAAACCCCCCCAAAATCCCCTCAGACCCTCGAAACCCCCCCAGACCCTCAAAACCCCCCAAAAAAAACCAAATCCCCCAAAATCCCCTCAGAATCCTCCCAAAAACCCCCTCAGACCCTCAAAACCCCCCAAAATCCCCCAAAATCCCCTCAAAATCCCTCAAAATCCCCTCAAATCCCCCAAAATCCCCTCAAAATCCCCTCAGACCCCCCCCAAATCCCCTCAGACCCTCAAAAACCCCCCCAAAAAACCCAAATCCCCCAAAATCCCCTCAGAATCCTCCCAAAAACACCCTCAGACCCTCAAAACCCCCCCCAAAACCCCAAAATCCCCCCAAAATCCCCTCAAATCCCTCCCAAATCCCTTCAGAATCCTCCCAAAATCCCCTCAGATCCCCCAAAATCCCCTCAAAAAACCCAAAATCTCCTCAAAACCCCCTCAAAACCCCCCAAATCTCCCAAAATCCCCTCAAATCCCCTCAGACCCTCAAAACCCCCCCCAAAAACCCCAAAATCCCCCAAAATCCTTGCAAAAACCCCTCAGAGCCTCAAAACCCCTCAAAAAAACCCAAAATTCCCCCAAAATCCCCTCAAATCCCCCCAGATCCCCTCAGACCCTCAAAACCCCCCAAAATCCCCTCAAAATCCCACAAAATCCCCTCAGACCCTCAAATCCCCCCAAAATCCCCCCAAAATCCCCCAAAATCCCCCCAAAATCCCCCAAAATCCCCTCAAAATCCCCCCAAATCTCCCAAAATCCCCCCAAATCCCCTCAGACCCTCAAAACCCCCAAAAAAACCCAAAATCCCCCAAAATCCCCCCCAAAACCCCTCAGATCCCCCAAAATCCCCTCAAAAAACCCAAAATCCCCTCAAAATCCCCTCAAATCTCCCAAAATCCCCCCAAATCCCCTCAGACCCTCAAAACCCCCCAAAATCCCCCAAAATCCCCCCAAATCCTTCCAAAAACCCCCCAGACCCTCAAAAACCCCCCCAAAAACCCAAAATCCCCCCAAAATCCCCCAAAATCCCCTCAAAATCCCCCCAAAATCCCCCCAAATCCCCCCCAAACCGCACCTTCTTCCTCAGCTTGGCGAATCTCTTCTGCAGCGCTTCCTCCTCCTCGGTGAGCGCGGGGGGCAGGGTCAGCATGGCTGGGGGGCGCCGGGGGGGTTTTTTTGGGGGAGTTTTTGGGGTTTTTTGGGTTTTTTTGGGGTTTTTTGGGGTTTTTTTGGGGTTTTTTTGGGGGTCCCCCCTCACGCGGTTTCCGTGGCAACGGCAGCGCCAGGCGGAAGTGGGCGGAGCCTCTCCCGGCGTGCACCGCGCGGTGAGGGCGGAGCGCTCTCATTGGTCGGTTGGGCGCGCGCTGAGCGGTGATTGGTCAGAGCGGGGAAGGGGCGGGGCTAAGCGCTGAGGGGAGCTTCCGGTGGGCTCCCGGTATTTCCGGTGGCGGCGGCGGGAGAGGAGCGGGGATGGAGCTGGAGCGGATCCGTGAGGGCGGAGGGATCCGAGGGGCTTTGGGAGGGACCCGAGGGGCTTTGGGAGGGGTTGGAGCCGTTCTGGAGCCGTTCCGGTGGTGCGGGAGGGGTCCCGGTGCTCTCCGGTTCTCTCCGGTGATTTCCCCGCTGTTCCCCCCCCCCCCCAGCCGTGCCCCCCCGAGGGCCGCGGGAGTTGCCGCTGGCGCTGCTGGAGCTCGGATGTTCTGGAAGATTCGAGATCCTGAGCGGAGCCCCCGGAGCCGCCGAGGGACCCGAGCACCGGGAGACCGTGAGGGACCCCCGGGAACCCCGAAAATACCGGAATTATCCCCAAAAATTACCGGAATTACCCCCGAAAATACCGGAATTCTGCCCAAAAATTACCGGATTTTTAATTAAAATGTCCCCAGATCCCATCCAGGACCCCCTCAGAGCCTCCCCAGAAACTCTCAGCCCCCAAAATCCCCTTAAAACCCCCTAAAATCCCCCCAAAATCCCCCCAAAACCAACCCAAAATTCCCCCAAATCCCACCAGGGACCCCCCAAATCCCCCCCAGACCCCCAAACCCTTCCAGGGACCCCCCAAACCCCTCCAGGGACCCCCCAAATCCCCCCCAGCCCCCCCAAACTCCCCCAAAATTCCCCCAAACCTCCCCAAATCCCCCCCAAACCCCTCCAGGGACCCCCCCAGACCCCTCCAGGGACCCCCCAAATCCCCCCAGACCCCTCCAGGGACCCCCCAGATCCCCCCAAACCCCTCCAGGGACCCCTCAAATCCCCCCAGGCCCCCCCAAACCCCTCCAGGGACCCCCCCAAATCACCCCCAGCCCCCCCAATCCCCCCCAAACCCCCCCAGGCCCCCCCAAACCCCTCCAGGGACCCCCCAGATCCCCCCCAGCCCCCCCAAACCTCTCCAGGGACCCCCCAAATCCCCCCAAATCCCCCCAAACCCCTTCAGGGACCCCCCAAATCACCCCCAGACCCCTCCAGGGACCCCCCCCAAATCCCCCCAGACCCCTCCAGGGACCCCCCAAATCCCCCCAGACCCCTCCAGGGACCCCCCAAATCTCCCCCAGATCCCCCCAAACCCCTCCAGGGACCCCCCAAATCTCCCCCAGATCCCCCCAAACCCCTCCAGGGACCCCCCAAACCCCTCCAGGGACCCCCCAGATCTCCCCAAACCCCTCCAGGGACCCCCCAGATCTCCCCCAGCCCCCCCAAACCTCCCCAAAATCCCCCCAAACCTCCCCAAATCCCCCCCAAACCCCTCCAGGGACCCCCCCAAACCCCTCCAGGGACCCCCCAATCCCCCCCCAAACCCCCCCAGGCCCCCCCAGATCCCCCCCAGCCCCCCCAAATCTCCGTCTCCCCTCAGCTCCCCCGGGGGCTCCCCCCGTTCTCGGCCCCCCCTGGAGGCTGAGCTGGAGCTGCGGATCCTGGGGACCCCCGAGGGGCTCCCCCTGCACGGCCACAGCCGTACCGGGGGTTTGGGGGGGTTTGGGGGGGTTTGGGGGGTCCTTGGGGGGTCCCTGGGGGGATTTGGGGGGGATTTGGGGGTCTGTGGGGGGATTTGGGGGGGATTTGGGGGGTCCCTGGGGGGGTTTGGGGGTCCCTGGAGGATCTCAAGGGGGTTTTGGGGGGTCCCTGGGGGGGATTTGGGGGGATTTGGGGGTCCCTGGGGGGTTTGGGGGGTCCCTGGGGGCGTTTGGGGGGGATTTGGGGGTCCCTGGGGTGGTTTGGGGGGTCCCTGGGGGGGTTTGGGGGCTCCCCCTGCACGGCCACAGCCGGTACCGGGGGTTTGGGGGGATTTGGGGGTGTTTGGGGGTCCCTGGGGGGATTTGGGGGTCCCTGGGGGGATTTGGGGGTCCGTGCGGGGTCCCTGGGGGGGTTTGGGGGTGTCTGGGGGGGATTGGGGGGTCCCTGGAGGGGTCTGGGGGGCTCTGGGGGGGTTTGGGGGGGTCCTGGAGGGTCTCAAGGGGGTTTTGGGGGTCCCTGGAGGGGTTTGGAGGGGATTTGGGGGTCCCTGGAGGGGTCTGGGGGGAATTGGGGTGGTTTTGGGGGGTGGTCCCAGGGTTTTGGGTATTTTTGGGGGGGTCTCAGGGGTCAGGGTATTTTGGGGAGGGGTCTCAGGGCTGTGGGTATTTTTGGGGAGGGGTCTCAGGGATGTGTGTGGTTTTGGGGAGGGGTCTCAGGGCTGTGGGTATTTTTGGGGGGCTCCCAGGGGTCTGGGTATTTTTGGGGGGCTCCCAGGGGTCAGGGTATTTTGGGGAGGGGTCTCAGGGCTGTGGGTATTTTGGGGAGGGGTCTCAGGGGTCTGTGTGGTTTTGGGGAGGGGTCTCAGGGGTCAGGTTATTTTGGGGAGGGGTCTCAGGGCTGTGGGTATTTTGGGGGGCTCCCAGGGGTCTGGATATTTTGGGGAGGGGTCTCAGGGGTCTGGGTATTTTGAGGGGGCTCCCAGGGGTCTGGGTATTTTGGGGAGGGGTCTCAGGACCCCCCCGTGCCCCCCCAGTGCCCCCAGGAGCTGGCTGAGGACCCCAGACCCACGAGCTCTGTTTGCCCTGGACCCCACCCCCGTGGCCGGGGGGCTCCGGGCAGAGCGGGACCCCCCGGACGGGCGCCCTGCTGGGCTTCAGTGAGGTGGGCGGGGGTCCTGGGGGGATTGGGGGGGTCCTGGGGGGTGCCGGGGGGATTTGGGGGGTTCCTGGGGGGATCTGGGGGGTCCTGGGGGGGATTTGGGGGGTCTCAGGGGGGTCCTGGGGGGATCTGGGGGGTCCCAGGGGGGCTTTGGGGGGATTTGGGGGGTCCCAGGGGGATCTGGGGGGTCCCAGGGGGATCTGGGGGGTCCCAGGGGGGTCCTGGGGGGATTTGGGGGGTCCTGGGGGGATTTGGGGGAGTCCCAGGGGTCACTGGGGGGATTTGGGGGGGTCTCAGGGGGGTCCAGGGGGGATCTGGGGGGTCTCAGGGGGGTCCCAGGGGGTCTCAGGGGTCACTGGGGGGATTTGAGGGGTCTCAGGGGGTCCTGGGGGATCTGGGGGGTCCTGGGGGGTTCCTGGGGGGATTTGGGGGGTCCCGGGGGGATTTGGGGGGGTCCCAGGGGGTCCCGGGGGGATCTGGGGGGTCCCAAGGGGTCTCAGGGGGGATCTGGGGGGTCCCGGCGGGGATCTGGGGGGTCCCAGGGGGGTCCTGGGGGGGTTCCTGGGGGGATTTGGGGGGTCCTGGGGGGATTTAGGGGAGTCCCAGGGGTCACTGGGGGATTTGGGGGGGTCTCAGGGGAGTCCTGGGGGGTCTCAGGGGGGTCCTGGGGGGATCTGGGGGGTCCCAGGGGGGCTTTGGGGGGATTTGGGGGGGTCCCAGGGGGATCTGGGGGGTCCCGGCGGGATCTGGGGGGTCCCAAGGGGTCTCAGGGGGGATTTGGGGGGTCCTGGGGGGGATTTGGGGGGGTCCTGGGGGGTTCCTGGGGGGTGCCGGGGGGATTTGGGGGGTCCTGGGGGGTCCTGGGGGGTCTCAAGGGGTTCCTGGGGGGATTTGGGGGGGTCGCAGGGGGGTCCTGGGGGTGTCAGGGGAGCTTGGGAGGGGCTCAGGGGGGATTTGGGGGGGTCCCAGGGGTCACTGGGGGGGTCTCTGGGGGTCCCAAGGGATTCCTGGGGGGGATTTGGGGGGTCCCAGGGGTCACTGGGGGGTCTCTGGGGGTCTCAAGGGGTTCCTGGGGGGCTCAGAGAGGTTTTGGGGGGGGGGTCCCGGGGGGATTTGGGGGGTCCTGGGGGGTCTCAAGGGGTTCCTGGGGGGATTTGGGGGGTCTCAGGGGGATTTGGGGGTCTCAGGGGGTTTTGGGGGGGTCTCGGGGGTCTCAGGGGGTTTTGGGGGATCTCAGGTGGATTTGGGGGTTCCCAGGGGGTCTCAGGGGGTTTTGGGGGGGTCTCTGGGGGTCTCAGGGGGTTTTGGGGGGTTCCCAGGGGTCTCAGGGGGTTTTGGGGGGTTCCTGGGGGGTTTTGGGGGGTCTCAGGGGGTTTTGGGGGGGGGGTCTCAGCTCTCCCCTCCCCCCCCAGGAGCTGCTCCCCTCCGTGGGGCTCTCGGCCTCCTCCTCCCCCTCCCTGCTGCGCCCCCCCGGCCCCCCCGGCGAGGGGCTGAGGGGAGGGGGCTGCAGTGTCCCCTTCTGGCCAGGTATGGGACCCCCAAACACCCCTGGGACCCCCCCAAAACCTCCCCAGGACCCCCCAAAACCTCCTCAGGACCCCCCAAAACCCCCCCCAAACAGCCCTGGGACCCCCAAACACCCCTGGGACCCCCCAAAACATCCCCAAACCCCCCCCGGCGAGGGGCTGAGGGGAGGGGGCTGCAGTGTCCCCTTCTGGCCAGGTATGGGACCCCTGAGACCCCCCAAAACACCCCTGGGACCCCCCAAAACCTCCTCAGGACCCCCCAAAACCCCCCCAAACACCCCCTGGGACCCCCAAACACCTCTGGGACCCCCCTAAACATCCCCAAACCCCCCCTGGAGAGGGGCTGAGGGGAGGGGGCTGCAGTGTCCCCTTCTGGCCAGGTATGGGACCCCTGAGACCCCCCCAGAGCCCCCCAAAACCTACCCAGGACCGCCAGGACCCCCCAAAACCCCCCCAAACACCCCTGGGACCCCTGAGACCCCCCAAAACCTCCTCAGGGACCCCCAAACCCCCCCGGGACCCCCAAACCCCCCCCGGCGAGGGGCTGAGGGGAGGGGGCTGCAGTGTCCCCCTTCTGGCCAGGTATGGGACCCCTGGGACCCCCCAAAACCTCCCCAGGGACCCCCAAAACCTCCCTGGGACCCCCCCAAAACCCCCCCAAACACCCCTGGGACCCCCAAACCCCCCTGGGACCCCCCTAAACCCCCCCGGGACCCCCCTAAACATCCCCAAACCCCCCCCGGCGAGGGGCTGAGGGGAGGGGGCTGCAGTGTCCCCTTCTGGCCAGGTATGGGACCCCTGGGACCCCCCAAAACCTCCCCAGGGACCCCCCCAAAACCTCCCCAGGACCCCCCAAAACCCCCCCCAAATACCCCTGGGACCCCCAACACCCCTGGGACCCCCCTAAACATCCCCAAACCCCCCCCGGCGAGGGGCTGAGGGGAGGGGGCTGCAGTGTCCCCTTCTGGCCAGGTATGGGACCCCTGAGACCCCCCAAAACACCCCTGGGACCCCCCAAAACCTCCTCAGGACCCCCCAAAACCCCCCCAAACACCCCTGGGACCCCCAAACCCCCCCGGGACCCCCCTAAACATCCCCAAACCCCCCCCGGCGAGGGGCTGAGGGGAGGGGGCTGCAGTGTCCCCTTCTGGCCAGGTATGGGACCCCCAAACACCCCTGGGACCCCCCAAAACCCCCCCAAATACCCCTGGGACCCCTGGGACCCCTGGGACCCCTGGGACCCCCCAAAACCCCCCCAGGACCCCCCC
>CM076537.1:38842-66446 GCA_038429875.1 Poecile montanus | reverse complement strand
TGAGACCCCCCCAAATTCCTGAGACCCCCCCCAAATTCCAGAGCCCCCCAAATTCCGGGGAGCCCCTCCCCCACCCTGGGGAGCCCCTCCCCCCCATTTTTGGGGTTCTGGGGGGGGGGTCTCACCCTCTCCCCTCCCCCCCCCAGAGCTGCTGACGACCCCCCCGGGATGAAACGGGGGGTGCAGTTCAGCCCCGAGGTAGGGGAGGGGTCTGGGGGGATTTGGGAGGGGGCTTTGGGCTCTGGGGGGGTCTGGGGGGAGATTTGGGGTCTGGGGGGGATTTGGGAGGGGGCTTTGGGCTCTGGGGGGGTCTGGGGGAGATTTGGGGTCTGGGGGATTTTTGGGGAGGGGGCTTTGGGCTCTGGGGGGGCTTTGAGAGGGTTTTGGGGGGATTTTGGGGGGTTTTTGAGGGGATTTTGGGGTCTGGGGGGTTTTGGGGAGGGGGCTTTGGGGTCTGGGGGGGGTTTGGGAGGGGGCTTTGGGGTCTGGGGGGGATTTGGGGAGGGGCTTTGGCTCTGGGGGGGTCTGGGGGGAGTTTTGGGGGTCTTTTGGGGGTTTGGGGGGATTTTTGGGGGGCTTTGGGCTCTGGGTGGGGGTTTTGGGGGAGATTTGGGGTCTGGGGGATTTTGGGAGGGGTCTTTGGGTCTTGGGGGGCTTTGGGGGGAGTTTTGGGGGGGATTTGGGGTCTGGGGGAGTTTTGGGGGGGGTTTGGGGGGCTTTTAGGGGAGATTTGGGGTCTGGGGGCTTTTGGGGAGGGGGCTTTGGGTGGGTTTTGGGGGTTTGGGGTCCTGGGGGCTTTTGGGGAGGGGTCTTGGGGGGCTTTGGGGGGAGTTTTGGGGGGGATTTGGGGTCTGGGGGAGTTTTTGGGGGTCTTTTGGGTCTGGGGGTGTCTCTGGGGGGGCAGATTTGGGGGTCTCGGGGTGGTTTCACCCCCCCCAGCCCCCCCCCCAAACGCCCCCTCCCCATTTGCAGCCTCGGGGGGGTCTCTGTCCCTGTCGGGGGCTCCTGGAGACCCTCGAGCCCCTGGAGCTGGGGGGGGGTCCCGGCCCAGCCCGGGGTCTCCCCCACCCCCCCCGGGGGGAATTGGGGAGGGGTCTGCGCCCCCCCCGACCCCCCCGCGGCGCTCGGACAGCCTGGAGGAGCTGCTGGGGCAGGTGGGAAATGTGGGAGGGGGCTTCGGGGGGGTTTGGGGGGGTTAAGAGACCCCTCCCCACATTCCCAACACCCCCCAATGTGGGGAGGGGGCTTCAGGGGGGGTTCAGAGACCCCTCCCCACATTCCCAGCACCCCCCAATGTGGGGAGGGGGCTTCAGGGGGGGGTTCAGAGACCCCTCCCCACATTCCCAGCACTCCAGGAGGATGAGGATGAGGGAGGGGGCTCTGGGGGGGTTCAGAGACCCCTCCCCACATTCCCAGTGCCCTTAATGTGGGGAGGGGCTTCAGGGGGGGGTTTGGGGGGTTCAGAGACCCCTCCCCACATTTCCCAACACCCCCCCAGAGTGAGGAGGGGGCTCTGGGGGGGTTCAGGGGGGTTCAGAGACCCCTCCCCACATTCCCAACACCCCCAATGTGGGGAGGGGGCTTCAGGGGGGGGGTTGGGGGGGTTCAGAGACCCCTCCCCACATTCCCCAGCACTCCAGGAGGATGAGGATGAGGAGGGGGCTCTGGGGGGGTTCAGAGACCCTTCCCCACATTCCCCATCCCCCCAATGTGGGGAGGGGGCTACGGGGGGGGGGTTGGGGGGTTCAGAGACCCCTCCCCACATTCCCCATCCCCCCAGGAGGATGAAGATGGGGAGGGGGCTTCGGGGGGGGTTCAGGGGGGGTTCAGAGACCCCTCCCCCACATTCCCCATTCCCCCAATGTGGGGAGGGGGCTTCGGGGGGGGTTGGGGGGTTCAGAGACCCCTCCCCACATTTCCCACCCCCCCAGAGTGAGGAGGGTCTCTGGGGAGGTTCAGGGGGGGTTCCGAGACCCCTCCCCACATTCCCATCCCCCCCCCCAGCAGAATGGGGAGGGGTCTCCCCCGGTGCCCCCCCCCAGAGCCCCCGAGGAGGTTTGGGGGTTCAAGGGGGGTTCAGAGACCCCTCCCCAGCATTCCCACCCCCCCCAGCAGCAGAATGGGGAGGGGTCTCTGCCCCCCGTGCCCCCCCCGGAGGCCCCCCGAGGAGGTTTGGGGGTTCAGGGGGGTTCAGGGGGGGTTCAGAGACCCCTCCCCTAATTTCCCACACCCCCCAGCAGAATGGGGAGGGTCTCTGGGGGGGTTCAGGGGGTTTCAGAGACCCCTCCCCACATTCCCATTCCCCCCCCTATCAGAATGGGGAGGGGTCTCTGCCCCCGTGCCCCCCCCGGAGCCCCCCGAGGAGGTTTGGGGGTTCAGGGGGGGTTCAGAGACCCCTCCCCACATTTCCCACCCCCAGGGTGAGGAGGGGGCTCTGGGGGGGTTCAGGGGGGTTCAGAGACCCCTCCCCTAATTTCCCACACCCCTCAGCAGAATGGGGAGGGGTCTCTGCCCCCGGTGCCCCCCCAGAGCCCCCCGAGGAGGTTTGGGGGTTCAGGGGGGGTTCAGAGACCCCTCCCCACATTCCACCCCCCTCAGCAGCAGAATGGGGAGGGTCTCTGCCCCCCGTGCCCCCCCCCGGAGCCCCCCGAGGAGGTTTGGGGGTTCAAGGGGGGTTCAGGGGGGGTTCAGAGACCCCTCCCCACATTTCCCAACCCCCTTCTATCAGAATGGGGAGGGGTCTCTGCCCCCCGTGCCCCCCCGGAGCCCCCCGAGGAGGTTTGGGCCGAGCTCATCGACGCCGCCACCCCCGTGGAGGGGTTTGAGGAGCTGCTGCCCGGACCCCGCCCACAGGGTGGGATTTGGGGGGTCCTGGGGGGGGATTTGGGGGGTCCTGGGGGGGATTTTGGGGGGCTTGGAGGGTCTTGGGGGGATTTGAGGGGATTTGGGAGGTCCTGGGGGGATTTTGGTGGGTCCTGGGGGGATTTGGGGGGTCCTGGGGGGATTTGGGGGGTCTTGGGGGATCCTGGGGGGATTTGGGGGTCCTGGGGGGGCCTTTGAGGGGGTTTGGGGGGTCTTGGGGGGATTTGAGGGGTTTGGGGGATTTGGGGGGTCCTGGGGGGATTTTGGGGGTCCTGGGGGATTTGGGTGGGATTTGGGGGGGCATTTGGGGGGTCCTGGGGGGGATTTGGGGGGTCCTGGGGGGGCCTTTGAGGGGGTTTGGGGGTCTTGGGGGGGATTTGAGGGGGTTTGGGGGGATTTGGGGGGTCTTGACGGGTCTTGGGGGGGATTTGGGGGGTTTAGGGGGGATTTGAGGGGGCTCTGGGGGGATTTTGGGGTCTCTGGGAGGGTCTTGAGGTGGTTTGGGGCTTTCAGGGGGGTTCAGGGGGGGCTCAGGGGGTTTTTGGGGTGGTTTTTGGGGTATTTTCAGGTTTTTTGGGGTTTTTGGGTGCTCAGAGTGACCCCCAGACCCATTTCCCCCTCCCCAGTGGCCGCTCAGGCCGGGCCCCTCTGTGTCCCTGTGGGTTGGGGGCTCTCAGGGGGATTTTGGGGTGGTTTTTGGGGTTTTGGGGAGGTTTTTGGAGGTTTTTGGGGTTTTTGGGGTGGTTTTTGGGGTTCTTGGGGTTTTTGGGGTGCTCAGAGTGACCCCAGACCCATTTCTGCTCCCCCAGTGGCCGCTCTGTGTCCCTGTGGGTTGGGGGCTCTCAGGGGGGGTTTTGGGGTGGTTTTTGGGTTTTTTGGGGTTTTGGGGTGGTTTTGGGGGGTTTTTGGGGTGGTTTTTGGGGTATTTTGGGGTTTTTGGGGGTGGTTTTTGGGGGTTTTTGGGGTGCTCAGAGTGACCCCCAGACCCATTTCCCCCTCCCCAGTGGCCGTTCAAGCCGGACCCGTTCCAGCAGCGCGCGGCGCTGTGCCTGGAGCGCGGTCACTCGCTGCTGGTGGCCGCTCACACCTCGGCCGGCAAAACCGCGGTGGCCGAGTACGCCATCGGGCTGGCCCGGCGCCACATGACACGGTGAGACCCCAAAACTGCCCTGGGGGACCCCAAAACTGCCCTGGGGGACCCCAAAATGGGTCTGGGGGGTCCCAAAATTGGGCTGGGGACCCCAAAATTGGGCTGGGGGTCCCTAAAACTGCCCCAGGGACCCCAAAACCGCGGTGGCCGAGTACGCCATCGGGCTGGCCCGGCGCCACATGACACGGTGAGACCCCAAAACTGCCCTGGGGGACCCCAAAATGGGCTGGGGACCCCAAAATTGGGCTGGGGGGACCCCAAAATGGGTCTGGGGACCCCAAAATTGGGCTGGGGGACCTGGTGAGACCCCAAAACCGCGGTGGCCGAGTACGCCATCGGGCTGGCCCGGCGCCACATGACACGGTGAGAGACCCCAAAATTGGGGCTGGGGACCCCAAAATTGGGGCTGGGGACCCCAAAATTGGGATGGGGACCCCAAAATTGGGATGGGGGGGGTCCCAAAATTGGGCTGGGGGACCCTAAAACTGCCCCAGGGACCCCAAAACCGCGGTGGCCGAGTACGCCATCGGGCTGGCCCGGCGCCACATGACACGGGTGAGACCCCAAAATGGGGCTGGGGGACCCCAAAATCGGTCTGGGGACCCCAAAATTGGGCTGGGGGGGGTCCCAAAATGGGTCTGGGGACCCCAAAATCGGTCTGGGGACCCCAAAATTGGGCTGGGGGACCTGGTGAGACCCCAAAACCGCGGGTGGCCGAGTACGCCATCGGGCTGGCCCGGCGCCGCGTGACACGGTGAGACCCCAAAATGGGGCTTGGGGGACCCCAAAATGGGGCTGGGGACCCCAAAATTGGGCTGGGGGTCCCAAAATTGGGCTGGGGACCCCCAAATCTGCCCCAGGGACCCCAAAACCGCGGTGGCCGAGTACGCCATCGGGCTGGCCCGGCGCCACATGACACGGTGAGACCCCAAAATGGGGCTGGGGGACCCCAAAATTGGGGCTGGGGACCCCAAAATTGGGCTGGGGACCCCAAAATTGGGATGGGGAACCCCAAAATTGGGCTGGGGGGTCCCAAAATTGGGCTGGGGGTCCCTAAAGTTGGGCTGGGGGGGTCCCAAAATGGGTCTGGGGACCCCAAAATTGGGCTGGGGGTCCCTAAAACTGCACCAGGGGACCCCAAAACGCCCCTGGGGACCCCAAAACCACCCCAGGAGTCCCTGAAACTGCTCTGGAAACCCGGTGAGACCCCAAAACTGCAGCAGGGACCCCAAAACTGCTCTGGGGGTCCCTAAAACTGCTCTGAGGGACCCTAAAACTGTTTTGGGGGTCCCTAGAACTGTTCTGGGGGACCCTAAAACTGCCCTCAGGGATCCAAACTGCCCCAGCGAACCCCAAAATTGCCCCAGGAACCCCAAAACTGCTCTGGGGACCCCAAAACTGCCCCAGGGACCCTCAAACTGCCCCAGGGACCCCTAAAACCGTTCAGGGGACCCCAAAACTGCTCTGAGGGACCCCAAAGCTGCCCCAGGGACCCCAAAACTGCTCTGAGGGACTCCAAAATCGGGCTGGGGGTCCCTAAAACTGCTCTGAGGGACCCCAAAACTGCTCTCAGGGTCCCCAAAACTGGCCCAGGGACCCCAAAACTGCCCCAGGAACCCCAAAACTGCTCTGAGGGACCCCAAAACTGCTCTGGGGGACCCCAAAACTGCTTTCAGGGTCCCCAAAACTGCTCTGGGGGACCCCAAAACTGCCCCAGGGACCCCAAAACTGCTCTCAGGGTCCCCAAAACTGCCCAGGGACCCCAAAACTGCCCCAGGGACCCCAAAACTGCCCCAGGGACCCCAAAACTGCCCCAGGGACCCCAAACTGCCCTGGGGACCCCAAAACTGCCCTGGGGACCCCAAAACTGCCCCAGGAACCCCAAAACTGCTCTGAGGGACTCAAAATCGGGCTGGGGGTCCCTAAAACTGCTCTGGGGGACCCCAAAACTGCCCCAGGGACGCCAAAACTGCCCCAGGGACCCTAAAACTGTTCTGGGGGACCCAGTGAGACCCCAAACTGCCCCAGGACCCCAAAACTGCTCTCAGGGCCGCAAAACTGCCCCAGGGACCCCAAAACTGCTCTGAAGGACCCCAAACTGCCCCAGAACCCCAAGCTGCCCCAGGGACCCCCAAAACTGCTCTGAGGACTCCAAAATCGGGCTGGGGGTCCCTAAAACTGCTCTGGGGGACCCCAAAACTGCTCTGAGGGACCCCAAAACTGCTCTGAGGGACCCCAAATCTGCCCCAGGACCCCAAAACTGTACCAGGGACCCCAAAACTGCCCCAGGACCCAAAACTGCGCCAGGGAACCCCCAAAACTGCCCCAGGGACCCCCAAAACTGCTCTGAGGGACTCCAAAATTGGGCTGGGGGTCCCTAAAACTGCTCTGGGGGACCCCAAAACTGCTCTGAGGGACCCAAAACTGCCCCAGGGACCCCAAAACTGCTCTCAGGGACCCAAAAACTGCACCAGGGGCCCCAAAACTGCACCAGGGACCCTAAAACTGCTCTGAGGGACTCCAAAATCGGGCTGGGGGTCCCTAAAACTGCTCTGGGGGACCCCAAAACTGCCCCAGGGTCCCCAAAACTGCCCCAGGGACCCTAAAACTGCTCTGGGGGACCCCAAAACTGCTTTGAGGGACCCCAAAACTGCTCTGAGGGACCCCAAAACTGTTCTGGGGGACCCCAAAACTGCTCTCAGGGTCCCCAAAACTGCACCAGGGACCCCTAAAAACTGCCCCAGGAACCCAAAACTGCCCCAGGGACCCCAAAACTGCTCTGAGGGTCCCCAAAACTGTCCCAGGGACCCAAAAAACTGCCCTCAGGGACCCCAAAACTGCTCTGAGGACCCAAAACTGCACCAGGGGCCCCAAAACTGCACCAGGGACCCTAAAACTGCTCTGAGGGACTCCAAAATCAGGCTGGGGGTCCCTAAAACTGCTCTGGGGGACCCCAAAACTGCTCTGGGGGTCCCCAAAACTGCCCCAGGGACCCCAAAACTGCTCTCAGGGACCCAAAAACTGCACCAGGGGCCCCAAAACTGCACCAGGGACCCTAAAACTGCTCTGAGGGACTCCAAAATCGGGCTGGGGGTCCCTAAAACTGCTCTGGGGGACCCCAAAACTGCCCCAGGGTCCCCAAAACTGCCCCAGGGACCCTAAACTGCTCTGGGGGACCCCAAAACTGCTTTGAGGGACCCCAAAACTGCTCTGAGGGACCCCAAAACTGCACCAGGGACCCCAAAACTGCTCTCAGGGTCCCCAAAACTGCACCAGGGACCCCTAAAACTGCCCCAGGAACCCCAAAACTGCCCCAGGGACCCCAAAACTGCTCTGAGGGTCCCCAAAACTGCCCCAGGGACCCCAAAACTGCCCAGGAACCCCAAAACTGCTCTGAGGGACCCCAAAACTGCTCTGAGGGACTCCAAAACTGCCCAGGAACCCCCAAAACTGCTCTGAGGGACCCCAAAACTGTTCTGGGGACCCCAAAACTGCTCTCAGGGTCCCCCAAACTGCCCCAGGGACCCCTAAAACCGTTCAGGGGACCCAAAACCCGCGCAGTTTTTTTGGGGGTGACCCCCCCGTGTCCCCCCAGGTCCATCTACACCTCCCCCATCAAGGCTTTGTCCAACCAGAAGTTTCGGGATTTCCGCGACACCTTCGGGGACGTGGGGCTGCTGACGGGGGACGTGCAGCTGCGCCCCGAGGCCGCCTGCCTGGTGATGACCACCGAGATCCTCAGGTGGGGGAGGGGTCCTGGGGGGCTTTGGGGGGTCCTGGGGGGTCCTGGGGGGATGGGGAGGGGGTCAGGACCCCCCAAACCCAGCCCCAAACCTGACCCCAAACCCGGTCCCAACCTGAGGCCACGTGTCTGGTGATGAGCACCGAGATCCTCAGGTGGGGAGGGGTCCTGGGGGGTCCTGGGGGGCTTTTGGGGGTCCTGGGGGGATCCTGGGGGTTCTGGGGGCTTTGGGGGGGTCCTGGGGGGCTCTGGGGGGCCTTTGAGGGGGTCAGGACCCCCCCAACCCAACCCCAAACTGGGCCCCAAACCCAACCCCAGACCTGAGGCTGTGTGTCTGGTGATGAGCACTGAGATCCTCAGGTGGGGAGGGGTCCTGGGGGGCTTTTGGGGGTCTTGAGGGGGTCCTGGGGGGTCTTGGGGGGTCCTGGGGGGGCTTTGGGGGGTCCTGGGGGGATGGGGAGGGGGTCAGGACCCCCCAACCCAACCCCAAACTCAGCCCCAAACGCAATCCCCAAACCTGAGGTCGTCTGCCTGGTGATGAGCACCGAGATCCTCAGGTGGGGAGGGGGTCCTTGGGGGGGTTTGGGGGGTCCTGGGGGTCTTGAGGGGTCCTGGGGGGGCTTTGGGGGGTCCTGGGGGGATGGGGAGGGGGTCAGGACCCCCCAAACCCAGCCCCAAATCCAACCCCAAACCCAGCCCCAAACTCAATCCCAAACCTGAGGTCATTTGCCTGGTGATGAGCACCGAGATCCTGAGGTGGGGAGGGGTCCTGGGGGGGTTTGGGGGGCTTTGGGGGGTCCTGGGGGGGGCTTTGGGGGCCTTTGAGGGGGTCAGGACCCCCCCAGAACATCCCCAAACCCAACCCCAAACCCAGCCCCAAATGCAATCCCAAACCTGAGGTCGTTTGCCTGGTGATGACCACCAAGATCCTGAGGTGAGGAGGGGTCCCGAGGGTCCTGGGGGGTCCCGGGGGTCCTGGGGGGTCCTGGAGGGTCCTGGGGGGTCCTGTGGAGGGGTTCAGGACCCCCAGGACCCGCCCCAGCCCCATTTGTTCCCCCCCAGGTCGATGCTGTACAACGGCTCCGACGCCATCCGGGACCTGGAGTGGGTGATCTTCGACGAGGTTCACTACGTCAACGACGACGAGGTGGGGCTGGGGGCTCTGGGGGGGCTTTGGGGGGTCCTGGGGGGGCTTTGGGGGGTCCTGGGGGGGCTTTGGGGGGGTCCTGGGGGGCTCTGGGGGGTCCTGGGGGGCTCTGGGGGGTCCTGGGGGCTCTGGGGGGGTTTTGGGGTGGTCTGAGGGGGTTTTGGGGGGTCCTGGGGGGGCTCTGGGGGGGCTTTGGGGGGTCCTGGGGGGTCCTGAAGTGATTTAGGAGGGGTCTGGGGTGGTTTAGGGGGGCTCTGGGGGGTCCTGGGGGGTCCTGGGGGGGCTTTGGGGGGTCCTGGGGGGGCTCTGGGGGGGTCCTGGGGGGCTCTGGGGGGTCCTGGGGGGGCTTTGGGGGGTCCTGGGGGGGGCTTTGGGGGGTCCTGGGGGGTCCTGAAGTGATTTAGGAGGGGTCTGGGGTGGTTTAGGGGAGCTCTGGGGGGTCCTGAGGGGCTCTGGGGGTCCTGGGGGGGTTTGGGGGGTCCTGGGGGGGGTTTTTGGGGAGCTCTGGAGGGTCCTGGGGGGGTTTTGGGGTGGTCTGGGGGGTTTTGGGGGGTTCTGGAGTGGTTTAGGGGATCTCTGGTGGTTCCTGGGGGGGTTTTGGGGGTTTTGGGGGTTCCTGGAGGTGTTTTGGGGGTTCCTGGGGGTGTTTTGGGGTGTTTTGGGGTCCCCCTGACCCCCCCCGTGCCCCCCAGCGGGGTGTGGTGTGGGAGGAGGTGCTGGAAGGTTCCCCGGGGCAGTTCCTGTGTGGTTTTGGGGGTTCCTGGGTGGGTTTTGGGGTGTTTTGGGTGGTTTTGTGGGTTCCTGGGGGTGTTTTGGGGTGTTTTGGGGTGTTTTGCGGTGTTTTGGGGTCCCCTGAGCCCCCCGTGCCCCCAGAGGGGTGTGGTGTGGGAGGAGGTGCTGATCCTGCTGCCCGAGCACGTGAAGCTGGTGCTGCTCAGCGCCACCGTCCCCAACGCCCTCGAGTTCGCCCAGTGGGTCGGGTACGGCCTGGGGGGGCTTTTGGGGGGTCCTGGGGGGGCTTTGGGGGGTCCTGAGGGGGTTTGGGGGGTCCTGGGGGGGTTTGGGGGGGTCCTGGGGGGCTTTTGGGGGTCCTGGGGGGGCTTTGGGGGGTCCTGAGGGGTCCTGGGGGAGCTTTGGGGGGGTTTTGGGGGGGCTTTGGGGAGGTCCTGGGGGGGCTTTGGGGGGTCCTGAGGGGTCCTGGGGGAGCTTTGGGGGGGGTTTGGGGGGGCTTTGGGAGGTCCTGGGGGGGCTTTGGGGGGGTCCTGGGGGGCTTTGGGGCGTCTTGAGGGGGTTTGGGGGGGTTTGGGGGGTCCTGGGGGGTATTTGGGGGGTTCTGGAGAGGGTTTGAGGGGGTCTTAGGGGAGTTTGGGGGTCCTGGGGGCTTTGGGGGGTCCTGGGGGGGGCTTTGAAAGGTCCTGGGGGGGTTTGGGGGCTTCTTAGGGGGGTTTGGGGATCTTGGGGGAGTTTGGGGTGTCCTGGGGGGGCTTTGGGGGATCCCCGGGGGGTTTGGGGGGGTCCTCAGGGGGTTTGGGGATCCTTGGGGGGGTTTGGCGGGGTCCTGAGGATCTTTGGGGGTCTCTGAGAGGGACATGGGGGGGATCTGGGGGTTTGGGGGGTCCTGGGCCCTTTGGGGGATTCTCAGGGGGGTTGGGGGTCTTGGAGGAATTGGGGGGTTCTCAGGGGCTTTGAGGGGTTCTGGGGGGCTTTGGGGGTCCTTGGGGGGCTTCAGGGGGTCCTGAGGGTCTTTGGGGGTCTCTGAGAGGGACATGGGTGGGATCTGGGGGTTTTGGGGGATCTTGGAGGGGCTTTAGTGATCTCTGAGGGGTTTTTGGGGGTTCTCAGGGGGGTTTGGGGGGTCCTGGGGGGCTCTGGGGGGGTCCTGGGGGATTTTGGGGGGGTTTTGGGGGGTTTTGGGGGTCCCAGGGTTGGTTTGGGGGTCCCTGGAGCTCTCTCAGGGTGTCTCTCACCCCGTCAGTCGCACCAAGCGTCGCTGTGTCCGTGTTCTGAGCACCCCTCGGCGCCCGGTGCCGCTGGAGCATTTTGGGGATCTCTGAGGGGGTTTTGGGGGTTTTGGGGGTCCCTGGGGTGCTCTGGGGGTCTCTGGGGGTCCCTGGGGGTCCCTGGAGCTCTCTCAGGGTGTCTCTCACCCCGTCAGTCGCACCAAGCGTCGCTGTGTCCGTGTTCTGAGCACCCCGCGGCGCCCGGTGCCGCTGGAGCGTTTTGGGGATCTCTGAGGGGATTTTGGGGGTCCCTGGGGTGCTCTGGGGGGGCCCTGGGGGTTTTGGGGGGTTTTGGGGTCCCAGGGTTGGTTTGGGGGTCCTGGAGCCCTCTCAGGGTGTCTCTCACCCCGTCAGTCGCACCAAGCGTCGCTGTGTCCGTGTTCTGAGCACCCCTCGGCGCCCGGTGCCGCTGGAGCATTTTGGGGATCTCTGAGGGGATTTTGGGGGTTTTGGGGGTCCCTGGGGAGGTTTTGGGGTCCCTGGGGTGCTCTGGGGGTCCCTGGGGGTCCCTGGGGGTCCCTGGAGCCCTCTCAGGGTGTCTCTCACCCCGTCAGTCGCACCAAGCGTCGCTGTGTCCGTGTTCTGAGCACCCCTCGGCGCCCGGTGCCGCTGGAGCATTTCCTGTTCACCGGGAACAGCGCCCGGAACCGGCACCAGCTGTTCCAGCTGCTGGGCCCGGGGGGGGCCTTCAGCACCCAGGGGGTGAGACCCCCAAAACCTGACCCCAACCTGACCTGAAACTGCCTGAATGTGACCCAAAACCTGACCCCCAAACCTGATACAGATCTGAGCTGAACCTGCCCCAAAACCTGACCCAAAACTGATACAGATCTGAGCTGAAACTGCCTAAATGTGACCCAAAACCTGATACAAATCTGAGCTGAAACTGCCCCAAAAACCTGACCCAAAACCTGATACAAATCTGAGCTGAAACTGCCCCAAAAACCTGACCCAAAACCTGATACAAATCTGAGCTGAAACTGCCTAAATGTGACCCAAAACCTGCCCCAAAACCTGATACAGATCTGAGCTGAAACTGTGTCAATCTGACCCAAAACCTGACCCCCAAAACCTGATACAGATCTGAGCTGAAACTGTGTCAATCTGACCCAAAAACCTGCCCAAAATCTGATACAAATCTGAGCTGAAACTGCCTAAATCTGACCCAAATCCTGCCTAAATCTGACCCAAAAACCTGCCTGAATGTGACCCAAAACCTGCCCCAAAAACCTGATACAAATCTGAGCTGAAACTGCCTGAATCTGACCCAAAATCTGCCTAAATGTGACCCAAAACCTGCCCCCAAAACCTGATACAAATCTGAGCTGAAACTGCCTGAATCTGACCCAAAATCTGACCCAAATCCTGCCAAAACCTGACCCCAAAACCTGCCCCAAATCTGACCCAAATCTGACCCAAAAACCTGACCCAAACCTGCCCCAAACCTGACCCCAAATCTGATCCAAAATCTCTGCCTAAATCTGACCCAAATCCGACCCAAAAACCTGACCCCAAACCTGCCTGAATCTGACCCAAAACCTGCCCCAAAACTTGATACAAATCTGAGCTGAAACTGTGTAAATCTGACCCAAAATCTGATACAAAAACCTGACACAAATCTGACCTGAAACTGCCTGAATCTGACCCAAAAACCTGACCAAAAAACGTGCCTAAATCTGACCCAAATCTGGCTCAAATCTGACCCAAATCAGACCCAAACCTGCCCCAAAACCTGCCCCAAACCTGCCCCAAAATCTGACCCAAATCTGCCCCAAAACCCTGCCCTGAACCTGCCCCCAAACCTGCCCCAAATCTGATCCAAAATCTCTGCCTAAATCTGACCCAAATCTGCCCCAAAGCCTGCCCCAAACCTGACCCAAAACCTGCCCCAAATCAGACCCAGAATCTCTGCCTAAATCTGCCCCAAACCTGCCCCAAATCTGCCCCCAAACCTGCCCCAAATTTGACCCAAATCTGACCCCAAACCTGCCCCAAATCTGACCCAAATCTGACCCAAACCTGACCCAAACCTGCCCCCAAATCCTGCCCCAAACCTGACCCAAAATCTGCCCCCAAACCTGACCCAATTCTGACCCAAAATCTGCCCCCAAACCTGACCCAAACCTGCCCCAAACCTGCCCCAAACCTGCCCCAAACCTGACCCCAAACCTGCCCCAAACCTGACCCCAATTCTGACCCAAACCTGACCCAAACCTGCCCCAAACCTGCCCCAAACCTGACCCCAAACCTGCCCCAAACCTGCCCCCAAACCTGCCTAAATCTGCCCCAAACCTGACCCAAACCTGCCCCAAACCTGCCCCAAACCTGCCTAAATCTGCCCCAAACCTGCCCCAAACCTGACCCCAAACCTGACCCCAAACCTGCCCCAAACCTGCCCCAAACCTGCCCCAAACCTGCCCCAAACCTGCCCCAAACCTGCCCCAAACCTGCCCCAAACCTGCTCCAAACCTGCTCCAAACCTGCTCCAAACCTGCCCCAAACCTGCCCCAATTCTGACCCAAACCTGCCCCAAACCTGCCCCAAACCTGCTCCAAACCTGCCCCAAACCTGCCCCAAACCTGCCCCAAACCTGCCCCAAACCTGACCCAAACCTGACCCCAAACCTGACCCCAAACCTGACCCAAACCTGACCCCAAACCTGACCCCAAACCTGACCCAAACCTGCCTAAATCTGCCCCAAACCTGACCCCAAACCTGACCCCAAACCTGACCCCAAACCTGACCCAAACCTGACCCCAAACCTGCCCCAAATCTGCCCCAAACCTGCCCCAAACCTGACCCAAATCTGCCCCAAACCTGCCCCCAAACCTGCCCCAAACCTGCCCCAAACCTGCCCCAAAACCTGCCCCAAACCTGCCTAAATCTGCCCCAAACCTGCCCCAAACCTGCCCCAAACCTGCCCCAAAACCTGCCCCAAACCTGCCTAAATCTGCCCCAAACCTGCCCCAAACCTGCCCCCAAACCTGACCCCAAACCTGACCCCAAATCTGCCCCAAATCTGCCCCAAATCTGCCCCAAACCTGTCCCTCCCCTGCCCCTCCCCTGCCCCAGGTACTACGCGGCGGTGGAGGCCAAGAAGGAGCAGAGCAGCAAACACGCGCAGAGCTTCGGGGCACGGCAGCCCACCATGGGAGCCCCCAACCCTGGCCAGGTACTGGGGGTCCTGGGGGGTCCCAGGGGGGTCCCACTGACCCCAAACCCCCAACCCTGGGCAGGTACTGGGGGTCCCAGGGGGTCCCAGTGACCCCAAACCCCCAACCCTGGCCAGGTACTGGGGGTCCTGGGGGTCCCAGGGGGTCCCAGGGGGTCCCAGTGACCCCAAACCCCCAACCCTGGGCAGGTACTGGGGGTCCCAGGGGGGTCCCAGGGGGTCCCAGGGGGTCCCAGTAACCCCAAACCCCCAACCCTGGGCAGGTACTGGGGGTCCCAGGGGGGTCCCACTGACCCCAAACCCTGAGTTCTGGATGGGGGCTGTTTGTGGGTCCCATGGGGCAGTTTGTGGGTCTGGGGTCAGTTTGTGGGTCTGGGGTCAGTTTGTGGGTCCCATGGGTCAGTTTGGGGGTCCCCCTCACCCTGTTCTCTCCCCCCAGGAGCGTGGGGTGTGGCTCTCCCTCCTGCAGACCCTCCATGGGGCTGGGGGCAGTTTGTGGGTCCCATGGGGCTGGGGGCAGTTTGTGGGTCCCATGGGTCAGTTTGGGGGTCCCCCTCACCCTGTTCTCTCCCCCCAGGAGCGTGGGGTGTGGCTGTCCCTCCTGCAGACCCTCCATGGGGCTGGGGGCAGTTTGTGGGTCCCATGGGTCAGTTTGGGGGTCCCATGGGGCAGTTTGGGGGTCTGGGGGCTGTTTTGGGGGTCCCCCTCACCCAGTTCCCCCCCCAGGAGTGTGGGGTGTGGCTGTCCCTCCTGCAGACCCTCCATGGGTCAGTTTGTGGGTCTGGGGGCTGTTTTGGGGGTCTGGGGGCTGTTTTGGGGGTCCCCCTGACCCAGTTCCCCCCCCAGGAGCGGGGTGTCTGGCTCTCCCTCCTGCAGACCCTCCATGGGGCTGGGGGCAGTTTGTGGGTCTGGGGTCAGTTTGTGGGTCCCATGGGGCTGGGGGCAGTTTGTGGGTCTGGGGGCTGTTTTGTGGGTCTGGGGGCTGTTTTGGGGGTCCCACTGACCCTGTTCCCCCCCCAGGAGCGTGGGGTGTGGCTGTCCCTCCTGCAGACCCTCCATGGGGCAGTTTGGGGCAGTTTGTGGGTCTGGGGTCAGTTTGTGGGTCTGGGGTCAGTTTGTGGGTCTGGGGGCAGTTTGGGGGTCTGGGGGCAGTTTGGGGGTCTGGGGGGCTGTTTTGGGGGTCCCCCCTCACCCTGTTCTCCCCCCAGGAGCGGGGTGTCTGGCTCTCCCTCCTGCAGACCCTCCATGGGGCAGTTTGTGGGTCCCATGGGGCAGTTTGGGGGTCTGGGGTCAGTTTGTGGGTCCCATGGGGCAGTTTGGGGGTCCCCCTCACCCTGTTCCCCCCCCAGGAGCGGGGTGTCTGGCTGTCCCTCCTGCAGACCCTCCATGGGGCTGGGGGCAGTTTGTGGGTCCCATGGGTCAGTTTGGGGGTCCCATGGGTCTGGGGGCTGTTTTGGGGGTCCCCCTCACCCTGTTTTCCCCCCCCAGGAGCGGGGTGTCTGGCTCTCCCTCCTGCAGACCCTCCATGGGGCAGTTTGTGGGTCTGGGGGCAGTTTGTGGGTCCCATGGGTCAGTTTGTGGGTCTGGGGGCTGTTTTGGGGGTCCCATGGGGCAGTTTGGGGGTCCCCCTGACCCTGTTCTCCCCCCAGGAGCGGGGTGTGTGGCTCTCCCTCCTGCAGACCCTCCATGGGGCTGGGGGCAGTTTGTGGCTCTGGGGTCAGTTTGTGGGTCCCATGGGGCTGGGGTCAGTTTGTGGCTCTGGGGGCTGTTTTGGGGGTCTGGGGGCTGTTTTGGGGGTCCCCCTGACCCTGTTCTCCCCCCAGGAGCGGGGTGTCTGGCTCTCCCTCCTGCAGACCCTCCATGGGGCAGTTTGTGGGTCCCATGGGGCAGTTTGGGGGTCTGGGGTCAGTTTGTGGGTCCCATGGGGCAGTTTGGGGGTCCCCCTGACCCTGTTCTCCCCCCAGGAGCGTGGGGTGTGGCTCTCCCTCCTGCAGACCCTCCATGGGGCAGTTTGTGGGTCTGGGGGCTGTTTTGGGGGTCCCCCTCACCCTGTTCTCCCCCCAGGAGCGGGGTGTCTGGCTCTCCCTCCTGCAGACCCTCCATGGGGCAGTTTGTGGGTCCCATGGGGCAGTTTGGGGGTCTGGGGTCAGTTTGTGGGTCCCATGGGGCAGTTTGGGGGTCCCCCTGACCCAGTTCCCCCCCCCAGGAGCGTGGGGTGTGGCTGTCCCTCCTGCAGACCCTCCATGGGGCTGTTTGGGGCAGTTTGTGGGTCCCATGGGGCAGTTTGGGGGTCCCCCTGACCCAGTTCCCCCCCCAGGAGCGTGGGGTGTGGCTGTCCCTCCTGCAGACCCTCCATGGGGCAGTTTGTGGGTCTGGGGTCAGTTTGTGGGTCCCATGGGTCAGTTTGTGGGTCTGGGGGCTGTTTTGGGGGTCCCCCTCACCCTGTTCTCCCCCCCCAGGAGCGGGGTGTCTGGCTCTCCCTCCTGCAGACCCTCCATGGGGCTGGGGGCAGTTTGTGGGTCTGGCTGCAGTTTGTGGGTCCCATGGGGCAGTTTGGGGGTCCCATGGGTCAGTTTGGGGGTCCCCCTCACCCTGTTTTCCCCCCCAGGAGCGTGGGGTGTGGCTGTCCCTCCTGCAGACCCTCCATGGGGCTGGGGGCAGTTTGTGGCTCTGGGGTCTGTTTGTGGGTCTGGGGGCAGTTTGGGGGTCTGGGGGCTGTTTTGGGGGTCCCCCTGACCCTTCTCTCCCCCCCAGGAGCGTGGGGTGTGGCTGTCCCTCCTGCAGACCCTCCATGGGGCAGTTTGTGGGTCCCATGGGGCAGGGGGCTGTTTCAGGATCCCATGGAGCAGTTTGTGGGTCTGGGGGCTGTTTTGGGGGTCCCATGGGGCTGTTTTGGGGGTCCCCCTGACCCTGTTCTCCCCCCAGGAGTGGGGTGTCTGGCTCTCCCTCCTGCAGACCCTCCATGGGGCAGTTTGTGGGTCTGGGGGCAGTTTGGGGGTCTGGGGGCTGTTTTGGGGGTCCCCCTGACCCAGTTCCCCCCCCAGGAGCGGGGTGTCTGGCTCTCCCTCCTGCAGACCCTCCATGGGGCAGTTTGTGGGTCTGGGGGCTGTTTTGTGGGTCCCATGGGTCAGTTTGGGGGTCCCCCTGACCCTGTTCCCCCCCCAGGAGCGGGGTGTCTGGCTGTCCCTCCTGCAGACCCTCCATGGGGCAGTTTGGGGGTCTGGGGGCAGTTTGGGGGTCTGGGGGCAGTTTGTGGGTCCCATGGGTCAGTTTGGGGGTCTGGGGGCTGTTTTGGGGGTCCCCCTGACCCTGTTCCCCCCCCAGGAGCGGGGTGTCTGGCTGTCCCTCCTGCAGACCCTCCATGGGGCAGTTTGTGGGTCCCATGGGTCATTTTGGGGGTCCCCCTCACCCTGTTCCCCCCCCAGGAGCGGGGTGTGTGGCTCTCCCTCCTGCAGACCCTCCATGGGGCTGGGGTCAGTTTGTGGCTCTGGGGGCTGTTTTGGGGGTCTGGGGGCTGTTTTGGGGGTCCCCCTGACCCTGTTCCCCCCCCAGGAGCGGGGTGTCTGGCTGTCCCTCCTGCAGACCCTCCGCGAGCGGGAGCTGCTCCCGGCCGTCACCTTCACCTTCTCCCGTGGCCGCTGCGAGGAGCAGGCGGCCGCCCTGGGCTCCCTGGAGCTGCTGAGCGGCCCCGAGCGCGCCCAGGTCCGGCACTTCCTGACGCGCTGCCTGGCCCGGCTGCGCGGCTCCGACCGGCGCCTGCCACAGGTGGGGGCCCCACGAGGATGAGGAGGGAGAGTTTGGGGTGTGGGAGGGTAATTTTGGGGTGTGAGGAGAACAAGGAGGGCGATTTTGGGGTGTGGGAGGGTGATTTTGGGGTCCCACAGGGACGGGGAGGGAGATTTTGGGGTGTGGGAGGGCAATTTTGGAGTGTGGGAGGGCAATTTTGGGGAGTGAGGGTACAGGGAGGGTGATTTTGGGGTGTGGGACGGTGATTTTGGGGTGTGGGAGGGTGATTTTGGGGTGTGGAAGGATGATTTTGGGGTGTGAGGGCACCGGGAGGGTGATTTTGGGGTGTGGGACGGTGATTTTGGGGTGTGGGAGGTCAATTTTGGGGCTGTGAGGGGACGGGGAGGGCGATTTTGGGGTGTGAGGGACAGGGATTTTGGGGTGTGAGGGGACAGGGAGGACAATTTTGGGGTGTGAGGGACGGGGATTTTGGGGTGTGAGGGGACAGGGAGGACAATTTTGGGGTGTGAGGGGATGGCGAGGGCAATTTTGGGGTCCCACAGGGACAGGGAGGGCGATTTTGGGGTGTGGGAAGGCGATTTTGGGGTCCCACGGGGACAGGGAGGGCGATTTTGGGGTGTGAGGGCAGCGGGAGGGTCATTTTGGGGTGTGGGAGGGCGATTTTGGGGTCCCACAGGGACAGGGAGGGCGATTTTGGGGCATGAGGGGATGGGGAGGGCGATTTTGGGGTGTGAGGGGACGGGGAGGGCGATTTTGGGGCATGAGGGGATGAGGAGGGCGATTTTGGGGCATGAGGGGAACAAGGAGGACAATTTTGGGGTAAAACAGGAAGGGTTGGTACCTCAAGGAGGGGATCCAGCGCGTTCCTCCCCGCAGGTGCTGCAGCTGTCGGAGCTGCTCCAGCGCGGCATCGGCGTCCACCACGGCGGGGTCCTGCCGCTGCTGAAGGAGGTGGTGGAGATGCTCTTCAGCCAGGGGCTGGTGAAGGTGAGCGGGGAAAAACGGCAAAATGGGGTGTGGGGCACGGGGATCCCACCCCATGGCTGCCCCACGCCTGGCCCAGGTGCTGTTTGCCACCGAGACCTTCGCCATGGGGGTGAACATGCCGGCGAGGACCGTCGTCTTCGACTCCATCCGCAAACACGACGGGAATGGCTTCCGGGATCTCCTGCCCGGTGAGGGGCTGGATGTGGGGCTGGGGGGAGAGCGGGTGGGAACGTGAGGGGGAAATGGGGGAAAGCGGAGAGGGGAAATGGGGGAAAGCTGAGGGGAAAATGGGAGAAAGCTGAGGGGAAAATGGGAGAAAGCTGAGAGGGAAAATGGGAGAAAGCTGAGAGGGAAAATGGGAGAAAGCTGAGAGGGAAAATGGGGGAAAGCTGAGAGGGAAAATGGGGGAAAGCTGAGGGGGAAATGGGAGAAAGCGGAGAGGGGAAATGGGAGAAAGCTGAGGGGAAAATGGGGGAAAGCGGAGAGGGGAAATGGGAGAAAGCTGAGGGGAAAATGGGAGAAAGCTGAGAGGGAAAATGGGGGGAAAGCGGAGAAGGAAAATGGGGGAAAGCTGAGGGGAAAATGGGAGAAAGCTGAGAGGGGAAATGGGGGAAAGCTGAGGGGAAAATGGGGGAAAGCTGAGGGGAAAATGGGAGAAAGCGAAGAGGGAAAATGGGGGAAAGTGGGTAGGGAAAATGGGAGAAAGCGGGTTGAGAAAATGTAGAAATAGGGAGGGAAAGAGTGAGGAGAAATGGGAGAAAAGATGGGGAGAAATGGAGGGAGGAGAGGTGCAGTCGTGAGGGGAAGCGTGAGGGGAGAAAAAGGGCGGGAAAACGTGAGGGGAGAAAAGAGCGGGAAAATGTGAGGGGAGAAAAAGAGCAGGAAAATGTGAGGGGAAAATGGGGGAAAATGTGAGGGGAGAAAAGGGGGAAACGGGGAGAAAATGGAGGAAAACGTGAAGGGAGAAAAGAGCGGGAATCCTGTGGGGAGAAAAGAGCAGAAACGTGAGGGGGAAACGGGGGGGAAGCGGAGAGGGAAAATGGGAGAAAGCGAAGAGAGAAAATGGGGGAAAGTGGAGAGAGAAAATGGGGGAAAGTGGAGAGGGAAAATGGGAGAAAGCGGAGAGGGAAAATGGGGGAAAGCTGAGGGGAAAATGGGGGAAAGCTGAGGGGAAATGGGGGAAAGCTGAGAGGGAAATGGGGGAAAGCTGAGGGGAAAATGGGAGAAAGCTGAGGGGAAAATGGGAGAAAGCTGAGGGGAAATGGGGGAAAGCTGAGGGGAAATGGGGGAAAGCTGAGGGGAAAATGGGAGAAAGCTGAGGGGGAAATGGGAGAAAGCCGAGAGGGGAAAATGGGAGAAAGCTGAGAGGGAAAATGGGAGAAAGCTGAGGGGAAATGGGAGAAAGCTGAGAGGGGAAATGGGAGAAAGCTGAGGGGGAAATGGGGGAAAGCTGAGGGGGAAATGGGGGAAAGCTGAGGGGAAATGGGGAAAAGCTGAGGGGAAATGGGGGAAAGCTGAGGGGGAAATGGGAGAAAGCGGAGAGGGAAAATGGGAGAAAGCGGAGAGGGAAAATGGGAGAAAGCGGAGAGGGAAAATGGGAGAAAGCGGAGAGGGGAAATGGGGGAAAGCTGAGGGGAAAATGGGGAGAAAGCTGAGGGGGAAAATGGGAGAAAGCTGAGAGGGAAAATGGGAGAAACCTGAGAGGGAAAATGGGGGAAAGCTGAGAGGGGAAAATGGGAGAAAGCTGAGGGGAAAATGGGAGAAAGCTGAGGGGAAATGGGAGAAAGCTGAGGGGAAATGGGGAAAAGCTGAGGGGAAATGGGAGAAAGCTGAGGGGGAAATGGGAGAAAGCGGAGAGGGAAAATGGGAGAAAGCGGAGAGGGAAAATGGAGAAAGCGGAGAGGGAAAATGGGAGAAAGCGGAGAGGGGAAATGGGGGAAAGCTGAGGGGAAAATGGGAGAAAGCGGAGAGGGAAATGGGAGAAAGCTGAGGGGAAAATGGGAGAAAGCTGAGAGGGAAAATGGAGAAAGCTGAGGGGAAAATGGGAGAAAGCTGAGGGGAAAATGGGAGAAAGCTGAGGGGAAAATGGGAGAAAGCGGAGAGGGGAAATGGAGAAAGCTGAGAGGGAAAATGGGAGAAAGCTGAGAGGGAAAATGGGAGAAAGCTGAGGGGAAAATGGGGGAAAGCTGAGGGGAAAATGGGGGAAAGTGCAGTTGAGAAAATGTAGAAATAGGGAGCGAAAGAGTGAGGAGAAATGGGAGAAAAGATGGGAGAAATGGAGGGAGGAGAGGTGCAATCATGAGGGGAGAAAAAGGGCGGGAAAACATGAGGGGAGAAAAGAGCGGGAAAACGTGAGGGGAAAAAATGGTGGGAAATGAGAGAGCAAAAAGGCGGAAAATCTGAGGGAGAAAGAGCAGCAAACACGAGGAGAAAGAATCAGGAAGAGCAACAGGAAAGGTGAGGGGGAAAAAAGAGCAGAAACATGAGGGAAAAAGGTCAGAAACGCAAACAGGAGAGGCAGGAAACGTGAGGGTGAAAAGAGCAGGAATCCTGAGGGGAGAAAAGAGCGGGAAAACGTGAGGGGGAAAATGGTGGGAAATGGGAGAGCAAAAAGGCGGAAAATCTGATGGAGAAAGAGCAGCAAACATGAGGGGAAAGCATCGGGAAAAGCAACGGGAAAGGTGTGGGGAAAAAAGAGCAGAAACGTGAGGGAAAAAGGTCAGAAACACGAGCAGGAGAGGGCAGGAAATGTGAGGGTGGAAAGAGTGGGAAACGTGAGGGGAAAATGGGGAAAACGTGAGGGAGAAAATGGGGAAACGGGGAGAAAATGGGGGAAATGTGAGGGGAGAAAAGAGCAGGAATCCTGAGGGGAGAAAAGAGTGGGAAACGTGAGGGGAGAAAAGAGCGGGAAAACGTGAGGGGAGAAAAGAGCGGGAAAACGTGAGGGGAGAAAAGAGCGGGAAAACGTGAGGGGAGAAATGGTGGGAAATGAGAGAGCAAAAAGGCAGAAAATCTGAGGGACAAAGAGCAGCAAACACGAGGAGAAAGCATCGGGAAAGGTGATGGAAAGGTGAGGGGAAGAAGGGCAGGAGCCATGAGGGGAAGAGCGGAGGATCCGTGAGGAGAAGACGCCGGCGGCTCTGCGTCCCCACAGGCGAGTACACGCAGATGTCGGGGCGCGCCGGCCGCCGCGGGCTGGACGCCACCGGCACCGTCATCATCCTCTGCAAGGGAGCCGTGCCCGAGCTGTCGGATCTGCACCGCATGATGCTGGTCAGTGCCTGGCGTGTGTCCCCATGGTGTCACCGCCATGTTCCCAGTGTGTCCCCACGGTGTCACTGCTGTGTCCCCCACAGTGTCACCGCCATGTTCCCCCCGTGTCCCCACAGTGTCACTGCTGTGTCCCCACAGTGTCACCGCCATGTTCCCCCCGTGTCCCCACAGTGTCACCGCCATGTTTCCAATGTGTCCCCACAGTGTCACCGCCATGTTCCCACCGTGTCCCACAGTGTCACTGCCATGTTCCCAATGTGTCCCCACAGTGTCACCGCCATGTTCCCACCGTGTCCCCACAGTGTCACTGCCATGTTCCCAGTGTGTCCCCACGGTGTCACCGCCATGTTCCCACCGTGTCACCGCTCCTGTCCCCACCGTGTCCCCACCGTGTCCCCACCATGTCCCCACTGTGTCCCCACCATGTCCCCACCATGTCCCCACCATGTCACCGCTCCTGTCCCCACCGTGTCCCCTCTCCTGTCCCTCCATGTCCCCACCGTGTCCCCGCCGTGTCCCCACGGTGTCCCCTCTCCTGTCCCCTCCCAGGGCCGTCCGTCCCCGCTGCAGTCGCGGTTCCGCCTGACGTACCCCATGATCCTGCTGCTGCTCCGCGCCCCCGCCCTGCGCCCCCACGACCTCATGCGCCGCAGCTTCGCCGAGTTCCCGCTGCGCCGCGACGCCACGGTCAGCGCCGGGGGACAGGGTGGGGGGCTCTGGGGACACCCCTGAGGGGTGGGGGACACCCCAATGAGGGGTGGGGGGCTCTGGGGACACCCCTGAGGGGTGGGGGACACCCCAATGAGGGGTGGGGGGCTCTGGGGACACCCCTGAGGGGTGGGGACACTGGGGACACCCCTGAGGGGTGGGGGGACATTGGGGACACCCCAATGAGGGTGGGGGGACACTGGGGACACCCCAATGAGGGGTTAGGGGATACCGGGGACACCCTTTTGGGGGTTGGGGGACACCCCAGTGAGGGGTTGGGGGACACTGGGGACACCCCAGTGAGGGGTTGGGGGACACTGGGGACACCCCCAGGGGGGTTGGGGGGCTCTGGGGACACCCCAATGAGGGGTTGGGGGACATTGGGGACACCCCAGTGAGGGGTTGGGGGACACTGGGGACACCCCAATGAGGGGTTAGGGGACATTGGGGACACCCCCAGGGGTTGGGGGACACTGGGGACACCCCAATGAGGGGTGGGGGGCTCTGGGGACACCCCAATGAGGGGTTAGGGGACACCGGGGACACCCTTTTGGGGGTTGGGGGACACCCCTGAGGGGTTGGGGTCACCCAATGAGGGCTGGGGGACACTGGGGACCACCCCAGGGTGTTGGGGGACACCCCAGTGAGGGGTTGGGGGACACTGGGGACACCCTCAGGGGGGCTGGGGGGCTCTGGGGACACCCCCAGGGGGTGGGGGACTCCAGGGACACCCCTGAGGGGCTGGGGACACCCCAATGAGGGGTTGGGGGGCTCCAGGGGACACCCCTGAGGGGGTGGGGGACACTGGGGACACCCCCAGGGGTGTGGGGGACACCCCAATGAGGGGTTGGGGGACTCTGGGACACCCCCAGGCTCAGACCCCCCCCTGTGACCCCCTGTGACCCCCCTGTGACCCCCCTGTGACCCCTGTGACCCCCTGTGACCCCCTGTGACCCCCCTGTGACCCCCCTGTGACCCCCCCAGGCCCAGAGTCGCCGCGTGGCCGCCCTGCAGGAGGCTCTGGCCGCTCTGGGTGACCCCGAGGGGACAGATGGGGAGAGTGGGGACATGGCAGACCTGCCCCAGTATCACCGCGCCGTGCAGGGGCTGCGCCGCGCCCGCGCCGTGCTGCAGGTGGGGCTGGGGGCTCTGGGGGTCCTGGGGGGGTCTGGGGGGGTCCTGGGGGGTCCTGGGGGGGTCCTGGGGGGGTCTGGGGGCTCTGGGGGACAGTGGGGACATGGCAGACCTGCCCCAGTATCACCGCGCCGTGCAGGGGCTGCGCCGCGCCCGCGCCGTGCTGCAGGTGGGGCTGGGGGCTCTGGGGGTCCTGGGGGGTCCTGGGGGGCTCTGGGGGGGTCTGGGGGGTCCTGGGGGGTCCTGGGGGGGTCCTGGGGGGTCCTGGGGGGGTCTGGGGGACAGATGGGGACAGTGGGGACATGGCAGACCTGCCCCAGTATCACCGCGCCGTGCAGGGGCTGCGCCGCGCCCGCGCCGTGCTGCAGGTGGGGCTGGGGGGCTCTGGGGGGTCCTGGGGGGGTCCTGGGGGGGTCTGGGGGGGTCTGGGGGGGTCTGGGGGGTCCTGGGGGGGGTCTGGGGGCTCTGGGGGACAGTGGGGACATGGCAGACCTGCCTCAGTATCACCGCGCCGTGCAGGGTCACCGCGCCGTGCAGGGGCTGCGCCGCGCCCGCGCCGTGCTGCAGGTGGGGCTGGGGGGCTCTGGGGGGTCCTGGGGGGGGTCTGGGGGGGTCCTGGGGGGTCCTGGGGGGCGTTTGGTGGCTCCTGGGGGGGCCTCAGGGACACCTGGGGGGGGGGTTTGGGGACACCTTGGGGGTGTTTGGGGACATCTGGGGGGTCCTGGGGGGCTCCTGGGGGGGTTTTTGGGGACATCTGGGGGGACATTTGGGGACATCTGGGGGGTCTCAAGGGGGGACAGGGGGACCTTGCAGAGCTCCTGGGAGGTTCAGGGGGGTCCCAGTGCCCATTTTGGGGGTCCCAATGCCCATTTTGGGGGGTCCTGATCCCCATTTTGGGGGGTCCCAATGCCCATTTTGGGGGTCCTGGTGCCCATTTTGGGGGTCCCGATGCCCATTTTGGGGGTCCTGGTGCCCATTTTGGGGGTCCCAGTGCCCATTTTGGGGGGTCCTGGTGCCCATTTTTGGGGGTCCTGATCCCCATTTTTGGGGGGTCCCAGTGCCCATTTTGGGGGTCTCAATGCCCATTTGGGGGTCCTGATCCCCCATTTTGGGGGTCCTGGTGCCCATTTTGGGGGTCCTGATCCCCATTTTGGGGGGTCCTGGTGCCCATTTTTGGGGGTCCTGATCCCCATTTTTGGGGTCCCCGATGCCCATTTTGGGGGGTCCTGATCCCCATTTTGGGGGTCCTGATCCCCATTTTGGGGGGTCCCAGTGCCCATTTTGGGGGGTCCTGATCCCCATTTTGGGGGGTCTCGTTTCCCCAGCGCTGCCTGGCCCCCAGGCGGGGGGACAGCGGCTGTTGGCTCCGGGGCAGGGTGGTGGTGGTGAGCACGGCGAGACACCGCAACGCACTGGGGCTGGTGCTGCAGGTACCCCTGAAACACCCCAAAAACAGCCTGAAATCACCCCAAAAACATCCCCAAAAACACCCCAAAAATACCCTGAAATCACCCCTAAAAACACCCTGAAAACACACCTGAAACACCCTGAAAACACCCCAAGAAACCTCCCAAAAATACCCCCAAAGACACCCCTAAAAACACCCTAAAAAACACCCTGAAAACACCCCTGAAAACACCCCAAAAATACCCTGAAAACACCCCCAAAACAACCCCTAAAACACCCTGAAAACACCCCAAAAACCACCCCAAAACACCCCAAAACCACCTTGAAAACACCCCAAAAACATCCCCAAAAACACCCCGAAAACACCCCAAAAACACCCCCAAAACCACCCCTAAAACACCCTGAAAACACACCTGAAAACATCCCAAAAAAGACCCCTGAAAACACCTGACATCACCCCCCAAAAACACACCTGAAAACTTGCCCAAAACACCCCTAAAACACCCCAAAAACACCCCCAAAAACATCCCAAAACACCCTGAAAACACCTTGAAAATGTCCCAAAAATATCCCCAAAAACACCCTGAAAACACCCAAAACACCCTGAAAACACCCTTAAAAACACCACAACGTGCTGGGGCTGGTGCTGCAGGTACCCCTGAAACACCCCAAAAACACCCTGAAATCACCCCAAAAACACCCCAAAATACACCCTGAAAACACCCAAAAAATACCCTGAAATCACACCTGAAAACACCCCCAAAACACCCCAAAAATACCCTGAAAACACCCTTAGAAACACCGCAACGCGCTGGGGCTGGTGCTGCAGGTACCCCTGAAAAACAGCCTGAAAACACCCCAAAAACACCCCAAAAACACCCAAAAATACCCTGAAGTCACCCCAAAAACACCCCAAAAACAGCCTGAAATCACCCAAAAACACCCCAAAATACACCCTGAAAACACACCTGAAACACCCTGAAAACACCCTGAAAGCACCCCCAAAATACACCCTGAAAACACCCAAAAAATACCCTGAAATCACACCTGAAAACACCCCAAAAACACCCAAAACCACCCAAAATACACCCTGAAAACACCCAAAAAATACCCTGAAATCAGACCTGAAACACCCCAAAAACACCCCAAAATACACCCTGAAAACACCCAAAAATACCCTGAAAACACCCCAAAAATACCCCCAAAACCTCCCAAAAATACCCCAAACACACCCCTAAAACACCCTGAAAACGCCCCAAAACACCCTGAAAACACCCTGAAAACACCCTGAAAACACCCCCAAAAACACACCTGTAAACCTGCCCAAAACACCCCAAAAACACCCTAAAAACACCCTGAAAACACACCTGAAACACCTGAAACACACCTGAAACACCCTGAAAACATCCCAAAAGTACCCCCAAAAACCTCCCAAAAATACCCCTAAAAACACCCTGAAATGCCCTGAAATCACCCCTAAAACACCCCAAAAACACCCTGAAAACACCCGCTAAAAAACACCCTGAAAACACACCTGAAACACCCTGAAAACACCCCAAAAACACCCCAAAAATACCCCCCAAAACACCCCAAAAAACCTCCCAAAAAACACCGCAACGCGCTGGGGCTGGTGCTGCCAGGGTACCCCTGAATAAACAGCCTGAGAACACCCTGAAATCACCCAAAAAACACCCCAAAAATACCCTGAAAACATCCCAAAAATACCCCAAAATACACCCTGAAAACACCCCAAAAACACCCCAAAAACACCCTGAAAACACCCGCTAAAAACACCCTGAAAACACACCTGAAACACCCCCCAAAAACACCCCAAAAACACCCCAAAAACATCCCAAAAACACCCCCCAAAAACACCCCAAAAACACCCCCGAAAACACCCCCAAAACACCCCAAAAACACCCCCAAAAACACCCCAAAAACCTCCCTAAAACACCCCCAGACCCCCCCAAACTCCCCCCCCAAATCCCCCCCAAAACCCCCCCCAAATCCTCCCAAACCCCCCCAGACCCCCCCAAAAACCCCCCAGGACCCCCCCAGACCCCCCCAAACACCCTCAGGACCCCCCCAGGACCCCCCAAACCCCCCCAGGACCCCCCAAAACCCCCCCCAGTGACCCCTCCCCATCTTGGGGGTCCCTCCCAGGCGACCCCCGGGGGCTCCGGCCGCACTTGGACCACGCTGGTGCTGAGCGAGAAGCCCCCCAAAAACGAGGAGAAGCCCCCCAAAAACGGGGAGGAGACCCCCAAAAATGGGG
>CM076537.1:0-37842 GCA_038429875.1 Poecile montanus | reverse complement strand
GACCCCCCAGAGACCCCCCAGAGACCCCCCCAAAACCCCCCAAACCTCTCTGGGACCCCCCAAAACCCCCCAGGACCCCCCAAAATCCCCCAGGACCCCAAAATCCCCCCCAGGACCCCAAAATCCCCCCCAAATCCCCCCTGTGAGCCCCAAATCGCTGCTGCTGCTGCCCAAGTGCCACCAGGGCGTGGACATGGGGACATCCCCTGGGTCCTGTGACCCCTGGGTGACCCCTGAGTGACCCCTGGGGTGACCCCTGAGTGACCCCTGAGTGACCCCATGACCTCTGAATGACCTCTCTGTGACCCCTGAGTGACCCCTGGGTGACCCCGTGACCTCTCTGTGACCCCTGAGTGACCCCTGAGTGACCCCATGACCCCTGAGTGACCTCTCTGTGACCCCCCCAGGTTCTCACAGAGCTGGGGTACATCTCTGGGGGCGCGGTTGTCCCTGGGGGGCCGCGTGGCCGTGTGTGACCCCATGACCTCTCTGTGACCCCGTGACCTCTCTGTGACCCCTGAGTGACCCCTGTGTGACCCCCCCAGGTCCTGTCCGAGCTGGGGTACATCTCAGGGGGCGTGGTGTCCCTGGGGGGCCACGTGACCCCATGATCTCTGACTGACCTCATGACCTCTCTGTGACCCCGTGACCTCTCTGTGACCCCTGAGTGACCCCTGAGTGACCCCTGAGTGACCCCATGACCCCTGTGTGACCCCCCCAGGTTCTCACAGAGCTGGGGTACATTTCTGGGGGTGCGGTGTCGCTCGGGGGCCGCGTGGCCGCTCTGCTGAGCACGGAGCAGCTGGTGCTGACGGAGCTGCTGCTGGGGGAACGTCCTGGCCCCTGAGTGACCCCTGAGTGACCCCATGACCCCTGAGTGACCCCTGTGTGACCCCCCCAGGTTCTCACAGAGCTGGGGTACATCTCTGGGGGGCGCGGTGTCGCTCGGGGGGCCGCGTGGCCGCTCTCCTGAGCACGGAGCAGCTGGTGCTGACGGAGCTGCTGCTGGGGAACGTCCTGACCCCTGAGTGACCCCTGAGTGACCCCATGACCTCTCTGTGACCCCTGAGTGACCCCATGACCCCTGTGTGACCCCTGTGTGACCCCCCCAGGTTCTCACAGAGCTGGGGTACATCTCGGGGGGCGCGGTGTCCCTGGGGGGCCACGTGGCCCCCATGACCTCTGACTGACCCCATGACCCCTGAGTGACCCCTGAGTGACCCCTGTGTGACCCCCCCAGGTTCTCACAGAGCTGGGGTACATCTCTGGGGGCGCGGTGTCCCTGGGGGGCCGCGTGGCCGCGCTCCTGAGCACGGAGCAGCTGGTGCTGACGGAGCTGCTGCTGGGGAACGTCCTGACCCCTGAGTGACCCCGTGACCTCTCTGTGACCCCTGAGTGACCTCTCTGTGACCCCCCAGGTTCTCACAGAGCTGGGGTACATTTCTGGGGGTGCAGTGTCCCTGGGGGGCCCGCGTGGCCGCTCTGCTGAGCACGGAGCAGCTGGTGCTGACGGAGCTGCTGCTGGGGAACGTCCTGGCCCCTGAGTGACCCCTGAGTGACCCCATGACCCCTGAATGACCTCTCTGTGACCCCCCCAGGTTCTCACAGAGCTGGGGTACATCTCTGGGGGCGCGGTGTCCCTGGGGGGCCGCGTGGCCGCGCTCCTGAGCACGGAGCAGCTGGTGCTGACGGAGCTGCTGCTGGGGAACGTCCTGACCCCTGAGTGACCCCATGACCCCTGAGTGACCCCTGAGTGACCCCTGTGTGACCCCCCCCAGGTCCTGTCCGAGCTGGGTACATCTCAGGGGGTGCAGTGTCCCTGGGGGGGCCGCGTGGCCGCGCTCCTGAGCACGGAGCAGCTGGTGCTGACGGAGCTGCTGCTGGGGAACGTCCTGACCCCTGAGTGACCCCTGAGTGACCCCATGACCCCTGAGTGACCCCTGAGTGACCCCGTGACCCCTGAGTGACCCCTGAGTGACCCCTGTGTGACCCCCCCAGGTTCTCACAGAGCTGGGGTACATCTCTGGGGGTGCGGTGTCCCTGGGGGGCCGCGTGGCCGCTCTGCTGAGCACGGAGCAGCTGTGCTGACGGAGCTGCTGCTGGGGAACGTCCTGGCCCCGCTGAGGCCCGAGGAGAGCGTGGCCCTGCTCTCCTGCCTGGTGACCCCCGGCCGCAGCGGGGACCCCCGGCCCGAGGGCTGCCCACGGCCCTGGAGGAGGTGAGGGGGAGGGGGGTTTGGGGGCGTTTGGGGGGGGGTTTGAGGGGTCTGGGGTCTCTCAGGGGCTGGGGGTGAGGGTTTGGGGGGTCTGGGGGTGAGGGGAGGGGGTTTGGGGGGTTTGGGGGGGCTTTGGGGGGGTTTGGGGGGTCTGGGGTCTCTCAGGGGTGAGGGGAGGGGGGTTTGGGGGGGACTTTGGGGGGGTTTGGGGTCTCTCAGGGGTGAGGGGAGGGGGATTTGGGGGGGTTTGGGGTCTCTCAGGGGTGAGGGGAGGGGGATTTTGGGGGGAGTTGGGGGGTCTGGGGGGGTTTGAGGGGTCTGGGGGGGTCTGGGGTCTCTCAGGGGTGAGGGGAGGGGGCTTTGGGGGGTCTGGGGGGGTCTTTGGGGATGAGGGGAGGGGAATTTGGGGGGGTTTGGGGGGCTTTGGGGGGGTCTGGGGTCTCTCAGGGGTGAGGGGAGGGGGGTTTGGGGGGTCTGGGGGGGGTCTGGGGGGTGAGGGGAGGGGGCTTGGGGGTGAGGGGAGGGGAATTTGGGGGGGTTTGGGGGGGCTTTGGGGGGGTCTGGGGTCTCAGGGGTGAGGGGAGGGGGATTTGGGGGGTCTGGGGTCCTCTCAGGGGTGAGGGGAGGGGGATTTGGGGGGGTTTGAGGGGGTTTGGGGGGTCACTTGGGGGGGTTTGGGGGGGTTTGGGGGGGTCTGGGGGGTGAGGGGGAGGGGGGTTTGGAGGGGGTCTGGGGTCTCTCAGGGGTCTCTCTGGTGACCCCTCCCCAGGCCCTGCAGCGCCTTGCCAGGGGGGATTTTGGGGCTCAGGATTTGGGTCTGGGGTCTCAGGGGAATTCAGGATTTGGGTCTGGGGTCTCAGGGGGGTTCAGGATTTGGGTCTGGGGTCTCAGGATTTGGGTCTGGGTCTCAGGGGGAATTCAGGATTTGGGTCTGGGGTCTCAGGATTTGGGTCTGGGGGTCTCAGGGGTCTCTCTGGACCCCTCCCCAGGCCCCTGCAGCGCCTCCAGGCCTTCGCCGCCCGCATCGGCCGCCTGGAGCAGCAGCACGGCCTCGGGCCCCGGCCCCGACGACTTCGTGGCCCAGTTCGGCTTCAGCCTGGTCCAGGTGGTCTACGAGTGGGCCAGGGGCATGGTGAGACCCCCAGGACCCCCAAAAATACCCTGGGACCCCCCAAAAATACCCTGGGACCACCAAAAAAATACCCTGGGACCCCCAAAAAATACCCTGGGACCCCCCAAAAATACCCGGGACCCCCAAAAATACCCCTGGGGACCCCCCAAAAATACCCTGGGACCCCCAAAAATACCCTGGGGACCCCCAAAAATACCCTGGGGACACCTAAAAATACCCTGGGACCCCCCAAAAATACCCCCGGGACCCCCAAAAATACCCTGGGACCCCCCCAAAAATACCCTGGGGACCCCCAAAAATACCCTGGGGACACCCAAAAATACCCTGGGGACCCCCAAAAATACCCTGGGACCCCCCAGAAATACCCTGGGACCCCGCAAAAATACCCTGGGGACCCCCAAAAAATACCCCGGGACCCCCAAAAATACCCTGGGGACACCCAAAAATACCCTGGGGACACCAAAAATACCCTGGGGACACCCAAAAATACCCCAGGACCCCCAAAAATACCCTGGGGACCCCCCAAAAATACCCTGGGACCCCCAAAAATACCCTGGGACCCCCAAAAATCCTCTGGACCACCCCTGGGACCCCCTGGGCCACCCCTGGGTCACTCTGGGCCACCCCTGGATCACTCTGGGTCACTCTGGGCCACCCCTGGGTCCCTCTGGGCCACCCCTGGGCCACCTTTGGGTCACTCTGGGCCACCTTTGGGCCACTCTGGGTCACTCTGGGTCACCCCTGGGTCCCTCTGGGCCACTTTGGGTCACTCTGGGTCACTTTGGGTCACTCTGGGCCACCTTTGGGCCACTCTGGGCCACCCCTGGGTCCCTCTGGGCCACCCCTGGGCCACCTTTGGGCCACTCTGGGCCACTCTGGGTCACTCTGGGTCACCCCTGGGTCACTCTGGGTCACTTTGGGGTCACTCTGGGCCACTCTGGGCCACTCTGGGTCACCCCTGGGTCACTCTGGGTCACTTAGGGCCACTCTGGGTCACTTTGGGCCACTCTGGGCCACTCTGGGTCACCCCTGGGTCACTCTGGGTCACTTTGGGTCACTTTGGGTCACTCTGGGGCCACTCTGGGCCACTCTGGGCCACTCTGGGCCACTCTGGGTCACCCCTGGGTCACTCTGGGTCACTTTGGGCCCACTCTGGGCCACTCTGGGTCACCCCTGGGTCACTCTGGGTCACTTTGGGTCACTTTGGGTCACTCTGGGCCACCTTTGGGCCACTTTGGGACACTCTGGGGCCACGCCTGGGTCCCTCTGGGTCACTTTGGGTCACCCCTGGGTCACCCTGGGTCCCTCTGGGTCACTTTGGGTCACTCTGAGCCACCCCTGGGTCCCTCTGGGCCACCCAGAACACCCCTGGGCCACCCCATCCCCCCCCCCCCACCTCCCCCCTGACCCGTCCCCCGTGTCCCCCCCCGCCGTTTGCAGCCGTTTGCGGCGATCGCGCGCGCTGGCGCCGGTGCAGGAGGGGACGGTGGTGCGGGCGATCCAGCGTTTGGAGGAGCTGCTGCGGGAGCTGCGCCAGGCCGCGCGCGTCGTGGGCGACCCCGCCCTGGCCGCCAAGATGGAGGCGGCCGCCGCCATGATCAAGCGCGACATCGTCTTCGCCGCCAGCCTGTACACGCAATAAAGGGACCTCACCCCCCCGTTCTGTGGGTCCGTGTGGTTCGTTCCGTTCGCCCCCGCTCTGCTCTCGAGTGGTTCAGCCCATTGGTTAAACCCTGTTCCCTCCCGCTCTGGAGTGGTTCAGTCCATTGGTTGAACCCTGTTCCCCCCCGCTCTGGAGTGGTTCAGTCCATTGGTTAAACCCCATTGGCTCCTCCCCCATTGGTTCCCCATGGTTCTGTCCATTCCCCCCCCTGCTCTGGAGTGGTTCAGTCCATTGGTTAAACCCTGTTCCCCCCACTCTGCTCTCGAGTGGTTCAGTCCGTTCATTCCATTGGTTAAACCCCATTGGCTCCTCCCCCATTGGTTCCCCATGGTTCGTTCCGTTCGCCCCCGCTCTGCTCTCGAGTGGTTCAGTCCATTGGTTAAACCCCGTTCCCCCCCCTGCTCTCGAGTTGGTTCAGTCCATTGGTTGAACCCTGTTCCCCCCCTGCTCTGGAGTGGTTCAGTCCATTGGTTGAACCCCGTTCCCCCCCCCGCTCTGGAATGGTTCAGTCCATTGGTTAAACCCTGTTCACTCCCTGTGGTTCGTTCCGTTCCCCCCACTCCGCTCTCGAGTGGTTCAGTCCATTGGTTGAACCCTGTTCCCCCTCTGCTCTCGAGTGGTTCAGTCCATTGGTTAAACCCCATTGGCTCCCCCCCATTAGTTCCCCGTGGTTCGTTCCGTTCACCACCCCACTCCGCTCTGGAGTGGTTCAGTCCATTGGTTAAACCCCGTTCCCCCCACTCTGCTCTCGAGTGGTTCAGTCCATTGGTTAAACCCCGTTCCCCCCCCTGCTCTGGAGTGGTTCAGTCCATTGGTTGAACCCTGTTCACTCCCCCCCATTCACTCCCTGTGGTTCATTCCGTTCCCCCCCTGCTCTCGAGTGGTTCAGTCCATTGGTTGAACCCTGTTTCCCCCCGCTCTGGAGTGGTTCAGTCCATTGGTTGAACCCTGTTCCCCCCCCGCTGCTCTCGAGTGGTTCAGTCCGTTCATCCCATTGGTTAAACCCCCTTGGCTCCTCCCCCATTGGTTCCCCATGGTTCGTTCTGTTCCCCCCCCTGCTCTCAAATGGTTCAGTCCATTCATCCCATTGGTTAAACCCCCTTCGCTCCCCATGGTTCTGTCCCATTCCCCCCTCTGCTCTCAAATGGTTCAGTCCATTCATCCCATTGGTTAAACCCCGTTCCCCCCCCCCGCTCTCGAGTGGTTCAGTCCATTCATCCCTTTGGTTAAACCCCCTTCGCTCCCCCCCATTCGCTCCCCATGGTTCATTCCGTTCCCCCCCCATTCCCCCCATGGTTCGTTCCCGCCTTTTCACGTCATCACCGCGCGCCGCTCCGTGACGTCACCGCCCGCGCGGCGTCGCGCCTCAGTGACGCCATCACCGCGCGCACCGCCCAGCGCTGGCGGCGCCGTTCCCGGGGGGCGCGGAGCCCCCCAAAACCCCCAAAAAACCCCAAAAAACCCCAAAAAAACCCAAAAAAACCCCCCGAGACCCCCAAAACCTCCCCAAAACCCCCCGGGCCCCTCATGAGCCGCCGCCGCCGCCTCGGGGACGGCACCGGAGCCCTCGGGGCCAAACGGCGCCGCCCGGAGCTGCCGGAGAGGAACCGAGAGCCGACGGTACCGGGAGGGCTGAGGGGGAACCGGGGGGTCCCGGGGGGGTTCTGAGGGGTCCCGGGGGGGTTCTGGGGGGGTCCCGGGGGGTTCTGGGGGGTCCCGGGGGTGTCCCCGAGGGGAACCGGGGGGGTTCTGAGGGGTCCCTGGGGGGTTCTGGGGAGTCCCGGGGGGCTTCTGGGGGTCTCGGGGGGGAACCGGGGGGGTTTCTGAGGGGGAACCGGGGGGTCCCTGGGGGGTCCCGGGGGGGTTCTGGGGGGTCCCGGGGGGTTCTGGGGGTGTTTTGGGGGTTCTGGGGGTTCCCCCGGTGGTCTCGGGGGGGTCCCGGGGGGGTTCTGAGAGGTCCCGGGAGGGTCCCGAGGGGGAACCGGGGGGTCCCCGGGGGGGGTTCTGGGGGGTCTCGGGGGGGTTCCGGGGGTGTTTTGGGGGTTCCCCCGGTGGTCCCAGGGGTTGTTCTGGGGGTCCCGGGGGGGTCCCGGTGGTCCCAGGGGGGTTCCCGGTGGTCCCGGGGTTGTATTGGGGGTTCCCGTGGGGATCCCGGGGTTGTTCTGGGGGTTCCCGTGGGGATCCCGGTGGTCCCGGGGTGTTCCCGGTGGTCCCGGGGTTGTTCCCGGTGGTCCCGGGGTTATTCTGGGGGTCCCGGGGTTGTTCTGGGGGGGGTTCCCGTGGGGGTCCCGGGGGGGTCCCGGGGGTTGTTCTGGGGGTTCCCGGGGGGTGTTCCCGGTGGTCCCGGTGGTCCCAGGTCCCCCCCCGGCCCCCCCAGGCTCCCCGGCCGAGGTGGAAGGCCGCTCTCGGGGCCGTGGCCGAGCTCTTCCCCCGCCGCCTGTTCGGGGACGCGCTGCCCCCGCCTCGTCCTGCGCCATCAGCTCTACGCCCTGGTCAGGGACAGGACAGCCGTGGATCGGCACCTGGTGAGCACCGGGACCCCCCAAAACACCCCAAAAACAACCCTGGGACCCCCAAAAACACCCCCCGGGACCCCCAAAAACACCCCAAAAACAACCCTGGGACCCCCAAAAAACATCCCCGGGACCCCCAAAAACAACCCTGGGACCCCCAAAAACATCCCCGGGACCCACAAAACACCCCAAAACACCCTGGGAACCCCAAAACCCCCCCAAAACCCCCCCTGGGGACCCCCCCAAAACAACCCCGGGACCCCCCCAAAAACACCCCCGGGACCCCCAAAAAACACCCCCGGGACCCCTGGGACCCCCAAAAACACCCCTGGGACCCCCCCAAAACAACCCCGGGACCCCCCCAAAACAACCCCGGGACCCCCCAAAACACCCCCAGGAACCCCAAAAACACCCCCAGGACCCCCCCAAAAACACCCCCGGGAACCCCCCAAAACCCCCCCAAAACCTCCCCAGGACCCCCAAAACAACCCCGGGACCCCCAAAAACACCCCCGGGACCCTTGGGACCCCCAAAAAACACCCCCAGAACCTCCCCAGGACCCCCAAAAACACCCCCCAAACACCCCCGGGACCCCCAAAAAACACCCCCGGGACCCCCCAAAACAACCCCGGGACCCCCAAAAACCCCCTGGGAACCCCAAAAACCCCCCCAGGACCTTCTGGGGAACCCCCAGAACCCCTCGGGACCCCCCCAGACCCCCCAGGACCCCCCAGGACCCCCCAAAACCCCTCCAGGACCCCCGCAGGACCCCTCAGAACCCCCCAGGACTCCCAGGATCCCCAAAACCCCTCCAGGACCCCCCAAATCCCCTCCAGGACCCCCCCAGGACCCCCCTAAACCCCCCCCAGGACCCCCCAAACCCCCCTGAGACTCCTCCAGGACCCCCTCAGGACCCCCTGGGACCCCCCAAACCCCCCCAGGACCCCCCCTAAACCCCCTCTCCCCCCCCCCAGAAACGGCTCCGTGACCAGGGCCGGGTTCGGTTCCTGCACCTGGGCTGGGCCCCCGACGCGCTGGGCGTGGTCAGCCTGGAGCTGTACCGGGAGAAGGTACCGGAAACACCCCCCGGGGACCCCCCTGGGACCCCCCCCTGCGACCCCTCACTGACCCCTGGGTGACCCCTGAGTGACCCCCGTGACCCTCAGTGATCCCATTGACCCCTGGGTGACCCCTGAGTGACCCCTCAGTGACCCCCTGGGACTCCTGAGTGACCCCCGTGACCCTCAGTGATCCCCAGTGACCCCTGGGTGACCCCCGTGACCCCTGGGTGACCCCTGAGTGACCCCTCAGTGACCCCTGGGTGACCCCCAGTGACCCCTGGGTGACCCCCGTGACCCTCAGTGATCCCGGTGACCCCTGGGTGACCCTGAGTGACCCCTGGTGCACTCTGAGTGACCCCTGGGTGACCCCGGTGACCCCTGAGTGACCCCTGGGTGACCCCCAGTGACCCTGGTAACCTCAGTGACCCCTCAGTGACCCCTCAGTGACCCCTGGGTGACCTCTCAATTACTCTGGGAACCTCTTGGTGACCCCCCATGACCCCTGAGTGACCCCTGAGTGACCCCTGGGTGACCCTGGTGACCTCTCAGTGACCCCCTGGGTGACCCTGGTGACCCTCAATGACCCTGTGACCCCTGAGTGACCCCTTGGTGACCCTGGTGACCTCTCAGTGACCCCTGAGTGACCCCTTGGTGACTCCGGTGACCCCCCCCAGGCCCTGCTGGCCGTGGCCGGGACCCCCCCGGTGACCCCTCAGTGACCCCCTGGGTGACCCCTGGGTGACCCCTGGGTGACCCCCACTGACCCCTGGGTGACCCCTGAGTGACCCCTTGGTGACCCCCAGGCCCTGCTGGCCGTGGCTGGGACCCCCCCAGCAGGGGCTCGTCCGGCGCTTCCTGGACGTGGCCCGTGGCCGGGACCCCCTGGTGACCCCTGAGTGACCCCTGGGTGACCCCACTGACCCCTGGGTGACCCCACTGACCCCTCAGTGACCCCTGTGACCCCTTGGTGACCCCCAGGCCCTGGCAGCGGTCTCTGGGACCCCCCCCAGGAGGGGCTCGTCCGGCGCTTCCTGGACGTGGCCGTGGCCGGGACCCCCTGAGTGACCCTGAGTGACCCCTCAGTGACCCCACTGACCCCTGAGTGACCCCACTGACCCCTGAGTGACCCCTTGGTGACCCCCAGGCCCCTGGCAGCGGTCTCTGGGACCCCCCAGGAGGGGCTCGTCCGGCGCTTCCTGGACGTGGCCGTGGCCGGGACCCCCGAGCTGAGCCTGGAGCAGCCGAGGATGAGAGAGCTGGGGTTTGGGGACAGGGATGTGACGTAAGGGACACCTGGGGACAGCAAAAATACACCTGAGATACACCTGGGGACAGCAAAAACACCCTGGGGACACCAAAAATACACCTGGGGGGACCTGAAATACACCTGGGGACACCAAAAACCTCACGTGGGGACACCAAAAATACACCTGGGGACACACACTGGGGACACCTGAGATACACCTGGGGACACCTGGGGACACACCTGGGGTCATGGGGACACACCTGGGGACACCTGGGGACACCAAAAACACACCTGGGGACACCTGGGGGACACCTGGGGACACCTGGGGACACCTGGGGACACCAAAAACACACTGGGGACACCGAAAATACACCTGGGGACACACCTGGGGACAGCTGGGGACACCAAAAAGACACCTGGGGACACCTGGGGACACCTGGGGACACCTGAAATACACCTGGGGACACCAAAAACACACCTGGGGACACCGAAAATACACCTGGGGACACCTGGGGACACCAAAAATACACCTGGGGACACCTGGGGACACCTGGGGACACCTGGGGACACCTGGGGGGACCTGGGGACACCTGGGGACACCTGGGGACCTGGGGGGACCTGGGGAACATCTGGGGACAGCCCAGGGTGGGATTTGGGACCCCCAGGACGACTTTGGGGGGGTCTGGTGGCCACAGCCGGGCTCTGGTGGCCACAGCAGGGCTCTGGTGGCCACAGGGAGGTTCTGGTGGCCCCGGCAGGGCTCTGGTGGCCACAGGAAGGTTCTGGTGGCCACAGGGAGGTTCTGGTGGCCCCGGCAGGGCTCTGGTGGCCCCAGCAGGGCTCTGGTGGCCACAGCCGGGTTCTGGTGGCCACAGCCAGGCTCTGGTGGCCCCAGCAGGGCTCTGGTGGCCCCAGCCAGGTTCTGGTGGCCCCGGCAGGGCTCTGGTGGCCCCAGACAGGTTCTGGTGGCCCCAGCAGGGTTCTGGTGGCCACAGCAGGGTTTTGGTGGCCACAGCAGGGCTCTGGTGGCCACAGCAGGGCTCTGGTGGCCCCAGCAGGGCTCTGGTGGCCACAGCAGGGTTTTGGTGGCCCCGGCAGGGCTCTGGTGGCCACAGCTGGGTTCTGGTGGCCACAGCAGGGCTCTGGTGGCCCCGGCAGGGCTCTGGTGGCCACGGGGAGGTTCTGGTGGCCACAGCCGGGTTCTGGTGGCCACAGGGAGGTTCTGGTGGCCCCAGCAGGGCTCTGGTGGCCACAGCCGGGTTCTGGTGGCCCCGGCAGGGCTCTGGTGGCCACAGGGAGGTTCTGGTGGCCACAGGGAGGTTCTGGTGGCCCCGGCAGGGCTCTGGTGGCCACAGGAAGGTTCTGGTGGCCACAGCCAGGCTCTGGTGGCCCCGGCAGGGCTCTGGTGGCCACAGGGAGGTTTTGGTGGCCCCGGCAGGGCTCTGGTGGCCACAGGGAGGTTCTGGTGGCCCCCGGCAGGGCTCTGGTGGCCCCGGCAGGGCTCTGGTGGCCACAGCCGGGTTTTGGTGGCCCTGGCAGGGCTCTGGTGGCCACAGCCAGGTTCTGGTGGCCACAGGGAGGTTCTGGTGGTCCCGGCAGGGCTCTGGTGGCCGCGGGGCTCCTGACCGTGCGCGACGCCGGGAGTTGGTGGCTGGCGGTGCCGGGAGCCGGGCGCTTCCTGAGGGCTCTGCTGCGCGGTGAGCGCGGACCCCCGGCCTGGGGGAGCCTTGGGACCACCCTGGGGACCCCTGGGAACTCCTGGGATCACCCTGGGATCACCTGGGACTACCTGGGATCACCTGGGACCACCTGGGATCACCTGGGATCACCTGGGGACCCCTGGGACTACCTGGGACCCCCCTGGGACCACCTGGGACTACCTGGGATCACCTGGGACCACCCTGGGACCACTTGGGACCCCCCTGGGACCACCTGGACACCCCTGGGACCCCCCTGGGGACCCCCTGGGATCACCCTGGGATCACCTGGGACCCCCCTGAGACCCCCCTGAGCACCCCTGGGACCCCCCTGGGACGCTCTGGGACCCCCTAGAGACCCCCTGGGACCCCTTGGGACCACCCTGGGACCACCCTGGGACCACCTGGGACCACCTGGGAACCCCTGAGACCCCCCCTTGAACCCCCCTGGGACCCCCCTGGGACCTCCTGGAACTTTCTGGACCCCCCTGGGACCTCCTGGGACCTTCTGGAACACTCCTGAACCCCCCCGAGCCCCTCCTGAACCCCCCCTGGGACCCCCAAACCCCCCTGACCCCCCCTGACCCCCCCACTGTCCCCAGGCCCAGGAACACCCCTCAAAGCCCCCCTGACCCCCCTGTTGTCCCCATCCCCAGGCCCCCAAAGCCCCCCAAGCCCCCTGAGCCCCCTCACCCCCTGTTGTCCCCGTTGTCCCAGGCCCAGGGACACCCCCCCGAGCCCCCCCAATTCCCCCCAAGCCCCCCAATCCTCCCTGACCCCCTCCCCACTGTGTCCCCAGGCTGGCTGGTGCCCCCCAAGCCCCCCTGAGCCCTCCAAAGCCCCCCTGACCCCCCATTGTCACCGTCCCCAGGCCCCCAAAGCCCCCCAAGCCCCCCTGAGCCCCCTCCCCACTGTGTCCCCAGGCCCAGGGGCACCCCCCAATCCCCCCCTGACCCCCCCGCTGTCCCCGTTGTTGTCCCCAGGCCCAGGGACACCCCCCAAAGCCCCCCTGACCCCCCGTGACCCCCTGACCCCCCTGACCCCCCCGCTGACCCCCCCGCTGTCCCCAGGCCGCCGGGCTCTGCTGTCCCTGGTCCGGCGCTCGCGGCACCGCGAGGTTCCCCTGAGGGAGCTGCAGGGGGGGAAAACCCCCCCGGGGGCCGGGCTGGGGGTCCCCTTCCTGCTGCACGACCTGCTGGGGGAGGAAAAACTGCTCAGGTAATGACCTCTGACCCCCCTGAGTGACCTCTGTGTGACCCCTGACCCCTGTGTGACCCTCCTGTGATCCCCCTGTGACCCCCCCGGGGGCCGGGCTGGGGGTCCTGTTCCTGCTGCACGACCTCCTGGGGGACCAGAAACTGCTCAGGTACTGACCCCTGAGTGACCTCTGACCTCTGAGTGACCCCTGACCTCTGTGTGACCCCCGTGTGACCCCCGTGTGACCCCCCCGGGGGCCGGGCTGGGGGTCCTGTTCCTGCTGCACGACCTCCTGGGGGAGGAAAAACTGCTCAGGTACTGACCTCTGACCCCTGAGTGACCCCTGAGTGACCCCTGACCTCCCTGTGACCCCTGACCCCTGAGTGACCCCCCTGTGACCCCTGTGTGACCCCCCCGGGGGCCGGGCTGGGGGTCCCCTTCCTGCTGCACGACCTGCTGGGGGACCAGAAACTGCTCAGGTAATGACCCCTGTGACCCCTGAGTGACCTCTGACCCCTGAGTGACCCCTGAGTGACCCCTGACCTCCCTGTGACCCCTGAGTGACCCCTGACCTCCCTGTGATCCTGACCCCTGTGTGACCCCTGAGTGACCCCTGAGTGACCCCTGTGTGACCCCTCTGACCTCCCTGTGACCCCTGAGTGACCTCTGACCTCTGTGTGACCCCCTGTGTGACCCCTGAGTGACCCCTGTGTGACCCCTGACCCCTGTGTGACCTCTCTGTGACCCCTGAGTGACCCCTGTGTGACCTCTGTGTGACCCCATGACCCCCCTGTGACCCCTGAGTGACCCCTGTGACCCCTGAGTGACCTCTCTGCCTGACCCCTGACCTGTGTGACCTCTCTGTGACCCCTGAGTGACCCCTGTATGACCTCTGTGTGACCCCATGACCTCCCTGTGACCCCTGAGTGACCTCTGTCTGACCCCCCTGTGACCCCTGAGTGACCCCTGACCCCTGTGTGACCTCTCTGTGACCCTGTGTGACCCCTGAGTGACCCCTGTGTGACCTCTGTGTGACCCCATGACCCCCCTGTGACCCCTGAGTGACCTCTGTCTGACCCCCCTGTGACCCCTGAGTGACCCCTGACCCCTGTGTGACCTCTTTGTGACCCCATGACCTCCCTGTGACCCCTGAGTGACCTCTGTGTGACCCCCCCGTGACCTCTGACCCCGCAGTGTCCCCACGGCCGCCGGGCCCCTGTGACCCCCCCGTGACCCCTGAGTGACCCCTGAGTGACCTCTGACCCCTGAGTGACCCTGAGTGACCCCTGAGTGACCCCTGAGTGACCCCTGAGTGACCCCTGTGTGACCCCTGTGTGACCCCCCCGTGACCCCTGAGTGACCCCTGTGACCCCTGTGTGACCTCTTTGTGACCCCATGACCTCTCTGTGACCCCTGAGTGACCCTGTGTGACCCCTGTGTGACCCCTGTGTGACCCCTCTGACCTCCCTGTGACCCCTGAGTGACCTCTGTGTGACCCCCCCGTGACCTCTGACCCCGCAGTGTCCCCACGGCCGCCGGGCCCCTGTGACCCCCCCGTGACCCCTGTGACCCCTGAGTGACCCCTGAGTGACCCCCCCGTGACCCCCCCGTGACCCCCCTGTGACCCCCCCGTGACCTCTGACCCCGCAGTGTCCCCACGGCCGCCGGGCCCCCTGCTGCGTTTGGCCGATTCCTGACCCGGAAGTTCCGGAACCTTCCAGAGGATTCTTTAAATCCCGCCCCGAATTCCCGAGGGGGCGTGGCCTTGGTGCCTTTAATTAATTTAAATGTTAATTGTTAAAGTAAATGTTAATTATTAAAGTAAATGTTAATTATTAAAGTAAATGTTAATTATTGAAGTAAATGTTAATTATTAAATGTTAATTATTAAAGTAAATGTTAATTATTCAATGTTAATTATTAAAGTCAATGTTAATTACTGCCTTGGCCCCGCCTCCTTCACGTTTGGCCACGCCCACCACGGCACAGTCCAATAAAAAATAATAAAAACAATAAAAAATAATCAATAAAAATAATAAAAGCAATAAAAAATAATAAATAAAAAATAATAAAAACAATAAAAAATTATAAATAAAAAATAATAAAAGCAATAAAAAATAATAAATAAAAAATAATAAAAGCAATAAAAAATAATCAATAAAAAAGTAATAAAAGCAATAAAAAATAATCAATAAAAAAATAATAAAAGCAATAAAAAATAATCAATAAAAAAATAATAAAAGCAATAAAAAATAATCAATAAAAAAATAATAAAAGCAATAAAAAATAATCAATAAAAAAATAATAAAAGCAATAAAAAATAATAAATAAAAAATAATAAAAGCAATAAAAAATAATAAATAAAAAATAATAAAAGCAATAAAAAGTAATAAATAAAAATAATAAAAGCAATGAAAAATCATAAAAACAATAAAAATTATTAAAAAAGTAGAAATAATAAAAAAATAAAAATAATAAAAAGGATCAAGGCAATAAAAAAACCAATTAAAATCATATATAAAAATAAAAACTATAAAAACCAATAAAAAACACAATAAAAACGGTTAAAAAACAGTGGAAAATATAAAAAAAAGTAAAAACTATTAAAAAACCAATGAAAACTATAAAAAAACAATAAAAGCAATAAAAAAAACAATAAAAGCAATAAAAAAACCAATAAAAGCAATTAAAAAACCAATAAAAGCAATAAAAAAACCCAATAAAAGCAATAAAAGCACAATAAAAACCAGAACAGCACAATAAAAACCCAATGAAAACCATAAAAAAAACCAATAAAAACACTAAAACCAATAAAAAATCATTAAAAACAATAAAAACAAACAATAAAAACGCAATAAAATCAATAAAAAATCAATAAAAAATCAATAAAATCCCAAAATTCGCCGATTCTGCCCCTGCAGGCCCCACCCCGGCGCCGCCGTTGCCGCTTTAAGGCCGCGCCTCCCCCCGCCATCGCCGCTTTAAGGGAAGTAAGGGAAGGCCCCGCCCCTCGGCACGTGACGCGCGGCGCTTCCGGTGTCTCTTAAAGGGGCCGCGATGCTGCCGCTGCTGCTGCTCGCCCTGGGGGCGGCCGCGCGCTGGGTCCCGACCCCCGAGACGGTACCGGGACCCCCCCGGGACCCCCCCGGGACCCCCCCGGGACCGCCCCAACCCCCCCCGGGACCGGAGGAGTCTCCGGGAACCGTTCGGGGTTTCCGTTAGGGGGCCCCTCCCCCACAGCTGAAGGGGGTGACAGCTCCAGGGGACCCCCCCGGGACCCCCCCGGGACCCTCTGAGACCCCCCAGGACCCCCCCGGGACCCTCTGAGACCCCTCTGAGACCCCCCGGGACCCTCTGAGACCCCCCGGGACCCCCCCGGGACCCCCCCGGGACCCTCTGAGACCCCCCCAGGACCCTCTGAGACCCCCCGGGACCCTCTGAGACCCCTCGGGACCCCCCCAGGACCCCCTAATCCCCCCCAGGACCCCCTGAGACCCCCCAAATCCCCCCTAAGTCCCCCCAGGACCCCCCAGGACCCCCCCAGGACCCCCCAAATCCCCCCCAGGACCCCCCAGAACCCCCCAGGACCCCCCAAATCCCCCCCAGGACCCCCCAAATCCCCCCCAGGACCCCCTGAGCCCCCCCAAATCCCCCCTAAGTCCCCCCAGGACCCCCCAGGACCCCCCCAGGACCCCCCAAATCCCCCCCAGGACCCCCCAGAACCCCCCAGGACCCCCCAAATCCCCCCCAGGACCCCCCCAGGACCCCCCAAATCCCCCCCAGGACCCCCTGAGCCCCCCCAAATCCCCCCCAGGACCCCCCAGGACCCCCTAATCCCCCCCAGGACCCCCTGAGCCCCCCCAAATCCCCCCCAGGACCCCCCAAATCCCCCCCAGGACCCCCCCAGGACCCCCCCAGGACCCCCTGAGACCCCCCAATCCCCCCCAGGATCCCCTGAGCCCCCCCAAATCCCCCCTAATCCCCCCCAGGACCCCCCAGGACCCCCCCAGGACCCCCCAAATCCTCCCCAGGACCCCCTGAGCCCCCCCAGGACCCCCCCAGGACCCCCCTGACCCCTCCCCCGGTGTCCCCAGGTCCGTCCCCGGCTGCTCCGGGAGCAGCTGCTGTGGGTGAGCGGCGGGGGTCGCGGGGGGGTCCACACCTTCCGGGTGCCCCTGCTGGCCGCGACCCCCGGGGGGGCCCTGCTGGCCTGCGCCGAGGGCCGCAAACGCTCGGCCGCCGACGTGGGGGCCAAAATCATCGCCTGCCGCCGCTCCCCCGATGGAGGTGGGGATGGAAATGGGGCTGGGGGCCATGGGGATGGGGCTGGGGGCCATGGAAATGGGGCTGGGGGCCATGGGAATGGGGCTGGGGGCCATGGAAATGGGGCTGGGGGTGATGGGAATGGGGCTGGGGGTGATGGGAATGGGGCTGGGGGCCATGGAAATGGGGCTGGGGGCCATGGGAATGGGGCTGGGGGCCATGGAAATGGGGCTGGGGGCCATGGGGAGGGGATGGGGGCCATGGGGATGGGGTGAAATGGGGCTGGGGGCGATGGAAATGGGGCTGGGGGTGATGGGGATGGGGCTGGGGGTGATGGGAATGGGGTGAAATGGGGCTGGGGGCCATGGGAATGGGGCTGGGGGTGATGGGGATGGGGTGAAATGGGGCTGGGGGCCATGGAAATGGGGCTGGGGGTGATGGGGATGGGGTGAAATGGGGCTGGGGGTGATGGAAATGGGGCTGGGGGCGATGGGGATGGGGCTGGGGGCCATGGAAATGGGGCTGGGGGCCATGGGGAGGGGATGGGGGCCATGGGAATGGGGTGAAATGGGGCTGGGGGTGATGGAAATGGGGCTGGGGGCGATGGGGATGGGGCTGGGGGTGATGGGGATGGGGTGAAATGGGGCTGGGGGCCATGGAAATGGGGCTGGGGGGGTCCCGGGGAGGGGCTGAAATGGGGCTGGGGGCGATGGAAATGGGGCTGGGGGCGATGGGAATGGGGCTGGGGGGGTCCCGGGGAGGGGATAAAATGGGGCTGGGGGCGATGGGGGGGGTGGGAGGGGGCTGGGCTCTCAGGGGGTCCCCACCTCGTGTCCCCCTCCCCAATCCAGGTGTCACCTGGGGTCCCCCTCCCCAATTCAGGTGTGATTTGAGGTCCCCTCCCCCCTCCCCAGGTGTCACCCGCTGTCCCCTCCCCCCGCAGGTGCCACCTGGGGTCCCCCCGCGTGTCCCCCTCCCCAATTCAGGTGTGATTTGGTGTCCCCTCCCCCCGCAGGTGCCACCTGGGGTCCCCCTCCCCAATTCAGGTGTGATTTGGGGTCCCCCCGCGTGTCCCCCTCCCCAATTCAGGTGTCACCTCCTGTCCCCTCCCCCTCCCCAGGTGTGTCACCCCGTGTTCCCTCCCCCCGCAGGTGTCACCTGGGGTCCCCCTCCCCAATTCAGGTGTGACCCCGTGTCCCCCTCCCCAATTCAGGTGTCCCCTCCCCCCGCAGGTGCCACCTGGGGGTCCCACCCCGTGTCCCCTCCCCCTCCCCAGGTGTCACCTCCTGTCCCCTCCCCCCGCAGGTGCCACCTGGGGTCCCACCCCGTGTCCCCCTCCCCCATTCAGGTGTCACCTCCTGTCCCCTCCCCCCGCAGGTGTCACCTGGGGGTCCCACCTCGTGTCCCCCTCCCCAATTCAGGTGTCACCTCCTGTCCCCTCCCCCCGCAGGTGTCACCTGGGGGTCCCACCCCGTGTCCCCCTCCCCAATTCAGGTGTCCCCCTCCCCCTCCCCAGGTGTCACCTCCTGTCCCCTCCCCCCGCAGGTGCCACCTGGGGTCCCACGGAGGTGGCGGCGGATGACGGCTGGGGGGGGGGATGGGCTGAGTCTGGGGGCTCTGGCGGTGGCGGGGGGGGAGGTGCTGCTGCTGTTCGCGCGCTGCGCCCACCCCCCCAATTCCTGCGGCCCCCCCAGCGCCCTCCTGCTGCGCTCCCGGGACGGGGGGCGCTCCTGGGACCCCCCCCAAAACCTCTCCCACCTCCTGCGCCCCGGGGAGGTGTTCGCACCTGGGCCGGGCTCCGGGATCCAGGTGAGTTCGGGGGGGTTCGGGGGGGTTCGGGGGGGTTTGGGGGGATTTGGGGAGGGGTTCGGGGGGTTCGGGGGGTCTGAGACCCCTCCCCAGAGTCCTGGTGTGTTCGGGGAGGGGTTTGGGGAGAGGTTCGGGGGGGTTCGGGGGGGTTCGGGGGATCTGAGACCCCTCCCCAGAGTCCGGGGGGGTTGGGGAGGTGTTCGCACCTGGGCCGGGCTCCGGGATCCAGGTGAGTTCGGGGAGTTCGGGGAGGTTCGGGGGGGTTCGGGAGGGTTTGGGGGGATTTGGGGAGGGGTTCGGGGGGGTTCGGGGGGTCTGAGACCCCTCCCCAGAGTCCGGGGGGGTTGGGGAGGTGTTCGCCCCCGGGCCGGGCTCCGGGATCCAGGTGAGTTCGGGGGGTTCGGGGGGGTTCGGGAGGGTTCGGGAGGGGTTCGGGAGGGGTTTGGGGGATTCGGGGGGATTTGGGGAGGGGTTCGGGGGGGTTCGGGGGGTCTGAGACCCCTCCCCAGAGTCCGGGGGGGTTGGGGAGGTGTTCGCACCTGGGCCGGGCTCCGGGATCGAGGTGAGTTCGGGGGGATTCGGGAGGGTTCGGGGGGGTTCGGGAGGGGTTTGGGGGAGTTCGGGAAGGGTTCGGGAAGGGTTCGTGAGGGTTCGGGGGGATTCGGGAGGGTTCGGGAGGGGTTCGGGTGGGGTTCGGGGGGGTTCGGAGGGTCTGAGCCCCCTCCCCCGGGCTCGGGGGGGGTTTTGGGGGTGGGTTCGGGAGGGGTTCGGGTGGGTTCAGGGGGGTTCGGGGGGGTTCGGGGGAGTTCGGGTGGGTTCGGGTGGGTTCGGGTGGGGTTCGGGTGGGTTCGGGAGGGGTTTGGGGGAGTTCGGGAGGGCTCGGGGGGGCTCGGGAGGGTCTGAGCCCCCTCCCCCGGGCTCGGGGGGGGTTTTGGGGGTGGTTTCGGGTGGGTTCGAGAAGGTTCGGGGGGGTCCCGGCGGGGTCTGAGCCCCCTCCCCAGGGCTCAGGGGGGGTTCAGGAGGGTCTGACGCCCCCTCCCCTGTTCCGTGCCCCCTCCCCAGAAGCAGCGGGAGCCGTTCCGGGGCCGGGGCTGGGTTCGGGGATTTGAGGGCTGGGTTCGGGGGTCCCGGCGGTGTGTGAAGCCCCCTCCCCCGGTGCACGCCCCCTCCCCAGAAGCAGCGGGAGCCGTTCCGGGGCCGGGGAGGGTTCGGGGATTTGAGGGGTGGGTTCGGGGCTGGGTTCGGGGATTTGAGGGGTGGGTTCGGGGGGGTCTGAGCCCCCTCCCCCGGTCCGTGCCCCCTCCCCAGAAGCAGCGGGAGCCGTTCCGGGGCCGGGTTCTGTTCTGCGGCCACGGGACCCTGGAGCAGGACGGGGTCTCGCTGCTGCTCAGCGATGACGGCGGCCGCAGCTGGCGCCGGGGGGGGGTCCTGCCCGCCATCCCCTTCGGAGCCCCCCGGCGCCCCCGCGACTTCACCCCCGACGAGTGCCAGGTGCCGAGACCCCTCCCCAGTTATCCCTCGGCTTTTGGGGAGGGGTCCCGGACTGATTTGTGCCCCCCCCAGTTATCCCTCGGCTTTTGGGGAGGGGGTCCCGGGCTGAATTGTGTCCCTTCCCCGTTTATTCTCTGTTTTTGGGGAGGGGTCCCCCTGCTTTTCCCTCCGTTTCTCGTTTTGAGGAGGGGTCCCCGTTTCCCCCCCATTTCTTATTTTGGGGAGGGGTCCCCCTGCTTTTCCCTCCATTTCTCATTTTGGGGAGGGGTCCCCCTGCTTTTCCCTCCGTTTCTCGTTTTGAGGAGGGGTCTTCCTGTTTCCCCCCCATTTCTCATTTTGGGGAGGGGTCCCCCTGTTTCCCCCCCATTTTTTTCTCTCATTTTGGGGAGGGGTCCCCCTGCTTATTCTCATTTTGGGGAGGGGTCCCCCCATTTCCCCCCCATTTCTCATTTTGGAGAGGGGTCTCTCCCCATTTATTCTCTTATTTTGGGGAGGGGTCCCCCCATTTCTCTCTCTCATTTTGGGGAGGGGTCCCCCCATTTTTTCTCTCATTTTGGGGAGGGGTCTCCTGTTTATTCTCTCTCATTTTGAGGAGGGGTCTCCCCTGTTCCCCCCCATTTCTGTTTTTGGGGAGGGGTCCCCCCATTTCTGTCTCTCATTTTGGGAAGGGGTCCCCCATTTATTTTCTCATTTTGGGGAGGGGTCCCCCATCTCTCTCTCATTTTGAGGAGGGGTCTCCCCCCTGTTTCCCCCCATTTCTCTCATTTTGAGGAGGGGTCTCCCCTGTTTCTCCCCATTTCTCTCTCATTTTGAGGAGGGGTCTCCCCCCGTTTATTCTCTCTCATTTTGGGGAGGGGTCCCCCATTTCTCTCTCATTTTGGGGAGGGGTCTCCTGTTTATTTCTCTCATTTTGAGGAGGGGTCTCCCCCATTTCTCTCTCATTTTGAGGAGGGGTCTCCCCCTGTCCCCCCCTATTTCTCTCTCTCATTTTGAGGAGGGGTCTCCCCATTCCCCCCCCAGCCCTACGAGCTTCCGGACGGTTCCATCGCCGTCAGCATCCGGAACCAGAACCAGTTCCGGTGCCGGTGCCGGATGCTGGCGCGGAGCTGGGACGGGGGGGAGACGCTGCCCCCGGCCGCCGTGACCTTTGACCCCGCGCTGCCCGACCCGGCCGTGGCCGCGGGGGCCGCGATGACCCAGGGGCTGCTCCTGTTCAGCAACCCCGCCCACGAGAGCCAGCGTGAGTGGGGGGACACTGGGGGGACACTCAGGGGTCATTGGGGTCATTGGGGACACTCAGGGGTCACTCAGGGGTCACTCAGGGGTCATTGGGGTCATTGGGGTCATTGGGGGACCGCGATGACCCAGGGGCTGCTCCTGTTCAGCAACCCCGCCCACGAGAGCCAGCGTGAGTGGGGGGACACTGGGGGGACACTCAGGGGTCATTGGGGTCACTCAGGGGTCACTCAGGGGTCATTGGGGTCATTGGGGACATTGGGGTCATTGAGGGGATTGGGGACATTGGGGACATTGGGGACACTCAGGGGACATTGGGGACATTGGGGACATCGGGGACATTGGGGACACTCAGGGGTCACTCAGGGGTCATTGGGGTCATTGGGGTCATTGGGGGACCGCGATGACCCAGGGGCTGCTCCTGTTCAGCAACCCCGCCCACGAGAGCCAGCGTGAGTGGGGGGACACTCAGGGGTCATTGGGGACACTCAGGGGTCACTCAGGGGTCACTCAGGGGTCATTGGGGTCATTGGGGACATTGGGGTCATTGAGGGGATTGGGGACATTGGGGACATTGGGGACACTCAGGGGACATTGGGGACATTGGGGTCACTCGGGGGTCATTGGGGTCACTCAGGGGTCACTGGGGACACTCAGGGGTCACTCAGGGGTCATTGGGGTCATTGGGGTCATTGGGGGACCGCGATGACCCAGGGGCTGCTCCTGTTCAGCAACCCCGCCCACGAGAGCCAGCGTGAGTGGGGGGACACTCAGGGGTCATTGGGGACACTCAGGGGTCATTGGGGTCATTGGGGTCATTGGGGACACTCAGGGGTCATTGGGGACACTCAGGGGTCATTGGGGTCATTGGGGACATCGGGGGACCGCGATGACCCAGGGGCTGCTCCTGTTCAGCAACCCCGCCCACGAGAGCCAGCGTGAGTGGGGGGACACTCAGGGGTCATTGGGGTCACTCAGGGGTCATTGGGGACACTCAGGGGTCATTGGGGTCATTGGGGTCATTGGGGTCATTGGGGGACCGCGATGACCCAGGGGCTGCTCCTGTTCAGCAACCCCGCCCACGAGAGCCAGCGTGAGTGGGGGGACACTGGGGACACTCAGGGGTCACTGGGGACACTCAGGGGTCACTCAGGGGTCATTGGGGTCATTGGGGTCATTGGGGGACCGCGATGACCCAGGGGCTGCTCCTGTTCAGTAACCCCGCCCACGAGAGCCAGCGTGAGTGGGGGGACACTGGGGGGTCACTCAGGGGTCATTGGGGTCATTGGGGACACTCAGGGGTCACTCAGGGGTCATTGGGGTCATTGGGGTCATTGGGGGGCCGTGGTGACCCAGGGGCTGCTCCTGTTCAGCAACCCCGCCCACGAGAGCCAGCGTGAGTCAGGGGACACTGGGGACACTCAGGGGACACTCAGGGGTCATTGGGGTCACTCAGGGGACATTGGGGTCATTGGGGTCATTGGGGTCATTGGGGTCATTGGGGGACCGCGATGACCCAGGGGCTGCTCCTGTTCAGCAACCCCGCCCACGAGAGCCAGCGTGAGTGGGGGGACACTGGGGACACTCAGGGGTCATTGGGGACACTCAGGGGTCACTCAGGGGTCATTGGGGACACTCAGGGGTCATTGGGGTCATTGGGGACACTCAGGGGTCACTCAGGGGTCATTGGGGTCATTGGGGGACCGTGGTGACCCAGGGGCTGCTCCTGTTCAGCAACCCCGCCCACGAGAGCCAGCGTGAGTGGGGGGACACTGGGGACACTCAGGGGTCACTCAGGGGTCACTCAGGGGTCATTGGGGTCATTGGGGTCATTGGGGACATTGGGGGGATTGGGGACACTGGGGACACTCAGGGGTCATTGGGGACATTGGGGACATTGGGGACATTGGGGGGACACTGGAATGGACACTGGGATGGACAGACAGACACTGGGATGGACACTGGGATGGACAGACGGACACTGGAATGGACAAATGGACACTGGGATGGACATTGGGATGGACACTGGGATGGACACTGGGATGGACACTGGGATGGACACTGGGATGGACAGACGGACACTGGAATGGACAAATGGACACTGGGATGGACACTGGGATGGACACTGGATGGACATTGGGATGGACACTGGGTGGACACTGGGATGGACACTGGATGGACACTGGGATGGACAGACGGACACTGGGATGGACACTGGGATGGACACTGGGATGGACACTGGATGGACACTGGGATGGACACTGGGATGGACAGACGGACACTGGGATGGACACTGGGATGGACACTGGGATGGACAGATGGACACTGGGATGGACACTGGGATGGACACTGGGATGGACACTGGGTGGACACTGGGATGGACACTGGGATGGACACTGGGATGGACAGACAGACACTGGGATGGACAGACGGACACTGGGATGGACACTGGGTGGACACTGGGATGGACACTGGGATGGACACTGGGATGGACACTGGGATGGACAGACGGACACTGGGATGGACACTGGGTGGACACTGGGATGGACACTGGGATGGACAGATGGACACTGGGATGGACAGATGGACACTGGATGGACACTGGGATGGACAGATGGACACTGGATGGACACTGGGATGGACACTGGGATGGACACTGGGATGGACACTGGGATGGACAGACGGACACTGGAATGGACAAATGGACACTGGGATGGACATTGGGATGGACACTGGGATGGACACTGGGATGGACACTGGGATGGACACTGGGATGGACAGACGGACACTGGAATGGACAAATGGACACTGGGATGGACACTGGGTGGACACTGGGATGGACACTGGATGGACACTGGGATGGACAGACGGACACTGGGATGGACACTGGGATGGACACTGGATGGACACTGGGATGGACACTGGGATGGACACTGGGATGGACACTGGGTGGACACTGGGTGGACACTGGGATGGACACTGGATGGACACTGGGATGGACAGACGGACACTGGGATGGACACTGGGATGGACACTGGGATGGACACTGGGATGGACACTGGGATGGACAGATGGACACTGGGATGGACACTGGGATGGACACTGGGATGGACACTGGGATGGACAGACGGACACTGGGATGGACAGATGGACACTGGGACGGACACTGGGATGGACACTGGGATGGACACTGGGATGGACAGATGGACACTGGGATGGACACTGGGATGGACACTGGGATGGACACTGGGATGGACACTGGGATGGACAGATGGACACTGGGATGGACACTGGGATGGACATTGGGATGGACACGGGGATGGACACTGGGATGGACAGACAGACACTGGGATGGACACTGGGATGGACACTGGGATGGACAGACGGACACTGGGATGGACACTGGGATGGACACTGGGATGGACAGACGGACACTGGACAGGTCCCCTGTGGGGGGGGTGCAGGGGGCGTGGCTTCTCTTCGTGGGCGTGGCCTCTTTGTGGGCGTGTCCGTTATGGGCGTGGTCTCTTTATGGGCGTGGTCTCTCTGTGGGTGTGGTCTCTCTGTGGGCGTGGCCTCTCTGTGGGCATGGTCTCTTTGTGGGCGTGGCCTCTCTGTGGGCGTGTCCCGACTGGCCCCGCCCCCAGGCGTGAACCTGACGCTGCGCTGGAGCTTCGATAACGGCACCACGTGGTGGGGGCGTGGCCTGCGGGTGTGGGCGGGGCCCAGCGGGTACTCGGCGCTGGCGGCCCCGCCCCCCGAGCCCGGAGGCTCCGCCCCCTTGGTTTATCTGATCTACGAGAAGGGGCGGAGCCTCTCCACCGAGAGCGTCTCATTGGCCACCATCAGCCTGGCGGGAGATCCCTGACCCCGCCCCCTTTCCGGGCGCGGAATAAACCCATTGGTTCACGCCCGCGTTTCGTCATCCTCGGGGGGCGTGGCCGGGGCGCTGGCGGGAACCGTCGCCATGGCGACGCGGCGGGCGGGGATTCCGCCGGGGCTTTCCCCGAGGACCCTGAGGCGGGGCTGCCCGCGGCGCTGCCTGAGCGGAGGTTTGCGGGCGGCGGGAGGCGGGAGGGGCGGGGAGGGCTCGGCGGGAGCCGCGGGAGCACCGGAGGAGCCCCGGAGGAGCCTCGGGAGAGCCCCGGGAGAGCCCCGGAGGAGCCCCGGGAGCGGCGGCGGGGGCCTCGCGCGCGCGCGCGCGTTCAGGCGATCGCCGAGGGCAGCCCCGCGGCGGGGCGGGGCTTGGGGGGGCGCGCGCGCGCGCGGGGCTCGGCGGGGGCCCGGACCGGAAGTGACGCTCGAGTCCCCGCCCTCTCGGTCGCGGCGGTCGCAGCTGTTCGGGGTGAGTTGGGCCCGGGCCCGGAGCCGCATCCGCCGCCATCGCCGCCCCCGCCGCCCATCGGCCGCTCCCGCCGCCTTCCCCCGCCCGCCCCGAGGCCCCCGCGCCCCCCCCGCGCCCCTCCGGGGCCGCCGCCGCCGCTCCCGGGGGGGGCCGCGCCCGGGGCCGCCGCCGTTGTGCGCTCCAAGATGGCGGCGCCGGGGGGGAGCTGGCGGCGGGGATTTGGCGGGAGCGGCGGGGATTGGGGTGGGGGGGGGGGGGGGGAACCGGGGGGGGGGTCCCCGGGGCGCTCGGGGCTGACCCCACCCCCGATCCCGGTTCCTCCGGGGGTCCGCGGCCACCGGGAGCCACCGGGGGCCACCGGGAGCGGGGCCTGGGCGCGTTCACGCGGGGTTCGGAGCTCCCGGTGCTCTTCGTGTTCACGGTTCCCCCGGTGTTCTCCGTGTTCCCGGTGTTCTCGGTGTGTTCCCGGTGTTCCCGGGGGTTCAGTGGTCCCTGTGAGTGGTCACTGGTCCCATGGAGTGGTCACTGGTCCCATTGAATGGTCACTGGTCCCATTGAGTGGTCAGTGGTCATTGGGAGTGGTCAGTGGTCCCATTGAGTGGTCAGTGGTCCCATTGAGTGGTCAGTGGTCCCATTGAATGGTCAGTGGTCCCATTGAGTGGTCAGTGGTCCCTGTGAGTGGTCACTGGTCCCTGTGAGTGGTCACTGGTCCCATGGAATTGTTGCTGGTCCCATTGAATGGTCAGTGGTCATTTTGAGAGGTCAGTGGTCCCATGGAATGGTCAGTGGTCATTGGGAGAGGTCAGTGGTCCCATTGAATGGTCAGTGGTCCCATTGAATGGTCAGTGGTCCCTGTGAGTGGTCAGTGGTCATTGTGAGGGGTCACTGGTCCCACAAGTGGTCACTGGTCCCATTGAATGGTCAGTGGTCACTGTTAATGGTCAGTGGTCCCATGGAATGGTCAGTGGCCCCTGTGAGTGGTCAGTGGTCCCATTGAGTGGTCAGTGGTCCCATTGAATGGTCACTGGTCCCATCAGTGGTCAGTGGTCCCATGAATGGTCAGTGGTCCCATTGAGTGGTCACTGGTGCCATCAGTGGTCACTGATCCCATTGAGTGGTTGGTGGTTCCTCTGAGTGGTCACTGGTCCCATTGAATGGTCACTGGTCCCATTGAGTGGTCAGTGGCCCCATGGAGTGGTCACTGGTCCCATGGAGTGGTCACTGGTCCCATTGAGTGATCAGTGGTCCCTGTTAATGGTCAGTGGTCATTGGGAGTGGTCACTGGTCATTGTTAGTGGTCAGTGGCCCCATTGAGTGGTCACTGGTCCCATTGAGTGGTCAGTGGTCATTGGGAGGGATCACTGGTCCCATTGAATGGTCAGTGGCCCCTGTGAGTGGTCAGTGGTCCCATTGAGTGGTCAGTGGTCATTATCAGTGGTCAGTGGTCTCTCTGAGTGGTCACTGATCCCATTGAATGGTCAGTGGTCAGTGGTCTCTCTGAGTGGTCACTGATCCCATGGAATGGTCAGTGGTCAGTGGTCCCATTGAGTGGTCACTGGTCCCATGGAATGGTCACTGGTCCCATGGAATGGTCACTGGTCCCATTGAATGGTCAGCGCTCTCACGGGTGGTCAGTGGTCGCGCGGGTGGTCACTGGTCCCATTGAGTGGTCAGTGGTCATTGTGACTGGTCACTGGTCCCATTGAGGGGTCACTGGTCCCATGGGTGGTCAGTGCTCCTATGGGTGGTCACTGGTCCCACAGGCGATCAGTGGTCAGTGTTCATCACCCCATGGTGGTCAATGGTCCCATTGAGTGGTCACTGGTCCTATTGAACGGTCAGTGGTCCCATGGAATGGTCAGTGGTCATTGGGAGTGGTCAGTGGTTCCATCAGTGGTCAGTGGCCCCATGGAATGGTCAGTGGTCTCTGTGAGTGCTCAGTGGTCCCACGGGTGGTCACTGGTCCCATTGAGTGGTCAGTGGTCCCTGTTAATGGTCAGTGGTCCCGTGGGTCATCAGTGGCCCCATGGAATGGTCACTGGTCCCATGGAATGGTCAGTGGTCCCATTGAATGGTCAGTGGTCCCATTGAGTGGTCAGTGGTCCCATGGGTCGTCATTGCTCCCATGGGTGGTCAGTGGTCATTGTGAGTGGTCACTGGTCCCATTGAGTGGTCAGTGGTCTCATGGAATGGTGGCTGGTCCCATTGAGTGGTCAGTGGTCCCACGGGTGGTCACTGGTCCCATCAGTGGTCATTGGTTCCACGGGTGGTCAGTGGTTCTTCTGAGTTATCACTGGTCCCATTGAGTGGTCAGTGGTCCCATTGAGTGGTCACTGGTCCCATTGAGTGGTCACTGGTCCCATTGGTGGTCAGCAGCCTCTGTAAATGGTCAGTGCTCCTGTGGGTGGTCACTGGTCCCATTGAGTGGTCAGTGGTCCCATGGGTGGCCAGTGCTCAGTGTCCATCACCCCACAGGAGGTCAGTGGTCAGTGTCCATCACCCCACGGGTGGTCACTGGTCCCATGGGTGGTCACTGGCCCCACATTGACCCCTGGCCAGTGTCCATCACCCCATGGGTGGTCACTGGCCCCATCACTGGTCACTGGCCCCACGTTGACCCCTGGCCAGTGTCCATCACCCCATCATTGGTCACTGGCCCCACAGGATGTCAGTGGCCCCATGGGTGGTCACTGGTCCCATTGAATGGTCACTGGCCCCATCACTGGTCACTGGCCCCACAGGAGGTCAGTGGCCCCATGAGTGGTCACTGGCCCCATGGTGACCCCTGGCCAGTGTCCATCACCCCATCACTGGTCACTGGCCCCATCACTGGTCACTGGCCCCACAGGAGGTCACTGGCCCCATCACTGGTCACTGGCCCCATGTTGACCCCTGGCCAGTGTCCATCACCCCATGGGTGGTCAGTTGCCCCACGGGTGGTCAGTTGCCCCATGAGTGGTCACTGGTCCCACGGGTGGTCAGTTGCCCCATGGGTGGTCACTGGCCCCACGTTGACCCCTGGCCAGTGTCCATCACCCCATCACTGGTCACTGGCCCCACAGGAGGTCAGTGGTCCCATCACTGGTCAGTGGCCCCACGGTGACCCCTGGCCAGTGTCCATCACCCCATCACTGGTCACTGGCCCCACAGGAGGTCAGTGGTCCCATGAGTGGTCACTGGCCCCATCACTGGTCAGTGGCCCCATCACTGGTCACTGGCCCCACATTGACCCCTGGCCAGTGTCCATCACCCCATCGGTGGTCACTGGCCCCATCACTGGTCACTGGCCCCACAGGAGGTCAGTGGCCCCATCACTGGTCACTGGCCCCACGGTGACCCCTGGCCAGTGTCCATCACCCCATCACTGGTCACTGGTCCCACAGGAGGTCACTGGCCCCATTGAATGGTCAGTGGCCCCATGAGTGGTCACTGGTCCCATTGAATGGTCACTGGCCCCATGAGTGGTCACTGGCCCCATGGGTGACCCCTGGCCAGTGTCCATCACCCCATGGGTGGTCACTGGCCCCATGAGTGGTCGGTTGCCCCATGGGTGGTCACTGGCCCCACAGGAGGTCACTGGCCCCATCACTGGTCACTGGCCCCATGTTGACCCCTGGCCAGTGTCCATCACCCCATGGGTGGTCAGTTGCCCCACGGGTGGTCAGTTGCCCCATGAGTGGTCACTGGTCCCACGGGTGGTCAGTTGCCCCATGGGTGGTCAGTAGCCCCACATTGACCCCTGGCCAGTGTCCATCACCCCATCACTGGTCACTGGCCCCACAGGAGGTCAGTGGTCCCATGAGTGGTCACTGGCCCCATCACTGGTCAGTGGCCCCATCACTGGTCACTGGCCCCACATTGACCCCTGGCCAGTGTCCATCACCCCATCGGTGGTCACTGGCCCCATCACTGGTCACTGGCCCCACAGGAGGTCAGTGGTCCCATCACTGGTCAGTGGCCCCACGTTGACCCCTGGCCAGTGTCCATCACCCCATGAGTGGTCACTGGCCCCACAGGATGTCAGTGGCCCCATGGGTGGTCACTGGTCCCATTGAATGGTCACTGGCCCCACGAGTGGTCAGTGGCCCCATGAGTGGTCACTGGTCCCATCACTGGTCACTGGCCCCATCACTGGTCACTGGCCCCACAGGAGGTCAGTGGTCCCATCACTGGTCACTGGCCCCACGGTGACCCCTGGCCAGTGTCCATCACCCCATGGGTGGTCAGTAGCCCCACATTGACCCCTGGCCAGTGTCCCCCCTCCCCACTGACCCCCCCACCCCATGCCCCCCCCCCAGCAGCATGGCGGAGAACGACGTGGACAACGAGCTGCTGGACTACGAGGATGACGAGGTGGAGAACGCGGCCGGGGCCGACGGGGCCGAGGCGCCGCCCAAGAAGGACGTGAAGGGCTCCTACGTGTCCATCCACAGCTCGGGGTTCAGGGACTTCCTGCTCAAACCCGAGCTGCTGCGCGCCATCGTCGACTGCGGCTTCGAGCACCCCTCGGAAGGTGATTTGGGGGGGTCCTGGGGGGGTTTGGGGGGTCCTGGGGGGGTTTGGGGGGTCCTGGGGGGTCCTGGAACGCTCCTGGGGGGCTTTGGGATCCTTGTGAGGGGTGCTGTGGGTCTGGGGTCCTGCTCAAACCCGAGCTGCTGCGCGCCATCGTCGACTGCGGCTTCGAGCACCCCTCAGAAGGTGATTTGGGGGGGATTTGGGGGGGTTTGGGGGGTCCTGAGGGGTCCTGGGGGGGATTGGAGGTCCTGCTCAAACCCGAGCTGCTGCGCGCCATCGTCGACTGCGGCTTCGAGCACCCCTCAGAAGGTGATTGGGGGGGATTTGGGGGGATTTGGGGGGTCCTGGGGGGGATTTGGGGGGATTTCAGACCCTCCTGAGGGATCTTGGGGGGCTTTGTTGGGTCTGGGGTCCTGTTCAAACCCGAGCTGCTGCGCGCCATCGTCGACTGCGGCTTCGAGCACCCATCAGAAGGTGATTTGGGGGGGTTTGGGGGGTCCTGGGGGGGTTTGGGGGGTCCTGGGGGGTCCTGGAACCCTCCTGGGGGGTCCTGAGGGGGCTTTGTTGGGTCTGGGGTCCTGCTCAAACCCGAGCTGCTGCGCGCCATCGTCGACTGCGGCTTCGAGCACCCCTCGGAAGGTGACTGGGGGGATTTGGGGGGTCCTGAGGGGATTTGGGGGGGTCTGGGGGGGATTTGGGGGGTCCTGGGGGGTCCTGGGACCCTCCTGGGGGTCTCTGGAGGGGTCCCTGTGGTGCCCCTGTGGTTTCTGAGGCTCAGTGTCCAGTGCTGACCCCTGAGTGACCCCTGAGTGACCCCATGACCTCTGTGTGACCCCTGTGACCCCTGTTTGACCCCGTGGCCCCTGTTTGACCCCCCAGTCCAGCACGAGTGCATCCCCCAGGCCATCCTGGGCATGGACGTGCTGTGCCAGGCCAGGGCTCTGACCCCTGACCCCTGAGTGACCCCATGACCTCTGTGTGACCCCTGAGTGACCCCGTGACCCCTCTCTGACCCCCCAGTCCAGCACGAGTGCATCCCCCAGGCCATCCTGGGCATGGACGTGCTGTGCCAGGCCAGGGCACTGACCCCTGACCCCATGACCTCTGTGTGACCCTGTGATCTCTGTGACCCCTGAGTGACCCCTGTGACCCCTGAATGACCCCGTGACCCCTGTCTGACCCCTCAGTCCAGCACGAGTGCATCCCCCAGGCCATCCTGGGCATGGACGTGCTGTGCCAGGCCAGGGCACTGACCCCTGACCCCATGACCTCTGTGTGACCCCTGTGACCCCTGAGTGACCCCTGTGACCCCTGAGTGACCCCTGAGTGACCCCGTGACCCCTGTCTGACCCCCCAGTCCAGCACGAGTGCATCCCCCAGGCCATCCTGGGCATGGACGTGCTGTGCCAGGCCAGGGCACTGACCCCTGACCCCTGACCCCTGAGTGACCCCTGTGACCCCTGAATGACCCCTGTGACCCCTGAGTGACCCCTGAGTGACCCCGTGACCCCTGTCTGACCCCCCAGTCCAGCACGAGTGCATCCCCCAGGCCATCCTGGGCATGGACGTGCTGTGCCAGGAACGGGCACTGACCCCTGACCCCTGAGTGACCCCATGACCCCTGAATGACCCCTGTGACCCCTGAATGACCCCGTGACCCCTGTTTGACCCCTCAGTCCAGCACGAGTGCATCCCCCAGGCCATCCTGGGCATGGACGTGCTGTGCCAGGCCAGGGCACTGACCCCTGACCCCTGAGTGACCCCATGACCTCTGTGTGACCCTGTGACCCCTGAGTGACCCCGTGACCCCTGTCTGACCCCTCAGTCCAGCACGAGTGCATCCCCCAGGCCATCCTGGGCATGGACGTGCTGTGCCAGGAACGGGCACTGACCCCTGACCCCTGAGTGACCCCATGACCTCTGTGTGACCCTGTGACCTCTGTGTGACCCCTGAATGACCCCGTGACCCTGTCTGACCCCTCAGTCCAGCACGAGTGCATCCCCCAGGCCATCCTGGGCATGGACGTGCTGTGCCAGGCCAAGTCCGGCATGGGCAAGACGGCCGTGTTCGTGCTGGCCACGCTGCAGCAGCTGGAGCCCGTCACTGGCCAGGTCTGGGGGGCTCTGGGGGCTCTGGGGGGGTCCTGGGGGTCTGGGGGGCTCTGGGGGGGTCAGGGGGTTCATTGGGGGGGGCTCAGGGGGGGTTTAAGTGGGGTTTAGGGGGGTTTAAGGGTTTATTGGGGAGTTTTAGGGGGCTCTGGGGGGCTTTGGGGGGGTCCTGGGGGCTTTGGGGGGGTCCTGGGGGGCTTTGGGGGGGTCCTGGGGGCTCTGGGGGGCTCGGGGGGGGTCAGGGGGTTCATTGGGGGGGGCTCAGGGGTCTCAGGGGGGTTTAAGTGGGGTTTAGGGGGGTTTCAGGGTTTATTGGGGAGTTTTAGGGGGCTCTGGGGGGCTTTGGGGGGGTCCTGGGGGGCTTTGGGGGTCCTGGGGGCTTTGGGGGGGTCCTGGGGGCTTTGGGGGGGTCCTGGGGGTCTGGGGGGGCTCTGGGAGGGTCAGGGGGTTCATTGGGGGGGCTCAGGGGGGGTTCCTTGGGGGTTTCAGGGGGTCTCAGGGGGGTCTGGGGGTCTCAGGGGGGGTTTAGTGGGGGCTTGGGGGGGGTTTCAGGGTTTATTGGGGAGTTTTAGGGGGGGTCTGGGGGGCTTTGGGTGGCTCTGGGGGGCTTTGGGGGGGTCCTGGGGGCTCTGGGGGGGTCAGGGGGTTCATTGGGGGGGGCTCAGGGGTCTCAGGGGGGTTTTAAGGGGGGTTTCAGGGTTTATTGGGGGGTTTTAGGGGGGTCTCAGGAGGGTCTGGGGGAGTCTCTGGGGGTCTGGGGGGTCTCAGGGGGTTCCTGGGGGGTCTGGGGGTCTCAGGGGGTTCCTGGGGGGGCTCAGGAGGGTCAGGGGGTTCATGGGGGGTCTCAGGGGGGGTTTAGGGGGGGCTTGGGAGGGGTTTCAGGATTTATTGGGGAGTTTTAGGGGGGTCTTAGGGGGTTTATGGGGTTCCTGGCAGGTTTCAGGGGGGGTTTAGGGGGGTCTGGGGGTCTCAGGGGGTCTTAGGAGGGTCAGGGGGTTCATTGGGGGTCTCAGGGGGATCTCAGGGGTCTCAGGGGGGTCTGGTGGGGTTCATGGGGGTCTCAGGATGGTCAGGGAGTTCATTGGGGGTCTCAGGGGGTTCCTGGGCGGTCTCAGGGGGTCTCAGGGGTTCCTGGGGGGTCTCAGGGGGTTTTTGGGGGGTCTCAGGGTGGTCTCGGGGGGGTTTTGGGGTTCTGACCCCCCTGATTTTCTCAGGTGTCGGTGTTGGTGATGTGCCACACGCGGGAACTGTGGGGGGGTTTGGGGGGGTTCAGGGAGCTCAGGGGTTTCAGGGGGTTCCTGGGTGGTCTCAGGGGGTCTCAGAGGGTTTTTGGGGGGTCTCAGGGGGTCTCAGGGTGGTCTCAGGGGGGTTTTGGGGGGGTCTCATGGCTCTGAACCCCCCCAGGTGTCGGTGCTGGTGATGTGCCACACGCGGGAACTGTGGGGGGGTTTGGGGGGGTTTGGGGTCTCAGGGGCTCAGGGGAGCTCAGGGGTTCCTGGGTGGTCTCAGGGGGTCTCAGGGGGTTCCTGGGGGGTCTCAGGGGTCTCAGGGGGTTTTTGGGGGGTCTCAGGGGGGGTTTTTGGGGTTCTGACCCCCCCTGATTCTCTCAGGTGTCGGTGCTGGTGATGTGCCACACGCGGGAACTGTGGGGGGGTTTGGGGGGGTTCAGGGAGCTCAGGGGTTTCAGGGGGTTCCTGGGTGGTCTCAGGGGGTCTCAGGGGGTTTTTGGGGGGTCTCATGGGGTCTCAGGGGTTTTTTGGGGGGTCTCAGGGGGGGTTTTGGGGTTCTGACCCCCCTGATTTTCTCAGGTGTCGGTGCTGGTGATGTGCCACACGCGGGAACTGTGGGGGGTTTGGGGTCTCAGGGGGCTCAGGGGAGCTCAGGGGTTCCTGGGTGGTCTCAGGGGGGTTTTGGGGGGTCTCAGGGGGTTTTTGGGGGGTCTCAGGGGGGGTTTTGGGGTTCTGACCCCCCTGATTTTCTCAGGTGTCGGTGCTGGTGATGTGCCACACGCGGGAACTGGCGTTCCAGATCAGCAAAGAGTACGAGCGCTTCTCCAAGTACATGCCCAGCGTCAAGGTGGGCTGGGGGCTTTGGGGGGGATTTGGGGGGCTTTGGGGGGCTCTGGGGGGGATTTGGGGGCTCTGGGGGGATTTGGGGGCTCTGGGGGGGATTTGGGGGGATTTGGGGGGGATTTGGGGGCTCTTGGGGGGGATTTGGGGGATTTGGGTGGGATTTGGGGGGATTTGGGTGGGTTTGGGGGGATTTGGGGGGCTCTGGGGGGGATTTGGGGGGCTCTGGGGGGGATTTGGGGGGATTTGGGTGGGTTTGGGGGGGATTTGGGGGGCTCTGGGGGGGATTTGGGGGGCTCTGGGGGGGATTTGGGGGGATTTGGGGGGGATTTGGGGGGCTCTGGGGGGATTTGGGGGTCTCTCCATCCCTCACATGGATTTTTTGGGCTCCCTGTGATGTTTTTTGGGCTCCCTGTGATGTTTTTTTGTGGTCCCTGTGATGTTTTTTGGGGTCCCTGTGATGTTTTTTGGGCTCCCTGTGATGTTTTTTGGGTCCCTGTGATGTTTTTTGGGGTCCTGTGATGTTTTTTGGGCTCCCTGTGATGTTTTTCGGGGTCCCATCCCTCACAGGGGTATTTTTGGGGTCCCCTTTTCAGGTGGCAGTGTTTTTTGGGGGTCTCTCCATCAATCACACCCAGATTTTGGGGTCTGTCCATCAATCACACCCAGATTTTCGGGGTTTTTTCTCTCCCCGCATGGATTTTTTGGGGTTCCCCTGTAAGGGTATCAGTGTTTTTCGGGCTCCCATCCCTCACAGGGGTTTTTTGGGGTCCCCTTTTCAGGTGGCAGTGTTTTTTTGGGGGTCTCTCCATCGATCACACACAGATTTCGGGGTCCCTGTGATGTTTTTGGGGTCCCTGTGGTGTTTTTTGAGGTTCCTGTGATGTTTTTTGGGTTTTTCTCTTCACACACAGGGGTTTTTCGGGGTCCCTGTGATGTTTTTTTGGGGTCCCTGTGATGTTTTTTGGGCTCCCTGTGATGTTTTTTGGGGTCCCCGTGATGTTTTTGGGGTCCCTGTGATGTTTTTTGGGGTTCCTGTGATGTTTTTTGGGGTCCCCGTGATGTTTTTTGGGGTCCCTGTGATGTTTTTTGGGGTCCCTGTGATGTTTTTCGGGGTCCCATCCCTCACAGGGGTTTTTTGGGGTCCCCTTTTCAGGTGGCAGTGTTTTTTGGGGGTCTCTCCATCAATCACACACAGATTTTGGGGGTTTTTTCTCTCCCCACATGGATTTTTTGGGGTTCCCCTGTAAAGGTGTCAGTGTTTTTTGGGGTCCCATCCCTCACAGGGGTATTTTTGGGGTCCCTGTGATGTTTTTTTGGGCTCCCTGTGATGTTTTTCGGGGTCCCTGTGATGTTTTTCGGGCTCCCATCCCTCACAGGGGTATTTTTGGGGTCCCCTTTTCAGGTGGCAGTGTTTTTTGGGGGTCTCTCCATCAATCACACCCAGATTTTGGGTCTCTCCATCAATCACACACAGATTTTTGGGGTTTTTTCTCTCCCCACATGGATTTTTTGGGGTTCTCCTGTAAAGGTGTCAGTGTTTTTTGGGGTCCCTGTGATGTTTTTTGGGGTTCCTGTGATGTTTTTTGGGTCCCTGTGATGTTTTTTGGGGTCCCTGTGATGTTTTTTGGGGTCCCTGTGATGTTTTTCGGGGTCCCTGCGATGTTTTTCGGGCTCCCATCCCTCACAGGGGTTTTTTGGGGTCCCCCATGCAGGTGGCAGTGTTTTTTGGGGGTCTCTCCATCAATCACACACAGATTTTGGGGTCCCTGTGATGTTTTTTGGGCTTCTGTGATGTTTTTTGGGTTTTTCTCTTCACACACAGGGGATTTTTGGGCTCCCTGTGATGTTTTTCGGGGTCCCTGTGATGTTTTTTGGGGTCCCATCCCTCACAGGGGTATTTTTGGGGTCCCTGTGATGTTTTTTGGGGTCCCTGTGATGTTTTTTGGGCTCCCTGTGATGTTTTTTGGGGTCCCTGTGATGTTTTTCGGGCTCCCATCCCTCACAGGGGTATTTTTGGGGTCCCCCATGCAGGTGGCAGTGTTTTTTGGGGGTCTCTCCATCAAGAAGGACGAGGAGGTGCTGAAGAAGAACTGTCCCCACATCGTGGTGGGGACCCCGGGCCGGATCCTGGCGCTGGCCAGGAACAAAAGCCTCAACCTCAAACACATCAAACATTTCATCCTGGACGAGTGCGACAAGATGCTGGAGCAGCTCGGTGGGGAGGGGTCCCTGGGGGTCCTGGGGGGGTCCTGGGGGGGTTTTGGGGTCCCTGGGGGGGTCCTGGGGGGTCACAGGGGTCTGGGGAGGGGTCCTGGGGGTCCTGGGTCAAACACATCAAACATTTCATCCTGGACGAGTGCGACAAGATGCTGGAGCAGCTCGGTGGGGAGGGGTCCTGGGGGTCCTGGGGGGGTCCTGGGGGGGTCCTGGGGGTCCTGAGGGGTCCTGGGGGGTCCTGGGGGGGTTTTGGGGTCCCTGGGGGGGTCTTGGGGGGTCCTGGGGGTCTGGGTCAAACACATCAAACATTTCATCCTGGACGAGTGCGACAAGATGCTGGAGCAGCTCGGTGGGGAGGGGTCCTGGGGGTCCTGGGGGGGTCCTGGGGGGTCTTGGGGGGTCCTGGGGGTCCTTGGGGGGTCCTGGGGGTCCTGGGGGTCCTGGGTCAAACACATCAAACATTTCATCCTGGACGAGTGCGACAAGATGCTGGAGCAGCTCGGTGGGGAGGGGTCCTGGGGGGTCTTGGGGGGGTCCTGGGGGTTCTGGGGGGTCCTGGGGGGTCCTGGGGGGTCTTGGGGGGGTCCTGGGGGGATCTTGGGGGTCCTGGGGGGTCCTGGGTCAAACACATCAAACATTTCATCCTGGACGAGTGCGACAAGATGCTGGAGCAGCTCGGTGGGGAGGGGTCCCTGGGGGTCCTGGGGGGTCCTGGGGGGTCCTGGGGGGTCACAGGGGTCTGGGGAGGGGTCCTGGGGGTCCTGGGTCAAACACATCAAACATTTCATCCTGGACGAGTGCGACAAGATGCTGGAGCAGCTCGGTGGGGAGGGGTCCCTGGGGGGTCCTGGGGGGGTCCTGGGGGGGTCCTGGGGGTCCTGGGGGGTCCTGGGGGGTTCTGGGGGGGTCCTGGGGGGTCCTGGGGGGTCCTGGGTGTCCTTGGGGGGGTCCTGGAGGGGTCCTGGAGCATTTCTTGGGGGTTTCTGGGGTTTGGGGAGGGGTCCTGGGAGTCCCTGGGGGTCCCTGGAGGGGTCTTGGGCTCCCTGGGGGGTCCCTGGCAC
>CM076536.1:2906082-2985082 GCA_038429875.1 Poecile montanus | reverse complement strand
TTTATAGATATGGATGAGAATTTATGGATATGGATGAGAATTTATGGATATGTGTGAGAATTTATGGATATGTGTGAGAATTTATGGATATGGATGAGAATTTATGGATATGTGTGAGAATTTATGGATATGGATGAGAATTTATGGATATGTGTGAGAATTTATGGATATGAATGAGAATTTATGGATATGGATGAGAATTTATGGATATGTGTGAGAATTTATGGATATGGATGAGAATTTATGGATATGGATGATGAGAATTTATGGATATGGATGAGAATTTATGGATATGCATGAGAATTTACAGATATGTATGAGAATTTATGAATATGGATGAGAATTATGGACATGTAGTAGGATTTATGGATATGTATGACAATTTATGGATATGGATGAGAATTTATGGATATGTGTGAGAATTTATGGATACGGATGAGAATTTATGGATATGGATGAGAATTTAAGGATATGGATGAGAATTTATGGATATGGAGGAGAATTTATGGATATGGAGGAGAATTTATAGATATGGATGAGAATTTATGGATATGGAGGAGAATTTATGGATATGGAGGAGAATTTATGGATATGGATGATGAGAATTTATGGATATGCATGAGAATTTATGGATACAGATGAGAATTTATGGATATGGATGAGAATATATGGATATGTGTGAGAATTTATTGATATGGAGGAGAATTTATAGATATGGATGAGAATTTATGGATATGTGTGAGAATTTATTGATATGGAGGAGAATTTATAGATATGGAGGAGAATTTATGGATATGTGTGAGAATTTATGGATATGGATGAGAATTTATGGATATGGATGAGAATTTATGGATATGTGTGAGAATTTATGGATATGGATGATGAGAATTTATGGATATGTGTGAGAATTTATGGATATGTGTGAGAATTTATGGATATGGATGAGAATTTATGGATATGGAGGAGAATTTATGGATATGCAGCAGGATTCTGTTTTTAGGGGACAATCCTTTGTCAGTAAGGGGAGCTCTCTTGGCTGAATGCAGAGACACCCGGCCGTATCTGTAAATTTAATTTATTTTTATCTCCTAATTGTCTTTTTATTAAACTTTTAAATTATATAAATTCTATACATTTATATAAATTTAAATAAAATTTAAATAAATTTTATATAAAATATAAATAAAATTTAAATAAATTTAAATAATTTTAAATAAAATTTAAATAACATTTAAATAAAATTTAAATAATTATATAAAATTAATATTGGTTCATATTAATAAAATAAAATAAATATAAATTTAAATTCTATTAAAATTCTATTTAATTCTATTTAAAAATATAGTTTTTCACACCACTATGATTTCCCCTGGATCTCAAGCCATCATCTCTAATTTTCCCTCTAGAATCATTACTGATTTGCTTTTCTTTGGAAGTGTTTGACACATCGATGTAATTTCTTTTTCTTTTCTTTCTTTGCCTCCTTTGGGCTCAATTCTCTATGGATATGACTTTTCTCTAGTCTCTCAGCCTTCTCTGGGCTGAATTCTCTGTAGATACAGCTTTTCTCTAATTTCCCAGCCTTCTCTGGGCTGAATTCTTCTGGGATCCTCCCTCGTGGGGAGTTCCACTTATCTCAGTCTTTATGATTCGAAGTAAACTCTCGAGCTCGTTAAAATCTTGTTTCTCGTGTTTATTGAAGGATCCTTACAAAACTTAACAGGTCTCTCTAGGCTGGTTACAAGGTTCATCTCTGCAATCTGGTACATTTCTTTCTTCTGATGGTACAAACAAGGCCTTGTGGCACACTTCATGTCTGATACACAAAATGGCCCCGAACTACGCAGTTCTTTTATCTTTATACCTATTTTTATCCAATTAACAATAGACACATATATTATTTTTCTTAATGACCCAATGACCCATCACCTCTGTGATGCACTGCGGCATTTTCTATCCAATCACTGACTATTACCCAAAAACCTCCAGGAGAAGAACATGAAGAAGAAAGAAGAAGGGACAAGAGACAACACCCTAAATCCTCCATCTTGTCTCCTGTTCTCTAAACTACTTTTTCACCCAGTGATTTAAGAAACTTTCTAATCTACACACCTACCTTTCTTATCTAATTTTAGCATTTGTTTTCATGTATCACACATGAAACATGCTCATGAATTTCATATAATATGAAATTCAGTGTTTTCTTGAATCTTAGAACTAAAAATTAAAAACAAGGGCACACAGTCTGTATTTCAGACTCCAACAGTTCAGGGGCTCGTTTATGGCTTATCCTGAGAAACACAAATGAAATCCAAACACCCAGAATCACAGGGAAATATGGATAAAGTTTATAAATATCCCCCTGCAACTCCCTGGCATTGACCTCCAACCTTGGACCCTTCACCTTTTACCCTTAACCTCTGAATTCTGACCTTTGACTCTTCTGCCCTTTGGATTTGATTCCCTGAGAATTGACCTTGGGCCACACAACCTTGGAAAATTAACCCGAAACGTTGGACCTTGGACCTTTTACTCTTGATCTTTGAGCCCTGATCGCTCACTTGTGACCCCTTGTAGTGGTTTAGATTTGATAATTTCATTTTTCGGCCAATGCACGAAATAAATGTCGTGGTTTTAAAGCATTAACTAAAAAAATTACTTGAAAACTTACTTATTTTTTTCTGTGAGATATGGATTAGAACAAGAGCAAAACAGGCTTAAAACTTAAAAGGAATAAAGAAAGTTTATTAACAAAACTATAAGAATAAGAAAACCAGAATAAAACCTTTAGAAACCATTTTTTTCTCTCAACTACTTAACCATTCCTTTGTTCACATGACAACATAGAGACAAAAAAAACTTTGGTGGTTAAAACAGTTCTAATTTTTGCTACACTCCTTTCATCAGTCTTTGTAGAGAAAAAAAAAAGTCTTTTTCTGCTAATTTATGGAGTTTTTTACAAGAAAACTGTTTTTCTTCATAGTTTTCTATTTCTCTGATGCCAGCTGCCTGGAAATTCTGCCATCAGTTCACTCCTCCCATTTCACATCACTCTGAGGTGTGTTATGGGTCAAATGAGTTTAGGGATGTCATTTTTAAGGATGAGTTATTCAAAGGTAAAAGTTCTCCTCATCTGGTTTTCTGAGCACCCCTGGAAACAGAATTTTTCTCTTTGCCTCTTAAAGGCCACAAATCTTCAGCTATTCCTTCTCTCTCTCTCTGTTTCAATATCTCACAGCATCACAATCACTTTATTTTTTGTTCAAAATCCACACTTTGAACACTCCATTTCTCCCAATATACTCTGTCATGAATTAAAGGAGTTTTTTTTCAGAACACTATTGTCCATCTCCATAGCTTTAACAGAAAAAATATTTCAGCTTATTAAAGCATCTCCTTATTTCTCTTCCCCCTCTAAACTTAATTCCTTTCTATGGATGCTGGCTTTGGAGCAGGCTGTAGGCCCCATGGCCTGCCAGCCCTGCCTGAGAGCTAGCCTGGGAAATTCATGGGAGGATTCAAAACAATCCTCAAAGACAGCAAACAGCCTGCAGGTGCTGTTTGTCTGTTCTGTGTTTTCCTTGCAGGAGAGGGTCAGTGAACCCCACTGACCAATGATGGTAATGTAGCACTTTAGTGACCAATAAGAGTTTCCTTTCTGTACTTTCCACGAATTAGTCTATCTAACATGGCTGTAGCAATAAACTAGAAATTCTCTCCTGTTCTGACTCCCTTGAGAGTCCTGTCGTTCTTTCTGCCATTCCTAATTAGAACGACACCTTTCTTCACTGTTTTTGAGTTTATGGTGTCTCCTTACATGCTGATCACTCTCTCTCTCTTCTCTCTCTCTGGGAAAAACAAGGATTAATCTGCAAGTCTCATCTGGGTAGTAAAAGAGTTAAAGTCTTGGAAAGCTGCCGATGTTCGTGGTGCCAGGTTTCAGTTCAGGGGCAGAAACTGCAAACCCAGCCAGGCCTGCTCTGCTTCAGCCTCCTCCCGTGGCCTTGGCTGGCCTGGGGGGAAGGAGGCTGAAGGGGAGCCCTGGGACCTCTTGAAAAGGCGGAAAGCAAAGAGAGCAAGGAATTGCCGGCCTTAGGTCTTCAAGTGGTGTTCCCAGGTTGATGTCACTTTTCAATGGTCCCAACTGCTGTCACTTCTCAGCAATGGCCATTTGTTGGCCAGGAGAAAAACTCCTCTCAGCCTCCTGCAGTCTGAACTTCCCCAGCTCCCAAAGCTAATCTTGAAGGTGCAGAACTTAATATATAACATCTATATATATATTTATATATACATATATATAGCATTTATATATATATAACACTTATATATATATATATAACATTTATATATACATATATATAGCATTTATATATATAACACTTATATATATATGTAACATATATATATAACATTTTTATATATAACATTTACATATATATAACATTTATATATATAACATTTATATATACATATATATAGCATTTATATATATATAACACTTATATATGTAACATTTATATATATATAATATTCTTATATATAACATTTATATATATATAACATTTATATATGTAACATTTATATATAACATTTATATATATATAACATTTATATATATAACATTTATATATATATGACATTTATATATACATAACATTTTATATACATATATAACATTTATATATATAACATTTTTATATATATGACATTTATATATATAACATTTTTTATATATGACATTTATATATACATAACATTTTATATATATATAACATTTATATACATATATAACATTTATATATATAACATTTTTATATATATGACATTTATATATATAACATTTTTATATATATGACATTTATATATATAACATTTTTATATATATGACATTTATATATACATAACATTTTATATATATATAACATTTATATACATATATAACATTTATATATATAACATTTTTATATATGACATTTATATATATAACATTTTTTATATATGACATTTATATATATAACATTTTATATATATATATAACATTTATATATATATAACATTTTTATATATATATAACATTTAACATAAAGAACATAAACCAAGCCATTTGAGGACACCAGTATCATAAATTCAACCCAAGACACACAGACATCACCTGAGCAGAAACTGCTTGAAGCTTTTGTTTTTAGAGTAAAACTTTTCCTGCACCTGGGTTTATGAATAAAATAAATTCATGTATTGTTGGTCTCTGGGGGAAAGTTTTGCAGTAGAGAAAATCACATTTTTGGTATCACACATCCCATTGTGTCAATAATGGATTGGTTTGGGAATCCGTCCTGTATAAAACAGCTGAGAATTGTTATTCGGAATTTGATGTGCTGAAATGGAGACATTTTGGTACTTTGGGACTCCTGGTATTGTGAATCTGAATTACTTTGGTATTTTGGGACTCCTGGTATTGTGAATCTGAGTTACTTTGGTAATTTGGGACTCCTGGTATTGTGAATCTGAGTTATTTTGGTATTTTGGGACTCCTGGTATTGTGAATCCGAGTTATTTTGGTATTTTGGGACTCCTGGTATTGTGAATCTGAGTTACTTTGGTATTTTGGGACTCCTGGTATTGTGAATCTGAGTTATTTTGGTATTTTGGAATCCATCCCTCCTCCAGCATCATCCTCCCCGCAGCCTGGATGGGTTCCCGAGATCTTGGGAAGAGTTTGGGTGTGGAGAAGTGTCCTGGGCACAGGGTGGGGCTCCATGGCCCTTGGAACATTCTGGGACAATTCTGGGACAATTCTGTGGAATATTCTGGGACAATTCTGTGGAATATTCTGTGACAATTCTGGGACAATTCTGTGGAATATTCTGGGACAATTCTGGGACAATTCTGTGGAATATTCTGGGACAATTCTGGGACAATTCTGGGACAATTCTGTGGAATATTCCGTGACAATTCTGTGGAACATTCTGGGACAATTCTGGGACAATTCTGTGGAATATTCTGTGGAATATTCTGGGACAATTCTGTGACAATTCTGGGACAATTCAGTGGAATATTTTGTGGAATATTCTGGGACAATTCTGTGGAATATTCTGGGACAATTCTGTGGAATATTCTGTGGAATATTCTGGGACAATTCTGTGGAATGTTCTGGGACAGTTCTGTGGAATATTCTGGGACAATTCTGTGGAATATTCTGGGACATTTCCCACGCCCATCTCAGCTCCAAGGGGCCCAGCCAGACCCATCTGTCATTTTCCCAGGAGGAAACCCTGGATTATGGAGGTGCAATCCAAATTTTGGCCAATTTTGGCTTATTTGCCACTCCAAAAAATTCACATTTGCGTTTTCCAACCCCACAGATCCACACACACTCTCCCTTCCATCCCAAACCCCAGGTATCACACAGCTGACACAGAGCTTTACTTTAAAACTATTTTTTTTAATGTAAATTAATGTTATTTCTCAGTAGGTACAAAAGTGAGAAACTTTACAGATTTCAGTGTTTTCCACACACTTCCCCCTTCACCCTCCCTGTGAATTCCCACACATTTTGGAGCTCTAACACCCCTTTTCAAAGGAGGAAAAAAAACCTTTTTGCACCCCAAACCTCCCCATTCCCTTTCTTAACTTATTTTTCCTCTTTCCTGTATTTTTCTTTTGTTTTACTCTGTTTTCCTTTAAGGAAAAAAAAAGTGCCCAAGTCCCTCGACCCCCCCTCCAACCCTCAGTGACAACACAAAGCCAAAATCTCCTCTGTGACCATTTAATTTTGGGGTGTCCCTCCTGTGCTGTTTGGGGGGTCCTCGCTGCTGCCCTGGGGCTTTTTGGGGTCACTTTGAGCCTTGGCTTTGTCCCCCTGGGACTTTTTGGGGTCACTTTGAGCCTTGGCTTTGTCCCCTTGGGGCTTTTTGGGGTCACTTTGAGCCTTGGCTTTGTCCCCCAAGCTCTTTTTGGGGTCACCTTGAGCTTTTTCCTTGTCCCCCAGGCTCTCCTCGGGGTCCCTGTGAGCCTTGGCCTCGTCCCCCAGGCTCTTTCTGGGGTTCCCCCCATCCTTGTGCTCCTTTTGGGGGTCCCCCCCCCTGGCATCGATGGCCGCGTGTTCCCTGCGCACGAGCTCCTGCAGCTCCTCCTGAGGGGAGGACACGGGGGGCAGGGGGGGCCCGGGAGGGTTTGGGGGTTCAGGGGGGGTTTGGGGGGTCCCAGGAGGTGTCAGGGGGGTCCCAGGAAGGTTTGGGGCTCAGGGGGTCCCAGGAAGGTTTGGGGCTCAGGGGGTCCCAGGAGGGTTTGGGGGTTCAGGGGGGTCCCAGGAGGGTTTGGGGTTCGGGGGGGGGTCCCAGGAGGGTTTGGGGGTCCCAGGAGGGTTTGGGGTTCAGGGGGGGTCCCAGGAGGGTTTGGGGGTTCAGGGGATCCCAAGAGGGTTTGGGGGTTCAGAGGGGGTCCCAGGAGGGTTTGGGGGTTCAGGGGGGGTCCCAGGAAGGTTTGGGGTTCAGGGGGGGGTCCCAGGAGGGTTTGGGGTTCAGAGGGGGGTCCCAGGAGGTGTCAGGGGGGTCCCAGGAGGGTTTGGGGGTCAGGGGGGATTTGGGGTTCAGTGGGGGGGTCCCAGGAGGGTTTGGGGTTCAGGGAGGGTTTGGGGTTCAGAGGGGGGTCCCAGGAGGTGTCGGGGGGGTCCCGGGAGGGTTTGGGGGGTCCCAGGAGGTGTCAGGGGGGTCCCAGGAGAGTTTGGGGGTTCAGGGGGGGTTTGGGGGTCAGGAGGACCCAGAAGGGTTTGGGGTCCCAGGAAGGTTTGGGGTTCAGGGAGGGTTTGGGGTTTGGGGGGGGGGGTCCCTGGAGGTGTCAGGGGGGATCCCAGGAGGGTTTGGGGGTTCAGGGGGGGGTCCCAGGAGGGTTTGGGGTTCAGGGGGTCCCAGGAGGTGTCAGGTGGGGATCCCAGGAAGGTCTGGGGGTTCAGGGGGATCCCAGGAGGGTTTGGGGGTTCAGGGGGGTCCCAGGAGGGTTTGGGGGTTCAGGGGGGATCCCAGGAGGGTTTGGGGGTTCAGGGGGGGGTCCCAGGAGGGTTTGGGGTTCAGGGGGTCCCAGGAGGGTTTGGGGGTTCGGGGGGGTCCCAGGAGGTCTCAGGGGGTTCCCAGGAGGGTTTGGGGGTTCAGGGGGGGTTTGGGGTTCAGGGGGGTCCCAGGAGGTTCAGGGGGGTCCCAGGAGGGTTTGGGGGGTCCCAGGAGGGTTTGGGGGTCCCAGGAAGGTTTGGGGGTTCGGGAGGTCCCAGGAAGGTTTGAGGTTCAGGGGGGGTCCCAGGAGGGTTTGGGGGTTCAGGGGGGGTCCCAGGAAGGTTTGGGGTTCAGGGGGGGGTCCCAGGAGGGTTTGGGGGTTCGGGGGGGGTCCCAGGAGGATTTGGGGGTTCAGGGGGTCCCAGAAGGTCTCAGGGGGTTCCCAGGAGGGTTTGGGGGTTCAGGGGGGGTTTGGGGTTCAGGGGGGTCCCAGGAGGTTCAGGGGGGTCCCAGGAGGGTTTGGAGTCAGGGGGGGTCCCAGGAGGGTTTGGGGGTCCCAGGAGGGTTTGGGGGTTCGGGGGGTCCCAGGAAGGTTTGAGGTTCAGGGGGGGTCCCAGGAGGGTTTGGGGGTTCAGGGGGGGTCCCAGGAGGTGTCAGGGGGGTCCCAGGAGGCTTTGGGGGTTCGGGGGGGTCCCAGGAGGATTTGGGGGTTCGGGGGGGGCCCAGGAGGATTTGGGGGTTCAGGGAGTCCCAGGAGGGTTTGGGGGTTCAGGGGGGTCCCAGGAGGGTTTGGGGGTTCAGGGGGGGTCCCAGGAGGTGTCAGGGGGGTCCCAGGAGGGTTTGGGGGTTCAGGGGGGTTCCCAGGAGGGTTTGGGGGTTCAGGGGGGTTCCCAGGAGGGTTTGGGGGGGTCCCAGGAGGGTTTGGGGGTTCGGGGGGGGTCCCAGGAAGGTTTGGGGGGTCCCAGGAGGGTTTGGGGGTACCTTCCAGCCCAGCAGCTCAGCCAGAGCCAGGCACCCACTGTCACAGTCCCCCAGCCAGGCCACGTCCCTGCGGGGACACAGGGACCCCAAAATCACCCTTGGGGGGCCCTAAAAAACCTGGGGGGCCTCAGAACCACCTTGGGCTTGCCCAAACCACCTTGAGGGTGCTCGAAATCACCCCAAAACCACCTTGAGTGGCCCCAAAAGCACCTTGGAGTGCTCCAAACCTTCATGGGAATGCTCCAAACCACCTTCAGAGATCCCCAAAACCACCTTGGGGGTCCCCAAAACCACTTTGAGGGTCCCCAAAACCACACTGGGGGGTCCCAAAACCCCTTTGAGGGTTCCCAAAACCACCTTGGGGGATCCCAAAACCACTTTGAGGGTCCCCAAAACTACCTTGGGGGTCCCAAAAGCACCCTGGGGGTCCAAAAACCACCCTGGGGGGTCCCAAAATCTCTTTGAGGGTCGCCAAAACCACTCTGGGGGATCCCAAAACCACTTTGAGTGTCCCCAAAACCACTCTGGGGGGTCCCAAAATCTCTTTGAGGGTCCCCAAAACTACCCTGGGGGTCCCAAAACCACTTTGAGGGTGCCCAAAACCTTTTTGAGGATGCCCAAAACCACTCTGGGGGTCCCAAAACCCCTTTGAGGGTCCCCAAAACCACCCTGGGGCATCCCAAAACCTCTTTGAGGGTCCCCAAAACCACCCTGGGGGGTCCCAAGACCACTTTGAGGGTCCCCAAAACCACTTTGAGGGTCCCCAAAACCACCCTGGGGGTCCCAAAATCTCTTTGAGGGTCCCCAAAACCACTCTGGGGGTCCCAAAATCTCTTTGAGGGTCCCCAAAACCACCCTGGGGGGTCCCCAAACCACTTTGAGGGTCTCCAAAACCACCCTGGGGGTCCAAAAACCACCCTGGGGGGTCCCCAAACCACCCAGGGGGTCCCCAAAACCACCCTGGCATCCCCAAAACCACTTTGAGGGTCCCCAAAACCACACTGGGGGGTCCCAAAACCCCTTTGAGGGTTCCCAAAACCACCTTGGGGGATCCCAAAACCACTTTGAGGGTCCCCAAAACTACCTTGGGGGTCCCAAAAGCACCCTGGGGGTCCAAAAACCACCCTGGGGGGGTCCCAAAATCTCTTTGAGGGTCCCCAAAACCACTCTGGGGGATCCCAAAACCACTTTGAGTGTCCCCAAAACCACTCTGGGGGGTCCCAAAATCTCTTTGAGGGTCCCCAAAACTACCCTGGGGGTACCAAAACCACTTTGAGAGTGCCCAAAACCTTTTTGAGGATGCCCAAAACCACTCTGGGGGTACCAAAACCCCTTTGAGGGTCCCCAAAACCACCCTGGGGTCCCTAAAACCACTTTGAGGGTCCCCAAAACCACCCTGGGGGTCCCAAAATGTCTTTGAGGGTCCCCAAAACCACCTTGGGGGGTCCCCAAACCACCCTGGGGCGTCCCAAAACCTCTTTGAGGGTCCCCAAAACCACCCTGGGGGGTCCCAAAACCACCCTGGGGGTCCCCAAACCACTTTGAGGGTCCCCAAAACCACTCCGTGGGGGTCCCCAAACCACCCTGGGGGGTCCCAAAACCACTCTGGGGGGGTCCCAAAACCACCCTGGGGTCCCCAAAACCACTCTGGGGCGTCCCAAAATCTCTTTGAGGGTGCCCAAAACCACCCTGGGGCGTCCCAAAACCACCCTGGGGTCCCCAAAACCCCTCTGAGGGTCCCCAAAACCACCCTGGGGTCCCCAAAACCACCCTGGGGGTCCCCAAAACCACTCTGGGGGTCCCCAAAACCCCTCTGAGGGTCTGCAGAGCCCCAGTCCAGTTCCCAACAGCACGGGGGGGGGACAGAGCCCCCACCTGGCCGTACCTGTAGGCCTTGTCCGAGTCAAAGTCCATCCCCCCAAAGCCCATCAGGGACATCAGGGGGTCACTCTGGGGGGACAGAACGAGTGACAGGGGGGGGAAACTGCTCCAAACCCCCCCAGAGCCTCCCAAGCTGCCCCACACCTCACCTGCCCCACACCTCACCTGCCCCACACCTCACCTGTGCCCCCTCACCTGCCCCACACCTCACCTGCCCCACACCTCACCTGTGCCTCCCAACCTGCCCCACATCTCACCTGCCCCACACCTCACCTGCCCCACACCTCACCTGTGCCTCCCAAGCTGCCCCACACCTCACCTGCCCCACACCTCACCTGTCCCTGACCTCACCTGCCCCACACCTCACCTGCCCCACACCTCACCTGCCCCACACCTCACCTGCCCCACAGCTCACCTGCCCCACACCTCACCTGCCCCACACCTCACCTGTGCCCCCTCACCTGCCCCACACCTCACCTGCCCCACACCTCACCTGCCCAACTCACCTGTCCCACACCTCACCTGTCCCTGACCTCACCTGCCCCACACCTCACCTGTGCCCCCTCACCTGCCCCACACCTCACCTGTCCCTGACCTCACCTGCCCCACACCTCACCTGCCCCACACCTCACCTGTGCCCCCTCACCTGCCCCACACCTCACCTGTCCCTGACCTCACCTGCCCCACACCTCACCTGTCCCTGACCTCACCTGCCCCACACCTCACCTGACCCCAACTCACCTGCCCCACACCTCACCTGCCCCACACCTCACCTGCCCCACACCTCACCTGACCCCAACTCACCTGCCCCCCAACTCACCTGTCCCACACCTCACCTGTCCCCCCTCACCTGCCCCACACCTCACCTGCCCCACACCTCACCTGTCCCGTCTTCTCCTTGTTGATCAGGAGTCTGGGGGTGTTGGTGGGGACCCTGCAGGAGCAGAGAGTCTCAGGGTGGTCTGGGGGGGTCCGGGGGGGGGGATTCTAGAAGGTTCTAGGAGGTTCTAGAAGGTTCTAGGGGGTTTTAGAAGGTTCTAGGAGGTTCTAGGGGTTGTAGGAGGGGTCTCACCTGCTGATGAGGGAGGCGAAGGGCTGCACCTGCAGCGAGGTGCCCATGATGAGCAGGAGATCAACCTTCTCAAAGTCCTGTTGAGGGAGGGGGCGTCACTGGGGGGTGGGGTGGCCTCAGCAGCCCCCACCCCAAATTCAGGCTGGGGAGGGGAATTCTGGGCCCCCCCAAACCCCACTCACCGACTCCAGGAGGGTGAAGAAGCGCGAGGGGAGGTTCTCCCCAAAAAACACAATGTCTGGGGAAGAGGGGTGGCAGGTGAGGGGAGGGGGGGTGAAGACCCCTTCCCCCCCCCCAAATTCCTGCTGAGCACCCCCCAAAACTCACCAGGCTTCACCAGCCCCTGGCACTTCTCACATTTCGGGACCAGGGAGGAGAAAATTCTCTCTGGAAAACAGGGGGGGGTGGAACCTCAATGGGGAAAGGGGGCAGGGGAATTTGGGGGCGCACAGGGAAATTCGGGGGGTGCTGGGGAAGAACAACCCGAGGCAAAGCAAGGGGGGGGACACCCCCCCAGCCACCTGTGGGGGGATGAGGGGAGGTCCCCGTGGGTCCCCAGCAGCCGGGGGGTCCCCAGAGCCCTCCCCTACCCCTCATCCAGGCCAGGTCGTAGCGCTGGCGGCACGAGGAGCGCAGGCAGTGCGACGTGAAGAACGTGCCGTGAGCCTCCACCAGCAGCTCCGGCTCCAGCCCTGCCACCCTCTCCAGAGTGTCGATGTTCTGGGGGGCACCACGGGGACATCAGGGGGTCCCCAAGGTCCCTGTGACCCCCCAAAGCAGCCAGGGGAGAGGGGGTTGTGCCCTACCTGGGGGAGGGGTCCCCATGACCCCCAAAGCAGCCAGGGGAGAGGGGGCTGTGCCCTACCTGGGGGAGGGGTCCCCAAGGCCCCTGTGACCCCCAAAGCAGCCAGGGCAGAGGGGGCTGTGCCCTACCTGGGGGAGGGGTCCCCAAGGTCCCTGTGACCCCCCAAAGCAGCCAGGGGAGGGGGGGTTGTGCCCTACCTGGGGGACATCAGGGGGTCCCCAAGGTCCCTGTGACCCCCAAAGCAGCCAGGGGGGAGGGGGCTGTGCCCTACCTGGGGGACATCAGGGGGTCCCCAAGGCCCCTGTGACCCCCCAAACCAGCCAGGGGAGGGGGGGTTGTGCCCTACCTGGGGGAGGGGTCCCCAAGGTCCCCATGACCCCCAAAGCAGCCAGGGGAGAGGGGGCTGTGCCCTACCTGGGGGAGGGGTTCCCAAGGTCCCTGTGACCCCCAAAGCAGCCAGGGCAGAGGGGGCTGTGCCCTACCTGGGGGACATCAGGGGGTCCCCAAGGTCCCCATGACCCCCAAAGCAGCCAGGGCAGAGGGGGCTGTGCCCTACCTGAGTGTAGCAGCGCAGCAAGAGCCCCTTGTCCTGCAGCAGCCTCATGAAGTAGTGACACACGGTGGGCTGGGGGAATTTGGGGAGTCATTTGGGGGATTTTTGGGCCCCCACGTGAGGGGGGAGGTTGGAAGGAGGTTTGGGAGAACATTACCTTGAACTGCCCTGGGTAGAGCTCACGGGCAAGGGCGAAAAAGGGCTCTGGGTGTTTCTGGGGAGCACAGGGAGGTCAGGGGGGGCTTGGAGAGCCCCCAGAAACCCAGCCCCCCCTCAGAATTTGGGGAGGAAAGGGGGGTACCTTGAAGAAACCGATCTCAAAGATGGCCTCGGGGTAGGGGAGGTTGTAACTCTGCAGGTTGGAGTAGAGCCCGGTGCCGGGGGAGCGGAAATCCGGGATCCCGGCAGCTGGGGGGGTTGTGGGGCTCAGGAGCCACCCCGGGTGTCCCCGAGCCCCCCCGGTGCCCCCCACAACGAGCACTCACAGGTGGAGATGCCAGCGCCCACCATGCACACGATGTTCTTACCTGGGGGAGGGACACAAGGGTGAACCCCAAATCTGCCCCCAAGAACCCCAAAACCGCCCCTTCCCCCCCAACCCCGCACTGTGAACCCCCAAATCCACCCCATTCCCAATGCACCCCCCTCCCCATCCCCGATTTTCCCCCTCCCCATCCCCGATTTTCCCCCTCCCCATCCCCGATTTTCCCCCTCCCCATTCCCGATTTTCCCCCTCCCCATTCCCGATTTTCCCCCTCCCCATCCCCGATTTTCCCCCTCCCCATTCCCGATTTTCCCCCTCCCCATTCCCGATTTTCCCCCTCCCCATCCCCGATTTTCCCCCTCCCCATTCCCGATTTTCCCCCTCCCCATTCCCGATTTTCCACCTCCCGGTTGCTGGTGCCCCCCATTCCCATTCCCATTCCCGGTGTCCCCCCCCTCCCCATTCTCGATTTTCTTCCTCCCCGTTCTTGGTGCCCATTCCCGTTCCCGGTGTCGTTCCCCTCCCCGTTCCCGATTTTCCTCCTCCCGGCTCTTGGTGCCCCCCATTCCCGTTCCTGGTGTCCCCCCGTCTCCATGCCCGATTTTCCCGCTTCCCCTTCCCCGTTCTTGGTGCCCATTCCCGTTCCCGGTGTCCGCCCCCCCGTTCTTGGTGCCCATTCCCGTTCCCGGTGTCCGCCCCCCCGGTTCTTGGTGCCCCCCAATCCCGTTCCCATTGTACCCCCTCCCCATTCCCGATTTTCCTTCTCCCCGTTCTTGGTGCCCATTCCCGTTCCCAGTGTCCCCCCACCCCGTTCTTGGTGCCCCCCATTCCCGTTCCCATTCCCGGTGTCCTCCCGTTCCCGTTCCCAGTGTCCCCCTCCCGGTTCTTGGTGCCCCCCAATTCCCATTCCCGGTGTCCCCTTACCCCCCATGCCCGATTTTCCCGTTTCCCCCACCCCGTTCCCGGTGCCCATTCCCGTTCCCGGTGTCCCCCTCCCCGTTCTTGGTGCCCATTCCCATTCCCGGTGTCCCCCCCCGTTCCCGGTGCCCATTCCCGTTCCCGGTGTCCCCCTCCCCGTTCTTGGTGCCCATTCCCGTTCCCGGTGTCCCCCCCCCCATTCCCGGTGCCCATTCCCATTCCTGGTGTGTCCCCCCCATTCCCGATTTTCCTGCTTCCCCCTCCCCGTTCTTGGTGTCCGTTCCCGTTCCTATTCCCGTTCCCGGCGTCCCCCTTCCCGTTCTTGGTGCTCCCCGTTCCCGTTCCCGGTGTCCCCTTCCCCCCCATGCCCGATTTTCCCCCTCCCGGTTCTTGGTGCCCGTTCCCATTCCCGATTTTCCCCGTTCCCATTCCCGGTGTTTCCACCTCCCCATGCCCGACTTTCCCGCTTCCCCCTCTCGGTTCTTGGTGCCCGTTCCCATTCCCGTTCCCGGTGTCCCCGCTCCCCATTCCCGATTTTCCCCCTCCCCGTTCCAGGTGTCCCCCCCCAGGTTCCCGTTCCCGGTGTCCCCCCCTGTTCCTATTCCCGGTGTCCCCGTTCCCGGTGTCCTCGTTCCCAGTGTCTGGTCCCGGTGTCCCTCCCCCGTTCCCGGTGTCCCGGTTCCCGTTCCCGGTGTCCCCCGCTCCCGGTGTCCCTCCCCCGTTCCCGGTGTCCCCGTTCCTGTTCCAGGTGTCCCACCCCCCGTTCCCGTTCCCGTTGTCCCCGTTCCCGGTTTCCGTTCCCGGTGTCCCTGTCCCCGTTCCCGTTGTCCGTTCCCGGTGTCCCCGTTCCCGGTTCCCGTTCCCGTTCCGGTTCCCGGTGTCCCGGTTCCCGTTCCCGTTGTCCCTCCCCGTTCCCGTTCCCGGTGTCCCAGTTCCGGTTGCCAGTGTCTGTTCCCGGTGTCCCCGTTCCCGGTTCCCGGTGTCCCCCCCCGTTCCCGTTCCCGCTGTCCCCGTTCCCGTTCCTGGTTCCCGTTCCCGGTGTCCCGGTTCTGGTTGCCGGTGTCTGTTCCCGGTGTCCCCGTTCCCGGTTCCCGGTGTCCCCCCCCGTTCCCGTTCCCGCTGTCCCCGTTCCCGTTCCTGGTTCCCGTTCCCGGTGTCCCGGTTCTGGTTGCCGGTGTCCGTTCCCGGTGTCCCCGGTCCCGTTCCCGTTGTCCCTCCCCGTTCCCGGTGTCCCCGTTCCCGGTGTCCTCCCCCGTTCCCGTTCCCGGTGTCCCTCCCCCGTTCCCGGTGTCCCTGTTCCCGGTTCCCTCCCCCGGTTCCGGTTCCCGGTGTCCCCGTTCCCATTCCCGGTTCCCTCCCCCGTTCCCGTTCCCGGTTCCCTCCCCCGTTCCCATTCCCGGTTCCCTCCCCCGTTCCCGTTCCCGGTTCCCTCCCCCGTTCCCGTTCCCGGTGTCCCCGTTCCCGATGTCCCTCCCCCATTCCCGTTCCCGGTGTCCCGTTCCCGGTTCCCTCCCCCGTTCCCGTTCCCGGTTCCCTCCCCCGTTCCCGTTCCCGGTTCCGTCCCCCGTTCCGGTTCCCGGTGTCCGTACAGCGGTCACTCCTGAGGAAGCGGCTCACGCCCTGCAGGCTCAGCTCGTCCAGCACCGGCTCCGGTTTGTCCCCGCCGAGCCCGAGGCTCCGGGACAGGAGCGTCCTCAGCAGCTCCACTGCGGGGACAGCGAGCAGTGTCCGAACAGCGCCTCAGCCACCCCAAAACCCACAGAAACACCCCAAAAACTGCCCGGAATGTACCCAAAAATCCCTTAAACTAAAATATAAAAATTGAAATAAAAATTAAACAAACCCAAAGGACCCCCGAGAGACCGAAAACGTCCCATTCCAAAATCCCCGTCCTAAAAACATCCCAAATGTCCCACAGAGCGCCAAGGGCCCAAGAAAAGTTCCCAAATATTCCCCCAAAATGTCCCCAAAGGTCCCGGGATGTCCCCAAAGGCCCCGGGATGTCCCAAAGGCCCCGGGATGTTCCCAAAGGCCCCGGGATGTCCCCAAGGTCCCGGGATGTCCCCAAAGGTCCCGGGATGTCCCAAAGGCCCCGGGATGTTCCCAAAGGCCCCGGGATGTCCCAAACACCCCGGGATGTCCCAAAGGTCCCGAATTGTCCCCAAAGACCCCGAATTGTCCCCAAGGCCCCGGGATGTCCCCAGAGCCCCGGGATGTCCCCAGAGCGTCTCCGGTGTCCCGGAGCCCCCACACCCACTGTCAGCGTCCGCCGAAGCGCCCGCCTCGGGCTCCGACACCTGCGGGGAGGAGAGCGAGGGGTCACCGGGCTGCCGGGGGCGGTCACGGGGGCGGGGACCGAGGGGATAACGGGGGCGTTACCGGAGACTCGGCGTCCTGCTCCGCCTCCTCCTCGCGGGCACCGGGAGCTGCGGGGACAGCGGGGGGATCAGCGGCGGGATCCCCGGCGGGGGCGGGAGGAGAGGCAGCCCCAGCCCCCGGGCCGGTCCCGGCGCCGCCGCCGCCGGTGCTGCCCCGCTCCTCCATGGGCGCGGCCTCGCCCTCACGGCGGCTCCCGGCGTGCCCCGCGCGCCCCCCGCGGCTCCGGTTGGCGGGAGCAGCGGGCGCGGTCACACGGAGGCCGCTGATTGGCTGAGGCACCCGGAAGCGCGGCCGCGGACTACGGGTCCCGGGAGGCGCCGGGCCGGGGATTCCCCGCTCCGCCATGGCGGCCGCGGCCTGAGGCGGCCCCGGCGATGGCGGCCGCGGCCCCCGCGGCCCCCGCGGCTCCCGGCGAGGCGAAGCGGGCTGATGGCGACGAGTGGTGCGACAGCGGGCTGGGCTCGCTGGGCGAGGGGCCGCTGGGGCCGCCGCTGCCGGCCAGTCCCGGAGCGGAGTCCCCCGAGACCCTCACCGACCCCGCGGCCTGGCTGCGGCACGTCCTGAGCTTCGTCACCGAGGACGGGGACACGTGAGGGCGGGGAGGGACGAGGGACCTTCCCCCCACACACCCTGGGCTTGGCGGGTCGCGGTCCTGGCTCCTCCGGGGGCTCCGGTGCGACCCTTCCCGGGAGCGCCGGGCCCCGCGGGGGTCCCTCGGTAACCCCCAAAAAAAACCGCCCGGAACCCGCCCCGCTCTCCCGGGGACCCCCGGTGGGTCTGGGGGTGTCGGGACAGCCCCGCCCAGCCCGTGCCCACCCGCAGGGCTCTGCACCTGGCCGTGATCCACGAGCACGAGGAGTTCCTGGAGTCCATCCTGCGGCACACGCGGCACTCGCCCTACCTGGACCTGCAGAACCACCTGGGACAGGTGAGGGATGGGGGGAATTTGGGGGTCCTGGGGGGTTTGGGGGGTCCTGCGGCACTCGCCCTACCTGGACCTGCAGAACCACCTGGGACAGGTGAGGGATGGGGGGAATTTGGGGGTCCCGGAGGGGTTTGGGGGGTTCTGGGACCCCCCTGCGGCACTCGCCGCACCTGGACCTGCAGAACCACCTGGGACAGGTGAGGGATGGGGGGAATTTGGGGGTCCTGGGGGGTTTGGGGGTCCTGGGACCACCCCGGGGCACTCGCCCTACCTGGACCTGCAGAACCACCTGGGACAGGTGCGGGAGGGGGGGAATTTGGGGGTCCTGGGGGGGTTTGGGGGGTCCTGCGGCACTCGCCCTACCTGGACCTGCAGAACCACCTGGGACAGGTGCGGGATGGGGAATTTGGGGGTCCTGGGGGGGTTTGGGGGGTCCTGGGACCACCCCGGGGCACTCGCCCTACCTGGACCTGCAGAACCACCTGGGACAGGTGCGGGATGGGGAATTTGGGGGTGCTGGGGGGTTTGGGGGGTCCTGGGACCCCCCTGCGGCACTCACCCTACCTGGACCTGCAGAACCACCTGGGACAGGTGAGGGATGGGGGGAATTTGGGGAGTTTGGGGGGTCCCGGGACCACCCCGGGGCACTCGCCCTACCTGGACCTGCAGAATCACCTGGGACGGTTGCGGGAGGGGGGGAATTTGGGGGTCCCAGAGGGGTTTGGGGGGTCCTGGGACCCCCCTGCGGCACTCGCCCTACCTGGACCTGCAGAACCACCTGGGACAGGTGCGGGACGGGGAATTTGGGGGTCCCGGAGGGGTTTGGGGGGTCCTGGGACCACCCCAAATCTCCACAGCATCGGGTGGGGGTGGGTGAGGAGCTGGGGAAGGGGGAATTTTGGGGATACAGCGGGGTGCAGGAGGAAGGGGCGAGTCTCTGGGGGAATTTTGGGGTTACAGTGGGGTGCAGGAGGAAGGGGCGAGTCTCTGGGGGAATTTTGGGGTTACAGCGGGGTGCAGGAGGAAGGGGCGAGTCTCTGGGGGAATTTTGGGGTTACAGTGGGGTGCAGGAGGAAGGGGCGAGTCTCTGGGGGAATTTTGGGGATACAGCGGGGTGCAGGAGGAAGGGGCGAGTCTCTGGGGGAATTTTGGGTGAGGTTTGACCCTCCCAGTCGTGCTGCACCTCACACCCCCCGAGCACACCGCGCATCGGGCCAGGGCCGAGGTTTTTGGGGTGCTTTAACAGCAGTTTTGGGGTGCTTTAACAGCAGTTTTGGGGTGGTTTAACAGCAGTTTTAGGGTGCTTTAACAGCAGTTTTGGGGTGGTTTTACAGCAGTTTTGGGGTGTTTTAACAGCAGTTTTGGGGTGGTTTAACAGCAGTTTTGGGGTGGTTTAACAGCAGTTTTGGGGTGCTTTAACAGCAGTTTTGGGGTGGTTTAACAGCAGTTTTGGGGTGGTTTCTCCCGCAGAGCGCTCTGCACATCACCGTGGTGCTGGGGCTGGCCGGGGTGAGGTTTTTGGGGTGTTTTAACAGCATTTTCTCCCCGCAGAGCGCTCTGCACATCGCCGTGGTGCTGGGGCTGAGGTTTTTGGGGTGGTTTAGCAGCAGTTTTGGGGTGTTTTCTCCCGCAGAGCGCTCTGCACATCGCCGTGGTGCTGGGGCTGGCCGGGGTGAGGTTTTTGGGGTGGTTTAACAGCAGTTTTGGGGTGTTTTCTCCCCGCAGAGCGCTCTGCACATCGCCGTGGTGCTGGGGCTGGCCGGGGCCGTGCGGCGGCTGCGGGCGGCGGGCGCGGGGCTGGCGGTGCGGGAGCGGGGCGGGCACACCCCGCTGCACCTCGCCTGCCGAGAGGGGCACCCCGCCTGTGCCCGCGCCCTGCTCGGGGAGCCCCCCGAGCCCCGGGAGACCCCCGAGCCCCGGGAGGACACCCCCGAGCCCCGGGAGGAGACCCCCGAGCCCCGGGAGCCGCCCCGGGACCCCCGCAAGGAGGAGGAGGAGAGGCGGGCACAGCTGGAGAGCGTCAACTACGATGGTGCGAGGGGGAACCGTGGGTTGGGGGATGGTTTTGGGGGATCGCGTGGATTTGGGCTCATCGGGGTTCTTAGAGAGGTCGCTCAGTTTTTGGGGTGGGGGATGTGGTTTTGGGGATGGATGGTGACAGGGTTTTGGGGATGGTGACAGGATTTTGGGACAGGGTTTTGGGGATGGTGGCAGGGTTTTGGGGATGGGGGCAGGGTTTTGGGACAGGGTTTTGGAGATGGTGACAAGGTTTTGGGGATGGTGACAGGGTTTTGGGGATGGTGACAGGGTTTTGGGGATGGTGACAGGGTTTTGGGACAGGGTTTTGGGGATGGGGGCAGGGTTTTAGGACAGGGTTTTGGGGATGGATGGGGACAGGGTTTTGGGGTGGACACAGTTCGGGGGTATGGCACGGGTTTGGTGGGGGGAGAGGGTCAGGAGGTTTTGGGTACCCCCCCCCCCCTCCACCACTCCAGGGACACCCCAAAATGGGGGTCCTGATCCAGCAGGAAGAAAGGGGAGCCATAAACAGGGAATAAAGGGGGGGTGTCACCCTGGGCACCTCTGAATTTTTAGAGTTTTCCCAGAATTAGTTTTGGGGGGAGGTCCCAGGCAGTGGGAGGGGGTCCCACGTGCTCAGGCAGGGTTTTGGGGATCCCCGGTCCCCGTTTCCCCCCCCACAGGTTACACCCCCCTGCACGTGGCCGTCCTGCGCCGGGACCTGGAGCTGGTGCAGCTCCTGCTCCGCGCCGGCGCTGACCCCGACCGGCCGGTGGGTGCCCCCAAAAGAACCCAAAAGCGGGGCTGGGGGGGGTCCCCGGCGCCCCCTGACCCCGCCGTGCCCCCCCAGGAGCCCAGCTGTGGCCGCAGCCCCCTGCACTTGGCCGTGGAGGCTCAGAGCCCCGAGGTGGCCGAGTGCCTCCTGCGGGGGGGGGCGCGGCCGGAGCCCCGCACGTTCTCGGGGTTCACCCCCCTGTACAGCGCCCGGCGCCGCCCCGACCCCCGCCTGCCGCCCCTCCTGCGCCGCTTCGGGGCCCGAGACCCCCCCAGCAGCGACAGCAGCGACAGCAGCGACAGCGAGAGCGGAACCGAGGACAGCGAGGTCAGCCAGGGACCCCCCCCCATCCCCAGTGTCCCCCCGCCCCCCCGGGACAGCCCAGCAGCACCGGGGGGACCCCCAAACCCTTCCAAGCTTCCCCCCCGCTCGAACTTTTCCAGCCCCCACAAACTTCTCCCCCAGGACGAGTACGACGACATCGTCATCAACAGCGGGCACTGCCCGGCCTGAGGGACCCCTTGGGACCCCCCTGGATGGACTTGGAGGACCCGGCCACCCCCAGCCGGGGGGACCCCCTGAGGAGGCGCCCCCACCCCCCAAAATCCCAGGAGAGCCCCGAGGGCTGTGGGGGGCAGCGGGAAATAAAGCGGAGGCTGCGCTCGGAGCAAGGACAACGTGACAATGGAGGGGACAGGTGGGGGGACATTTGAGAGTGGGGGGGACATTTGGGAGTGGGAGGGGGACACGTGTGGCACTGGGGGACACCCGAGGGTCCCCAGAGCACCCACGGAGCAAAGGACACGCGCGTGGCAGGGGAGGATTTCCAGGTTTTATTGTTGGGATTTGTCACCACGGGGACACGCTGGACAGGGTTCTCAGTGTCCCCCGTGTCCCCTGTCCCGTGTCTCGTGTCCATCCCTCGATGTCCCAGCTCCAGCCATGCTCTGCCTCCTCCACGGGGACCCCTCCCCACCTCAGGACCCCCCCTCTATTTTGGGGGGCCCCCCCCGGGCTGGTTGGGGCCGATGTAGCGCAGGAGGGGGGCGGGGGGCCGGGCCAGCACCTCCTGCCCCACCAGCGGCTGCAGCACAGGGGGCACCCGGACACGGCCGTCCTGGGGGGGTGACACAGCGTGGGGTGAGCCCCCCCGAGCCCCCCAACTCCCGCGGGACCCCCCCAGAAACACTCACCGGGAGCTGGTTGCACTCGAGGAGCGCGATGAGCATCCGGGACACGGCGCAGGCGGTGCCGTTCACCTGGGGGGGGGACACGGGGTCAGGGGGGGCTCAGGGACCCCCCCCCGGGGGTTTTGGGGCTCTCCCGTGGATTTTGGGGGGTCACCCACCGTGTGGGCGTGGCTCAGCCGGCCCCCCTCCCCGCTGTACATGATGTTCAGCCGCCGGCTCTGGTAATCCGTGCAGTTGGAAGCACTGGAAATCTACAGGGGGTGGGGGGAGAGGGGTCAGGAGGTTTTGGGTACCCCCCTCCCTCCCCTCCACTCCAGGCACACCCCAAAATGGGGGTCCTGATCCAGCAGCAAGGGCAGGAAGGAAGGGGAACCATAAACAGGGAATAAAGGGGGGGTGTCACCCTGGGCACCTCTGAATTTTTAGAGTTTTCCCAGAATTAAGTTCTCCCCACATTATTTGGGGCTCTCCCCGAATTATCAGGGTTCTCCCCACATTATTTGAGGCTCTCCCCGAATTATCAGGGTGCTCCCCACATTATTTGGGCTCTCCCTGAATTGTTGGGGTCCCAGACTCCCCCTCACCTCCCCGAATTTGCCCCGTCCAGGCATCCAGGCCTCGATGTCAAACTTGCGGTAGGCGGGGAGCCCCAACTCCTCCGTGGGCATGTCCAGGACGCTGGGGGGCCCGGGGGGGGAACAGTTACGATGGATTTCGGGGTCCCACGGATTGGGGGGGACTCCCCCAAAAATTCCCCTCACCGGTAATGGAGCCCCAGCTCCGAGAAAATCTCCTTCTGGAGCACCAGGAACTCCTCCAGCAGCTCCTCGCTCTCCGTCCCGCGCTCGGCCGCCGTCACCCCGAACATCTCCACCTTGTGGGGTGGGGGGACACGGGGTCACCCCCTGCCTTCCCCCCCCCTCCCCAGGGGTCTCCCAGTGCTCCCAGTACCTTGGTGAACTGGTGGACGCGGTAGAGCCCCCAGGGCTCCTGGCCCGTGTCGGTCTCAGCGCGGTAGCAGGTGCTGGAACACACGACCCTGGTGGGGGGACACGGGTAAGGGGGACCCCAAAACACCCCAGACCCCCCCAGAGGATTGGGGTGGGGTCCCCAGAAGGGGAGGGGGTCTCTGGAGGGGACACAAGACCCCTGTACCTGACAGGCAGGTCCTGCAGCTGCACCGCGTGGTCCATGAAATAGCCTGGATGGGAGGGCACAGGGTGACCCCTAAATCCATCTGCTCCCCTCTTTCTCCACTTTTTCCCTGTTTTCCCCCATTTTTTTTCCTGTTTTCCCATGGTTTTCCTGCTTTTCCTCCTCCTTTTTTCCCTATTTGCTCATTCTCCTGATGGTTTTCCCCATTTTCCCTCCTGGATTTTCCCTGCTTCTTCTCCCCTTTCTTCCCCATTTTTCTCCCATTCTCCCCCTATTGTTACTTCTTTTTCCCCTTTTCCCCCTATTTTTTCCCATTTTCCTCATGTTCTTCCCTGGTTTTCCCCATTTTCACATGTTTTCCCATTCTCCCCCTGGTTCTCCCCGATTCTCCCCCTCCCCTGCTCCATTTCTCCCCCGGCTTTTCCCAATTTCCCCACATTTTGCCCCATTTCCCACCTGCAATTCCCACTTCCGAGGTCCCAGCCAGGCACAGATCCTCGAAGCGTGCAGGGTCAATGGTGTAAACTGGGGAGGGGGTAGCGCTGGGCTGGACCCCACAGCCCTCCTGGGGGGCACAGGGGGTCACTTGGGATCACAGAGGGGCCGGGAAGGTCTCGGGGGGCTCAGGGCTCACTCACAAAAACGGCTCCTCGCAGCAGGTCCGGCACCGTCATGGGCAGGAAACCCTGGGGAAAAGGGAGGGCTGGAGACCCCCACCCTCCTGGGAGCCCCCCGAGCCTCCCTGGAGCCCCCCAGAGCTTCCCTGGAGTCCCCCAGACCATCCCAGAGCCTCCTTGGAGCCCCTCCAGATCATCCCAGAGCTTCCCTGAATCCCCCCAGATCATCCCAGAGCCTCCTTGGAGCCCCCCAGACCATCCCAGAGCCTCCTTGGAGCCCCCCCAGATCATCCCAGAGCTTCCCTGAATCCCCCCAGATCATCCCAGATCATCCTTGGATCCCCCAGACCATCCCTGAGACCCCCTGGATCCCCCCAAACCATTCCAAAGACTCCCTGGATCCCCCCAGAGCTTCCCTGGAGCCCCCCAGATCATCCCAGAGCTTCCCTGGACCCCCCCAGAGACCCCCAGACCATCCCAGAGCCTTTCCTGGATCCCCCCCAGACCATCCCAGAGCCTTTCCTGGATCCCCCCAGATCATCCCAGAGCCTCCCTGGATCCCTCCAGATCATCCCAGACCCCCCTGGATCCCCCCCAAACCCCAGATCATCCCTGGATCCCCCCAGATCATCCCAGAGCCTTTCCTGGATCCCCCCAGATCATCCCAGACCCCCCTGGATCCCCCCCCAAACCCCAGATCATCCCTGGAGCACCCCAGACCATCCCAGAGCCTTTTCTGGATCCCCCCAGAGACCCCCTGGATCCCCCCAGACCATCCCAGAGCTCCCTTGGATTCCCCCAGATCATCCCAGAGCCTCCCTGGATCCCCCCAGACCATCCCAGAGCTTCCCTGGATCCCCCCAGACCATCCCAGAGCCTCCCTGGATCCCCCCAGACCATCCCAGAGCTTCCCTGGATCCCCCCAGATCATCCCAGAGCTTCCCTGGATCCCCCCAGATCATCCCAGAGCCTCCCTGGATCCCCCCAGATCATCCCAGAGCTTCCCTGGATCCCCCCAGATCATCCCAGAGCCTCCCTGGATCCCCCCAGACCATCCCAGAGCCTTTCCTGGATCCCCCCAGACCATCCCAGAGCCTCCCTGGATCCCCCCAGACCATCCCTGGATCCCCCCAGACCATCCCAGACCCCCCTGGATCCCCCCAGATCCCCTCAGAGACCCCCTGGATGCCCCCCGGCCCCCCCAGCTCAGCCCCACCTTGCTGAGCAGTTTCCTCAGGGTGAAGGTGACGAGGGCGTGCTGCAGCAGGGCCCCAGCCCCACACAGGTAATAGGAGCGATGGCCTGACACGTGGGACAGGCGCCTGCGGGGGACAGGCGGGGGACAGGGGTTGGTGATGGACAGGGGTGGGACAGGGGTTGGTGATGGACAGGGGTGGGACAGGGGTTGGACAGGGGTTGGACAGGTGATGGACAGGAGTTGGTGATGGACAGGGGTGGGACAGGTGATGGACAGGTGATGGACAGGTGATGGACAGGGGTGGGACAGGGGTTGGTGATGGACAGGGGTGGGACAGGAGTTGGACAGGGGTTGGACAGGTGATGGACAGGAGTTGGTGATGGACAGGGGTGGGACAGGTGATGGACAGGTGATGGACAGGTGATGGACAGGGGTGGGACAGGGGTTGGTGATGGACAGGGGTGGGACAGGGGTTGGTGATGGACAGGGGTTGGTGATGGACAGGGGTGGGACAGGGGTTGGTGATGGACAGGGGTGGGACAGGGGTTGGTGATGGACAGGGGTGGGACAGGTGATGGACAGGGGTTGGTGATGGACAGGGGTGGGACAGGGGTTGGACAGGGGATGGACAGGGGTTGGTGATGGACAGGTGATGGACAGGTGATGGACAGGGGTTGGACAGGGGTTGGTGATGGACAGGAGTGGAACAGGTGTTGGACAGGTGTTGGACAGGTGATGGACAGGTGATGGACAAGTGATGGACAAGTGATGGACAGGGGTTGAACAGGTGATGGACAGGTGATGGACAGGGGTTGGACAGGTGATGGACAGGGGTTGAGCAGGTGATGGACAGGTGATGGACAGGTGATGGACAGGTGATGGACAGGTGATGGACAGGGGTTGGACAGGTGATGGACAGGGGTGGGACAGGTGATGGACAGGTGATGGACAGGTGATGGACAGGTGATGGACAGGTGATGGACAGGGGTTGGACAGGTGATGGACAGGTGATGGACAGGGGTTGGACAGGGGTTGGACAGGGGTTGGACAGGGGTTGGTGATGGACAGGGGTTGAGCAGGTGATGGACAGGTGATGGACAGGTGATGGACAGGTGATGGACAGGGGTTGGACAGGGGTTGGACAGGTGATGGACAGGTGATGGACAGGTGATGGACAGGTGATGGACAGGTGATGGACAGGGGTTGGTGTTGGACAGGTGATGGACAGGTGTTGGACAGGTGTTGGACAGGTGTTGGACAGGTGTTGGACAGGGTATGGACAGGTGTTGCACAGGTGTCACACAGGTGTTGCACAGGTGTTGCACAGGCAGTGGACAGGTTCTGGACAGGCAGTGGACAGGTTTTGGACAGGTGTTGCACAGTCATTGCACAGTCATTGCACAGGTGTCACACAGGGTATGGACAGTCATTGCACAGGTGTCACACAGGGTATGGACAGTCATTGCACAGGTGTCACACAGGGTATGGACAGTCATTGCACAGGTGTCACACAGGGTATGGACAGTCATTGCACAGGTGTCACACAGGGTATGGACAGTCATTGCACAGGTGTTGCACAGGCCTGTCCCCTCTCCAGGTGTTGCTCACCTTTGCCGGATGATGTCCAGCCCCTCCCCCAGCTCCAGGTGTCCCTTTGGCTTGAAATCAAACACTGGGGGAGGAGGGGAGAGAGAGGGAACCTTCATCCCTTTTGTCACCTTTGTCACCTTTTGTCACCCCAAACCCTCCAAACCTCCCCCCAATCCTCCATAACCCTGAGACCCCCCAGACCCTCCATTTCCCCCCCAAATCCTTCATCACCCCCCCCAAACCCTTCATCACCCCCTCAGACCCTCCATTTCCCCCCAAACCCTTCATCACCCCCCCAAACCCTTCATTTCCCCCCCAGACCCTTCATCACCCCCCCAGACCCTCCATTTCCCCTCCAAGGACCCTTCTTCACCCCGCCACAAATTCCCCATTACCCCCAGACCCTCCATCACCCCCCAGACCCTTCATCACCCCCCACAAATTCCCCATTACCCCCAGACCCTCCATTTCCCCTCCAAGGACCCTTCTTCACCCCGCCACAAATTCCCCATTACCCCCAGACCCTTCATCACCCCCCACAAATTCCCCAATACACCCAGACCCTCCATTTCCCCCCCAAGGACCCTTCCCCTCCTTCCCCCCACAACAAAACCCCCCCAGGACCCCTCAAAACCCCCTCAACCCTTCCTTACCTGGTTTCTCACCAACCACTTCCAGCAGCCGGGCCTGGCTCTGGTCCCCAACAGGCTGGGGGGGCACAAGGGGGAGTTTGGGGGAGCCAGGAGACCCCCGAACCACCAAAGGGGGTGTTGGGGGATTTTGGGGAGGTTTTTGGGGGTCTCACCACATCAGGGTGGGTTCTGTTGGGTTTGGGGGGATTTTGGGGAGGTTTTTGGGGGTCTCACCACATCAGGGTGGGTTCTGTTGGCTTGGGTGGGTTTGGGGAGGTTTTTGGGGGTCTCACCACATCAGGGTGGGTTCTGTTGGCTTGGGTGGGTTTGGGGAGGTTTTTGGGGGTCTCACCACATCAGGGTGGGTTCTGTTGGGTTTGGGGGGATTTTGGGGAGGTTTTTGGGGGTCTCACCACATCAGGGTGGGTTCTGTTGGGTTTGGGGTGATTTTGGGGGGATTTTGGGGGGTCTCACCACATCAGGGTGGGTTCTGTTGGCTTGGGTGGGTTTGGGGAGGTTTTTGGGGGTCTCACCACATCAGGGTGGGTTCTGTTGGGTTTGGGGTGATTTTGGGGGGATTTTGGGGGGTCTCACCACATCAGGGTGGGTTCTGTTGGCTTGGGTGGGTTTGGGGAGGTTTTTGGGGGTCTCACCACATCAGGGTGGGTTCTGTTGGGTTTGGGGGGATTTTGGGGAGGTTTTTGGGGGTCTCACCACATCAGGGTGGGTTCTGTTGGGTTTGGGGGGATTTTGGGGAGGTTTTTGGGGGTCTCACCACATCAGGGTGGGTTCTGTTGGGTTTGGGGGGATTTTGGGGAGGTTTTTGGGGGTCTCACCACATCAGGGTGGGTTCTGTTGGGTTTGGGGGGATTTTGGGGAGGTTTTTGGGGGTCTCACCACATCAGGGTGGGTTCTGTTGGGCAGCTGCAGGGCCCCCAGGTAAAATCTCTGCTCCAGGTCAGATTCCTCGGCCTCAAGCTCCCGGAGCTGCCCCCGGAGGCTCCGGCCCCGTTCCTTCAGCGCTGCCAATTCCGGGAGCTGCCGGGGGGCTGCTGTGAGGGCATGGGGGGGGGGGGAGCAGGAATCCCCCCGAGACCCCCCAAAATTCGATTCCTACCGTCTTGGCCGCTGATTTGTCGTGGGAAGCCTGGGAGGGAAAAGGAGTCAGGAGGTCCTGAGGGTCCTGAGGGGTTTGGGGGCAGGAAAGGGGGTCGGGGGTGGGGGGGAATCTTGGAATGGTTTAGAGGGAAAGGCAGGGGGGTCCTGGGGGGTTCCAGGGGGAAGCGAGTGGGGAGCAGAGGGACCCAGGGGGGAGTTTGGGGGTCCAAGGGGGAACGGAGGGTTCTCACCATGATCCTGCGGACCCCCTGGGCCACGCGGCCCTTCTCGGCCTCCAGCCGGGCGATGCCATCCCGGACCTGCCCCAGCCGCCGCCACGTCCGCACCTGAGGGGGCGGCGCAGGTGGGCTCAGGCAGCCGAGCCACAGGAGCCCAGAGAACCCAGAGCCGAGCCCGGGGAGCCCAGAGAGCCCAGAGCCGAGCCCGGGGAGCCCAGGGAGCCCAGAGCCCAGAGCCCAGAGCCCAGCCCGGGGAGCCCAGAGCCCAGCCCGGGGAGCCCAGGGAGCCCAGAGCCCAGAGCCGAGCCCGGGGAGCCCAGAGCCCAGAGCCGAGCCCGGGGAGCCCGGGGAGCTCAGAGCCGAGCCCGGGGAGCCCAGAGCCGAGCCCGGGGAGCCCAGAGCCCAGAGCCGAGCCCGGGGAGCCCAGAGCCGAGCCACAGGAGCCCAGAGCCCAGAGCCCAGCCCGGGGAGCCCAGAGCCCAGCCCGGGGAGCCCAGAGCCCAGCCCGGGGAGCCCAGAGCCCAGCCCGGGGAGCCCAGAGCCCAGCCCGGGGAGCCCAGAGCCCAGCCCGGGGAGCCCACAGCCCAGAGCCCAGCCGGGGAAGTCCAGAGCCCAGCCGGGGGAGCCCAGAGCCCAGCCGGGGGAGCCCACAGCCCAGAGCCCAGCCAGGGGAGCCCACAGCCCAGCCGGGGGAGCCCAGAGCCCAGCCCGGGGAGCCCAGAGCCCAGCCCGGGGAGCCCAGAGCCGAGCCGGGGCAGCCCACAGCCCAGCCCGGGGAGCCCACAGCCCACCCCGGGGAGCCCACAGCCCAGCCCGGGGAGCCCACACCGAGCCGGGGGAGCCCACAGCCCAGCCGGGGGAGCCCAGAGCACAGCCGGGGGAGCCCAGAGCCGAGCCGGGGCAGCCCACAGCCTCTCACCCCGTCCCGAACCGGCCCCGCCACTCACGATCTCCCGGAGCCCGGCGCTCCCCAGTGGCCCGCGCCGCTGCTCCACGTCCCGCTCGCTGAGCGCCGTCACGTCCAGCTGCGGCCGCGCCGAGAGCCCCTCCCGGACGTGCTCGTACAGGCGGCTCCGACCCGCCGCGGGCCCGGCAGCGGGACCCGGGCCGGGAGCGGCTCCCCCCGCCGGGGCCCCGGCAGCGGGACCCGGGCCGGGAGCGGCTCCCCCCGCCGGGGCCCCGGCAGCGGGACCCGGGCCGGGAGCGGCTCCCGCGGGCCCGGCAGCGGGACCCGGGCCGGGAGCGGCTCCCGCGGCCCCGCGCCGCCCGCCCACCGCCCGTCCCGCCGCCAGCAGCGCCCGCCGCGCCGCCATCTTGGGCGCGGGTCACGGGGAGCACGAGCCGGGGGCGGAGCCGGACGCGCGTGCGGACCGCGCCTCCCCCTCACGGACAGACCACGCCCCCTGAGACTCAGGCCACGCCCACTGACAGGCAGACCACGCCTTCTCACGGCCAGACCACGCCCCCGACACACAGGCCACGCCCCCTCACGGCCAGGCCACGCCTCCTCACGGCCAGACCACGCCCCCTACAGTCAGGCCACGCCCCCTCATGGCCAGGCCACGCCCCCAGGCTCATGGCCGGAGCTCTCCGGGCTCGGTGACCCCGCTGACCCCGGAGAGGCTTTAAAAGAAGAGGAGAAACAGAAATTACAGCTCAGAAGCGTGGAAACACCATGTATGTATGTTAGATTGTGGAAAAAGCGTAAAGATCTTATATCTATTGCAAATAATTCCTGAACAGTCCTTTTTAAACAAGTCTGTTACAAAGCCAATTCCATCCATTACCAGGCATTCTTCTAACAGTACTCAAGCAAAGTTGAGAGAGAATTCTTTGGTTCCGGTCAAAGATTCAGAAGTGAGAAGATTAAAAATCCATTTCAATTAATAATTTGGAGGAAAGTGTATGTTTGTGTATTCAGAGGTTCAGAGTGGAAGTAATTTCCTAACGAAGAACACGGAAACTCATCAGCTGCAGGGACAAACAGCCTAAAGAGCAGCAGAGCGAGCACGCAGATGCAGGAAATGTACACAGGTACATCCTTCTGATGGTACAAACAAGATTTTGTGGCACACTTCGTGTCTGATGCACAAAATGCCCCCAAAGTACGCAGTTCTTTTATCTTTATACCTATTTTTACCCAATTAACAACACACACGTATATTATTTCTCTTAATCACCCAATGACCCTTCACCTCTGTGCTGCACTGCAGCATTTTCTGTCCAATCACTCCCTGCCACCCACTGACCCCCCCAGTGACCCCCGTGACACCCCCGGGATCCTCTCACTGAACACCCTGAGCGACCCCCCCGAACCCCCGGATCCCTCCCCGTCCTCCTCCGTGCCCTTGCAGCCACTTCCCAGCGCTCCCAGGAGCCTTCCCTGCCCACCAAACCACCTTGGTCTCCAAAGGCTCCTTCCCAGCACCTCCAGGACCCTTCCCCTGCCCACAAGACCACCTCGGTCTCCCAAGGCTCCTTCCCAGTGCCCCCAGGAACCCTCAGTCTCCAAAAGCTCCTTCTCAGCGCCTCCAGGACCCTTCCCTGCCCACCAGATCATCTCGGTCTCCAAAGGCTCCTCCCCAGTGCCTCCAGGACTCCTCCCCTGCCCACCAAACCACCAAAGTCTCCAAAGGCTCCTTCCCTGCCCACAAGAGCACCTCGGTCTCTCCAAAGGCTCCTTCCCAGTGCTCCCAGGATCCCTTCCCTGCCCACCAGACCACCTTGGTCTCCAAAGGCTCCTTCCCAGCGCTCCTGGGACCCCTCAGTCTCTCCCAAGGCTCCTCCCCAGTGGCTCCAGGACCCTTCCCTGCCCACCAGACCACCTCAGTCTCTCCAAAGGCTCCTTCCCAGCACTCCCAGGACCCTTCCCTGCCCACCAGACCACCTCAGTCTCTCCAAAGGCTCCTTCCCAGCGCTCCCAGGACCCTTCCCTATTCACCTCAGTCTCCAAAGGCTCCTTCCCAGTTCCTCCAGGACCCCTCAGTCTCTCCCAAGGCTCCTCCCCAGTGGCTCCAGGACCCTTCCCTGCCCACCAGACCACCTCAGTCTCTCCAAAGGCTCCTTCCCAGCACTCCTAGGACCCTTCCCAACACCCCCACCACACATCACACCCCACATCACCACCAGCTTTTATTCCAAACAGCACCCAGGGGCAGCATATCCCCACCTGGGGACCCTCATCCTGGGCTGGGCACCTTCCCAGGACCCCCATGCCAAGGTCCCCCGGTCATTTCTTGGCCTGTACGTGGGCGCAGTCGTACTTCCCGCGCACCACGGTGAGTTTGACGCCGGGCAGGTCCTGTGTGCGCCCGCCCTGCACCAGCACGATGTGGTGCTCCTGCAGGTTGTGGCCCTCGCCGGGCACGAAGGCGATCACCTCGCGGCCGGTGCTGAGCCGCACCCGCACGCATCGCCGGTTCGCCGAGTTCGGCTTCTTGGGCTTTCGGATCAGGTTCTTCAGCACCACCCCCTTGATCTGGGGCCGGCCCAGGGTGGGCCCCGGTTTGCGGGGAGGGGGCGCGGGGCGGCCCTGCCGGTGCATCTGGTTCAGGGTGGCCATGGAGGCGGAGTGAGGAGGGGGCGGCAGCGGGAACGGCCCTGAGGAGCGGAGAGGAGAGGAGTCAGGGGCCTTGCGGAGGGGAGGAGGGCACGGCCCTGCGGAGGGGAGAGGAGAGGAGTCAGGGGCTTTGTGGAAGGTTTAGAGAGGAGGGCACAGCTCTGAGGAGCGGAGAGGAGAGGAGTCAGGGGCCTTGCGGAGGGGAGAGGAGTCAGGGGCTTGGTGGAGGGTTTAGAGAGGAGGGATCGGCCCTGAGGAGGGGAGAGGAGTCAGGGGCTTTGTGGAAGGTTTAGAGAGGAGGGCACAGCTCTGAGGAGCGGAGAGGAGAGGAGTCAGGGGCTTGGTGGAGGCTTGGGAGAGGAGGGATCGGCCCTGAGGAGCGGAGAGGAGTCAGGGACTTTGCGGAGGGGAGGAGGGCACGGCCCTGAGGAGGGGAGAGGAGAGGAGTCAGGGGCTTTGTGGAAGGTTTAGAGAGGAGGGATCGGCCCTGAGGAGGGGAGCGGAGAGGAGTCAGGGGCTTGGTGGAGGGGTTTAGAGAGGAGGGCACGGCCCTGAGGAGCGGAGCGGAGTCAGGAGCTTGGCGGAGGGGTTTAGGGAGGAGGGCACGGCCCTGCGGAGGGGAGAGGAGAGGAGTCAGGGGCTTTGTGGAAGGTTTAGAAGGAGGGCACAGCCCTGCGGAGGGGAGAGGAGTCAGGGGCTTGGCGGAGGGTTTAGGAGGAGGACACGGCCCTGCGGAGGGGAGAGGAGAGGAGTCAGGGGCTTGGTGGAGGGTTTAGGAGGAGGACACGGCCCTGAGGAGCGGAGAGGAGTCAGGAGCTTGGCGGAGGGGATTAGAGAGGAGGGCACGGCCCTGAGGAGGGGAGCGGAGAGGAGTCAGGGGCTTGGCGGAGGGTTTAGGGAGGGCACGGCCCTGCGGAGGGGAGAGGAGTCAGGAGCTTGGCGGAGGGGTTTAGGGAGGAGGGCACGGCCCTGAGGAGCGGAGAGGAAAGGAGTCAGGGGCTTGGCGGAGGGGTTTAGGGAGGAGGGCACAGCTCTGAGGAGGGGAGCGGAGAGGAGTCAGGGGCTTGGCGGAGCGCGGCGGGTTTAGGGAGGAGGGGGAATTTACGCACTGCAGAGGGGCAGCGAGGCGGCGGTCCTGAGCAAGGCGCGCAGCGACATCTCCGAGGCCCTGAGGGAAGAATGCGCGGTCAGAACTGCCATGGGAAGGCACCGGGAACCTCCCGGGAACCAGGGGAGAGCGGCGGGACCGGAACCCCCACGTTCCCCTCAGCGCGCCGCCATCTTACCCAGATCCGAGCGTGCAGCGCTGCGATTGGATGGCGGAGATGCCAATCTCCGTGATTCGTGCGGTGATTGGTCAGACTCCTCTTAGTCCCGCCCTAATCGCTGCAAAACCGCCGTCTGGCGACTCGGCCCCGCCCAGACCCGCCCTAAGCTCCGCCCCAAACGGCCGGGCCCGCCCATATAAGGCTTCGCTCCGCCCTAGGCCACGCCTCTTTTCCCATATTAGGCTCCCCATGGGCCGCTCCATGCCCATATATGGGTGGCCACGCCCCTTTCTCCCCTGGCCCCGCCCCCTGAGGGCACGGCCTGTCTCCGCGGCGACGCGGGCGTGGGAGGACCCGGATGTGGCTCGGTCCCAACATGGCGGCGGCGGCCGAGTGAGGCCTGAGGGGGCCCGGCGGGGGAGGGGCTGAGCGCGCCCGGGAGGAATTTCGGGATTTCGGGGGGAATCTGGAGTTTGGAGACCCGCCCTCCCCTCCCGGGGAAAAGGAATTCTGTGGTGATGGAGCTGGGAGGTTGGGGATGGGCTTTGGGGCAGTTTGAGGATCTCTCAATCCCTGGGGGGGGGCGGAAGCAACAGCCTTGGGGAACTCTGGAATTGTCGGAGAGCATCGGGATATGGATTTAAACACCCCCCGCCCTTAAAACACCCCAAGAGGGGAGGTGTGGGGTGCTCCTGAGGGAATTCCCTTCTTCCCCGTGCAGCACTTTTCCCGGAGGACCCGGAATGCGGAGCTGAGGCAGGAAAGTTTTCCCTTCCTGGAAGGTAGGAAACGGATCCGGAATTAATTCCCAGAATTTTTTATCTCATGGGGATTTTTGGGGGTCTCCTCCCCACGCTCCCATTCAGGAGCCCTCGGATGGATTTTTCCAGCGTTTCTTATGGATTTGGGTCAGGAACTCCAAGGCAGAGGAGCACTGGGATTGCTCAGGAATGTCCTGACTCCTCAAAATCAGCGTTTTCCCCCAATTTTGGTGCAGTGGAAAGGGAAATCACCATCCCCGCTGGGTTTTTTGTGCTGTTCCTGTCACTGCTCCTCAATGGAAAAGGAGGAAAATCAGAAAAGGCCTCTGGATTTGGGCTTTTAGTTGTGTTTTCTCTGTCATTTGGTGAATTTTCAAATAAGGAATGGTGGCATGGAGGGATTGGCCCCTGCTCGGCTTGGAAATAAGTGGAAATTTGGATTATGGGGAATATCCAGATGTGGAAAAGATCCAGCAATCCTTTGGAAATGGCCAAAAACTTCTCCCTCCCGCCATTCCCTGCTGGGGTTTGGGGGCAAAAGGTGGGAATTTGGTCACCAACATCTTGTTAATTCCATGCGGGATGAGCAGAAATCTCTCCGGATTTTCCAGGAAGAAATTCCAAGGATATTCCTGCCAGAGGTTTTAATTAATCTTTTAATTTGTTCGTTCCCATGGGATAAAACCTGGGCTCCCCGGAGCCCTGGGAGGAATATCTGGGTTTTCTGGAGGTGTTCCCGAAGCAGCCCCAGCAGGGATTTGCCGTTTTCCTGGATTTTAGTGAACCGGATCCTCATGGACAGACGGGATCGTTGCTGATTAATTGGTTCCAATTAATTGGCCCTTCCTTTGCCCCAAGCTGGAGATTCCCGACGTTCCTCCCTCTCTCTCCCCCTGCACTTCCAGCTCTGGGGAAACTTCCTGCTGCAGGAAGGGAGATGAATTCTGCCAGAATTCCTATTCTTCCTCTTTCTTTTCCACTTTTTCCCTTCTCCTCCCCTTTCCTGCTTCTCCTTTTCCCGTTCCTTCCTCCTTTCCCTTCCCTCCCGTCCTGGTTTTCCCAGTGATCAGGGAAGCTCTGAGCAGTGGATTCCCTTTTCCCAGGAGTTCGGATCTCCTCTTTCCCTTCCCGGGTTTTTCCCGTGAGCTTTGGAGGCTCCTCGTGGGTCACCAGATTCCTGGAATTCCGGGATTCCTCTAGGCAAAGGCTGACTCTTCTCCTCCTCTTCCTCCTCCTCCTCTTCCTCTTCCTCCTCCTCCTCCTCCTCCTCCGGCAGATCCAGCTGGGCCAGTCCAACCCGCCTTTCCCGGCCGGAGCGCTCCGGCCTTCCCGGCCTCTCCTTGCCGGGAATGTCATCCCTTCCCAGGGAATCCCGGTGTTCCAGCCCAGGGCAGTGACCCTGGTGTGAGGAAAACACCCCCTGGGAGCAACCTGGCCCTGCTCCCCGCAGGATCCGAGCTCCAGGGATCACCGGGATCACCGGGATCACCGGGATCACCGGGATCAGGAGAACGCGCTTTCGCCGATCCCGCTGCAATTCCGGGAGCTTTGAGCCGTCCCTGTGAGGAGCTGCTTCCCCAGGACCCCAAACTCCTGCAGCTGGAAGTTTTTCATGGAAGATGTGGATTTGGAGGGTTTGGAGTCTCTTCCTGTTCTGGCTGACACCAGGGAAATAATTCCCCAAAAGGAAAAAAAAACACCAAACAGCTCAGGGATTTTCCAACAGAGACTTTGGCTCTTCCGTTTCCTTCCCAAAAGGATCAAACCCAGCATGAGTTCAGGATTCAGGGAACTTTAGGGGGAAAAAAAAGCCAGGAATAAGCGGTGGGAATACGAGGTAAGTTTTTCAGCTGGTGGAGTTTTCTCACAGTGTCTCCCAAGGAATCCCAAGGAGGCTCCGGAGCAGGAATTCCATGGGAATCCCTTGGTGTTCCCTTGGGATCTACCCTGACTTCCCCTGGGGGTTCTCCCCATCTTCCTGGGACTCTCTGCTTCCGTAGGAATCTCAGGGGAAAATGGAGCAATTTGGGGCAAAGAGAGGAGAGATGGGATGGAAGGACCAGCTCCACACAGGGGGTGAAGAAATGGGAATATTGGAATTTGGGAAGCGGGATGAAGCCAAATGCAATGTCTGGAATGCCATGATGCCACCCTGGCTGTTTGTTTTCCTGAAGTTCACCTACCTCCAGTCTGAAAATCCTGAAATCCCATTTCAGTCCCTCCCTGGACGCTCTCCTGCCCTATCAGCAGTCAGAAAATCAGTAACATCTGATTTTCTGGGATTTGGGGTTTATGGGAAGGTGTGAAGCGCCTCCATCCACCTTTTTATCCCCTTTTCCATCCCAAAGCACGATTCTCACCAGGATACAGCCTAAATGCCACTGATTTGGGAGGGAATTTTAGGGAAAATACAAGAATATTCCAGCTGGTGTGGCCTCAGTTCCTTGTTAATTGGTAACTAATTAAACCAAGCTGGGATCCCAGGAATGCAGCCTGGGAAGGGCTGAGGAATAAGTTCACCCCTCTGGAATTCTTCAGGACCCCTCTGCCCCTCTCAGGTGCCACCAGTTTTCCCCCAACCATCTGAAAAACAAAAAAAGAGGTTTTTTTGGGATGAAATCCTGTGGCTTTGGTGTCCAGAAGCCCTGGATTCTTCCCCGACTTTCTGACCGACCTGGGCCATCCTCGGATGTTTCCCGTGCAGTTCCCAGCAGGAAAAGCCCAAATGCAGCAGGTTTTAATCCTCCCACTCCAAATTCAGCTACGATTTCCCCAAACCAGGAGAATTTTCCATCTGAAAATGGGATTTAGGCAATCCAGGGAGGATCCCAGCAGTGTCTTGGAAAAGTGGAAGGAAGGATCAGCCTAGGATGAGAAAGGAAAATGGGGAATATGCAGAATTCTGACGGGTTTTGGCTGGGGTCGAAGTGGAGGAGGAGAAAAACTTCATAATGGATCATTGATTTAAGGAGAAATCCTTTAATACTGGGAGAAACCAGTGAGAAAACCTTGGAAGGAGTGGGGTTCTGGAGCCTGGAAAATGGGATTGAGCCAGGGAGCTGGAAAGAGATGGAAGGAAGCAGCAGGAAATTGGCACTGGGAAAAATGGAAGTGGGAAAAATGGACCTGCCCGGGATTCTTGGGATTTTGGGGCCATTCCCAGTGGGATTCATGGACCCACTGAGATCACATTCCCAAAACCCTCCCAGCTCAGCTCGTTCTGGGCCTGGAAACTGCAGGAAAAACATGGGAAAACAGGGAATGAAATCAGTCAAATCCTCAGATTGTGCCCCAGAGCACTGATCCTGGCACTGGGAAAAGTGGATTTTTGGGGCTTTTGAGGTGTTTTAAATCTGTTTGTTGGTGCAGGTGAGGTAACTGATGCATTAATCCCATTTCCAAGCAGGAATTTCAGGTGCTCCTGGTGTTTCCAAGCTTGGATTTGGGAAAAAATGGGAAGTAATGGGATCAAAGTGGGGGATGTTGGACAGAAGTGGCCAATGGATGGATAAAAACCCTTCCAACAGCGGGACTTTTGGGGTCCATCCCAACGCATTTCATCCCAACATTCCCAATTTATCTCATCCTAACGATGGGATTTGGGCACCGATCCCATTCCCAGGGACATCCCCGGATTTCAGGGGCTGACCCCGTTCCTGGTGCCGGTTCCTCTTTCCCTCACGCGGGGTTTTGGCTCTGCTCCCGTTGCCAGGAGCGTGTCCTGGGCCATGTTCTCCAAGAAGAAGAAGCGGGTGGAGATCTCGGCGCCGTCCAACTTCGAGCACCGGGTGCACACGGGCTACGACCCCTCGGAGCAGCGCTTCACCGGGCTGCCCCGCCAGTGGCAGGGGCTGCTCGAGGAGTCCGCGCGCCGCCCCAAACCTCTGGTGGACCCCGCCTGCATCACCGCCATCCGTGGGGCACACAAGGTGAGGAAAAGCAGCGGGAATTCGGGGCAGGGACGGGGTGAGGGAGGGTCAGGGTTTGGGTTTGGGGTCTCAGAAAATGTAGTTCTGGGTGTTCTTTGGGGGTTGAGTTGGGGGCAGTTTGGGGGTCTTGGAACAAGGGAATTTTTGGGATCAGTCGATGTTCAGAGGTTGTGGAGCAGGTAAAGGAGTTGCCGGCCGTCCTTGGAGCTCCAAAAGACAAATTTGGGGGTCAGGGAGATGGGAGCTGGGTGCCCACCCCTTTCCTACCTTCCAAAAACACAAATTTGGGGGCCAGGGAGGTGGGAGCTGGGTGCCCACCCCTTTCCTACCTTCCAAAAACACAAATTTGGGGGCCAGGGAGGTGGGAGCTGGGTGCCCACCCCTTTCTTACCTTCCAAAAAGACAAATTTGGGGCAGTTTGGGGGCCAGGGAGGTGGGAGCTGGGTGCCCACCCCTTTCCTACCTTTTAAAAACACAAATTTGGGGCAGTTTGGGGGTCAGGGAGGTGGGAGCCGGGTGCCCACCCCTTTCCTACCTTCCAAAAACACAAATTGGGGGTGTCATGGACCAGGCAATTTTGGGATCATGGGAAGGGGGGGCTCATTCAGTCCCCAGGGTGGGTTTGGGGGAATTTGGGGTCTTAGAGTACGTGAAGGGGTCCTGGATGCTCTTTGGGGTCAAACTGGGAGGAGTTTGGGGGTCTTGGGGCAGGGAGGTGACAATTGGGTCCCCAGGACAGGGGTCCCCCCAGTGGGAGCCTTCCCCACACCTGGAACCAGCCCACATTTTGGGAACTCGGGGTCATTCCTGCCTGATCTCCTCCCCATTGTGTGTGTTCCCAATTGTTTTAGCCCCCCATTCCCACATCCCCCCCATTCCACCCCATCAAACCCCCCCAGTATTCTGCCCCCCTTGCCAGCGAGGCTGGACCCCCATCCCTGGGGTCATTTTGGGATCTGGGACTCTTCCCCAGAGGGACCCCCCAGCCAAGCCCCGTCCCCTCTGCTCATCCAGCCATCCCCCTGCAGCCATTCCACGTCATCTTTCTGTTGTTTTTGTTTTGTTTTTTTCCTTTTTTCCCCCATTTTCCCCATGTGTTCCCCCCTCCCCGCAGCCCATCGTGCGCGGCTCCAAAGGGACCCAGGATGGGAGCCCCGGGGGCCGGGACGGGGCCCTGGCGTGGCTCCTGGACGAGCTGGAGGCCGTGTCCGTGTCCCGCTCCAACTCCCTGCGCCGGGACAGCCCCCCCTGCCCCTCCCGGCACCCCCCGGAGAACGGCCTGGCCCCGGGGCCGCCCCACTCCCGGCCAGAGCCCGGCAGGAGCCGCCGCCGCGGGGAGCCGGAGCCCAGCCCGCCCCGGGCCCGGGAGGACCCCAAAGCTGCGGCCGGGCGGGAGCCCCCCCACCCTCACCCTCACCCCCACCCCTCCGGGGGCCGCCCCAAATCCAGCTCGGCCGGAGAGGGGCCCCCACGGCCCCCGGCCCGCGAGCAGCGCCCGCTCTCGGGGCCCGACCTGCGGCCCCCCGACATTGCCGGCGTTCCTGGGGCTCCCGCGGCGGGGCTGAAGACGGCGCCCGGACGCCCCTTCCACACCTATCCCCGCGCCGACACCGACCCCGGCCGGGGCGGCAGCGCGCAGGTAAAGGGCTGTCCCCAGGCCCTTCCCTGTCCTCCTCTTCCTCCTCTTCTTCCTCTTCCAGAGCGGCTTCTCTGCTCTTCTTCCTCACAGCTTCCCATGCTCCGCTGGGATCAGCAGCAGCTTCCTTACCCAGGGTCACTCAATTGGCTCTGGAGCGATTTCCTCTTCTTCTGATTCTGCTGCTTCTGATTCTGCTTCTGATTCTGATTCTGCTTCTGATTCTGCTTCTTCTGATTCTGCTGCTTCTTCTGATTCTGCTTCTTCTGATTCTGCTTCTTCTGATTCTGCTTCTTCTGCTTCTGCTTCTGATTCTGATTCTGCTTCTGATTCTGATTCTGCTTCTGATTCTGCTTCTTCTGATTCTGCTTCTGATTCTGATTCTGCTTCTGATTCTGCTGCTTCTTCTGATTCTGCTTCTTCTGATTCTGCTTCTTCTGATTCTGATTCTGCTTCTGATTCTGATTCTGCTGCTTCTGATTCTGCTTCTGATTCTGATTCTGCTGCTTCTGATTCTGCTTCTGATTCTGATTCTGCTGCTTCTGATTCTGCTTCTGATTCTGCTTCTGATTCTGATTCTGCTGCTTCTGATTCTGCTGCTTCTGATTCTGATTCTGATTCTGCTGCTTCTTCTGATTCTGCTTCTTCCGATTCTGCTTCTTCTGATTCTGCTCCTTCTGATTCTGCTTCTTCTTCTGATTCTGCTTCTTCTGATTCTGCTTCTTCTTCTGATTCTGCTGCTTCTTCTGATTCTGCTTCTTCTGATTCTGCTTCTTCTTCTGATTCTGCTTCTGATTCTGCTTCTTCTGATTCTGCTTCTTCTGATTCTGCTTCTTCCTTCTTGCTGTTCTTCCTCGGAAGCAGCTTCTCTGCTTCCCTTCTCTGCAGCTTCCCAGAGCTGGGATGTGCAGGGGCCGCAGCCTCCCCTGCCCAGCGCTGCATCATCATCATCATCGCCACTAAAACCGTTTCCTCTTCTTTGCTCTGCCTCTTCTCTTCCTCCTTGGAAGAAACTCCTCTGCTCCTCTTCCTCACAGCTTGTCCCAGTTGGAATTGGGGCATCCTGAAGGGGCTGGGGGCTCCGTGGCTCCGGAGTCTTTTCCTCTTTTCCACTGGGCCCTTCCCTTTGGCCTCTGCCCAGAGGGCCGGGCGCTGGCCCCCCACATTCCCAGCGGGAATTCCCAGCGGGAATTCGGGGGGCTGACACCCCTCTGTCCCATCCCCACAGGCCGAGCAGCGCCCGGGACGGCCGCAGGAGGTGACCCCCAACGGGCCGGTCCCCGCCGGCCCTCCCGGCGCCTCCCACGGCGCCCCCGGCCCCCCGCGCCCCAAAGCCCCGGAGCCGCCTCCCCCCGCCCCGGAGCCCCCGGCCCCGCGTCCCCCCGCGCCCGCCGCGGCCGGGGGTCCCCAGCGCGTGTCCCACGAGCAGTTCCGGGCGGCGCTGCAGATGGTGGTGGACCCCGGAGACCCCCGCACGTACCTGGACAACTTCATCAAGATCGGCGAGGGCTCCACGGGCGTCGTCTGCATCGCCACCGTGCGCGGCTCCGGCAAGCTGGTGGCCGTCAAGAAGATGGACCTGCGCAAGCAGCAGCGGCGAGAGCTGCTCTTCAACGAGGTGAGGGCAGGGCCAGCCCTGGGCACCCCTGGAGAGCCTCAGGAACCCCTTGGATCCCTTCAGGAGGCCCTCAGAGCCTTGGTGACCCACTAGGGACCTCCCAAAGCCCTGGAGAGCCTTGGGGACCTTCAGGAAGGGAACTTTGGAGACCCTCAGGAACCCCTTGGATCCCTTCAGGAGGCCCTCAAGGACCTCTTGGTGACCCACTAGGGACCTCCCAAAGCCCTGGGGACCCCTGGAGAGCCTTGGGGACCCTCAGGGAGGGAACTTTGGAGACCCTCAGGAACCCCTTGGATCCCCTCAGGAGGCCCTCAGAGCCTTGGTGACCCACTAGGGACCTCCCAAAGCCCTGGAGAGCCTTGGGGACCCTCAGGAACCCCTTGGATCCCTTCAGGAGGCCCTCAAGGACCTCTTGGTGACCCACTTGGGACCTCCTGGAGACCCTCAGGAACCCCTTGGATCCCCTCAGGAGGCCCTCAAGGACCTCTTGGTGACCCACTTGGGACCTCCCATAGCCCTGGGGACCCCTGGGGAGCCTTGGGGACCCTCAGGAACCCCTTGGATCCCTTCAGGAGGCCCTCAGAGCCTCCTCTTGGTGACCCACTAGGAACCTCCCAAAGCCCTGGAGAGCCTTGGGGACCCTCAGGAACCCCTTGAATCCCTTCAGGAGGCCCTCAGAGCCTTGGTTACCCACTTGGGACCTCCCAAAGCCCTGAGCACCCCTGGAGAGCCTTGGGGACCCTCAGAAACCCCTTGGATCCCCTCAGGAGACCCTCGAGGACCTCTTGGTGACCCACTAGGGACCTCCCAAAGCCCTGGAGAGCCTTGGGGACCCTCAGGAAGGGAGCTTTGGAGACCCTCAGGAACCCCTTGGATCCCTTCAGGAGGCCCTCAGAGCCTTGGTGACCCACTAGGGACCTCCCAAAGCCCTGGAGAGCCTTGGGGACCTTCAGGAACCCCTTGGATCCCTTCAGGAGACCCTCAAGGACCTCTTGGTGACCCACTTGGGACCTCCCAAAGCCCTGGGGACCCCTGGGGAGCTTTGGGGACCCTCAGGAACCCCTTGGATCCCCTCAGGAGACCCTCAAGGACCTCTTGGTGACCCACTGGGGACCTCCCAAAGCCCTGGGGACCCCTGGGGAGCTTTGGGGACCCTCAGGAACCCCTTGGATCCCCTCAGGAGACCCTCAAGGACCTCTTGGTGACCCACTTGGGACCTCCCAGAGCCCTGGGGACCCCTGGAGAGCCTTGGGGACCCTCAGGAACCCCTTGGATCCCTTCAGGAGGCTCTCAAGGACCTCTTGGTGACCCACTAGGGACCTCCCAAAGCCCTGGGGACCCCCAGGGACAGTCCCAGGGTGTCACCCCCATGTGTCCCCCCCCAGGTGGTGATCATGAGGGACCACCAGCACGAGAACGTGGTGGAGATGTACAACAGTTACCTGGTGGGCGACGAGCTCTGGGTGGTCATGGAGTTCCTGGAGGGCGGCGCCCTGACTGACATCGTCACCCACACCAGGTGACAGGGGCTGGGGAGACCATGGGGCGGGGACAGAGGTGGCACAGGTGGCAGGGTGGTGACAGAGGTGGCACAGGTGGTGACAGGACAGTGACAGGGCGGTGACAGGACAGTGACAGGGCGGTGACAGGGCGGTGACAGGGTGGTGACAGAGGTGACAGGGCAGTGACAGTGCAGTGACAGAGCAGTGACAGGGCAGTGACAGAGGTGACAGGACAGTGACAGTGCAGTGACAGGGCAGTGACAGGACAGTGACAGGACAGTGACAGGGCAGTGACAGGACAGTGACAGGGCAGTGACAGGGCAGTGACAGGACAGTGACAGGGCAGTGACAGGGCAGTGACAGGACAGTGACAGGGCAGTGACAGGACAGTGACAGGACAGTGACAGGACAGTGACAGTGCAGTGACAGGACAGTGACAGGACAGTGACAGGGCAGTGACAGGGCAGTGACAGGACAGTGACAGTGCAGTGACAGAGCAGTGACAGGGCAGTGACAGAGGTGACAGTGCAGTGACAGAGCAGTGACAGGGCAGTGACAGAGGTGACAGGACAGTGACAGTGCAGTGACAGGGCAGTGACAGAGGTGACAGGACAGTGACAGTGCAGTGACAGGGCAGTGACAGGACAGTGACAGGACAGTGACAGGGCAGTGACAGGACAGTGACAGGACAGTGACAGGGTGGTGACAGGACAGTGACAGGGCAGTGACAGGACAGTGACAGGGCAGTGACAGGGCAGTGACAGGGCAGTGTCAGAGGTGACAGTGCAGTGACAGGACAGTGACAGGGCAGTGACAGGGCAGTGACAGGGCAGTGACAGGGCAGTGACAGGACAGTGACAGGGTGGTGACAGGACAGTGACAGGGTGGTGACAGGACAGTGACAGTGCAGTGACAGGGCAGTGACAGGGCAGTGACAGGGCAGTGACAGGACAGTGACAGGGCAGTGACAGGACAGTGACAGGGCGGTGACAGGACAGTGACAGGGCGGTGACAGGACAGTGACAGGACAGTGACAGGACAGTGACAGAGGTGACAGTGCAGTGACAGGACAGTGACAGGGCGGTGACAGGGCAGTGACAGTGCAGTGACAGAGGTGACAGTGCAGTGACAGGACAGTGACAGGACAGTGACAGGGTGGTGACAAAGGTGACAGAGGTGACAGAGGTGACAGTGCAGTGACAGGCTGCTGTCCCCCAGGATGTCAGAGGAGCAGATCGCTGCCGTGTGCCGCTCCGTGCTGCGGGCGCTCGCCGTGCTCCATGCCCAGGGCGTTATCCACCGCGACATCAAGAGCGACTCCATCCTCCTCACGCACGATGGGCGGGTAGGAACGGCCAGAAATCCCCCCCAAACCTCCCCCTCAGCCTCGGGGACCCCTCCCCAACCAGCCCCGGCCTCCTTGGCAGGTGAAACTCTCAGATTTCGGCTTCTGTGCCCAAGTGAACAAGGAGGTGCCGCGGCGCAAGTCCCTGGTGGGGACTCCCTACTGGATGGCCCCCGAGCTCATCTCCCGCCTGCCCTACGGCCCAGAGGTGATCCCGGGGCTGGGGAGAGTTTGGGGGGTCCTGGGGTGCACTAGGGGGTGTTTGAGGTGGGTTTCGGGGGGTTTGGGGTGGGTTTAGAGGGGTTGGGAGAGTTTGGGGGGTCCTGGGGTGCACTAGGGGGTGTTTAAGGTGGGTTTCGGGGGGTTTGGGGTGGGTTTAGAGGGGTTGGGATGGGGGTGTGGGTCCCCAGGCTCATCTCCTGCCTTCCTTACCACCCTGAGATGTCTTGAGGGGAGGTTGGGATGGGTTTGAGGCTTCCCAGGGTGGGTTTGGGATTAGGGTTGCCCAGGGTGGGTTTGGAATGGGATTAGGGTTGCCCAGGGTGGGTTTGGAATGGGATTAGGGTTGCCCAGGGTGGGTTTGGAATGGGATTAGGGTTGCCCAGGGTGGGTTGGAATGGGATTAGGGTTGCCCAGGGTGGGTTTGGAATGGGATTAGGGTTGCCCAGGGTGGGTTTGGATTTGGGATTAGGGTTGCCCAGGGTGGGTTAGAATGGGATTAGGGTTGCCCAGGGTGGGTTTGGATTTGGGATTAGGGTTGCCCAGGGTGGGTTTGGAATGGGATTAGGGTTGCCCAGGGTGGGTTTGGAATGGGATTAGGGTTGCCCAGGGTGGGTTTGGATTTGGGATTAGGGTTGCCCAGGGTGGGTTGGAATGGGATTAGGGTTGCCCAGGGTGGGTTTGGAATGGGATTAGGGTTGCCCAGGGTGGGTTTGGAATGGGATTAGGGTTGCCCAGGGTGGGTTTGGGGGTACCCAGCGTAGGTATGAGGGGCTCCAAGTGGCCTCCCCTCCAGACCCCCCCCCATTCTGGGGCACGGAGGGGGTTGAGGGGCTCCCCCCTAACCCCCTCCTCACTTTTGGGGTGACCCTCCCCACCAGGTGGACATCTGGTCCCTGGGGGTGATGGTCATCGAGATGGTGGACGGGGAACCCCCCTATTTCAACGAGCCCCCCCTCAAAGCCATGAAGCTGATCCGGGACAACCTTCCCCCCCGGCTCAAGAACGGCCACAAGGTAACTCGGGGGGAGTCCCCCCCTTTTCTGGAGCGTCCCAGGGGGTGTCCAACACCCCTGATTTGTTCCCCTCAGGTGTCCCCATCCCTGAAGGGCTTCCTGGAGCGGATGCTGGTGCGGGACCCGGCGCAGCGGGCCAGCGCCCCGGAGCTGCTCCGTCACCCCTTCCTGGGTGTGGCGGGGCCCCCCGCCTGCATCGTGCCCCTCATGCGGCAGCACCGGCTGCGGTGAGACCCCTCCCCACCCTGGGGGGATCCCCTGGCCCCCTCCCGCTCCTCCTGCTCCTCCTCCTCGGCAGCACCCCCCAACAGGAGCGGGACTGGGGTGTTCCTGGGGGGCACCGGCCCCCCCAACCTGTACTACTGAGCTGGGGACCACACAGCAGAGATTCTGGGGGAGAGGGGAGGGCAGCTGTCACCCCAGAGATTTGGGGGTGCAGGGGCTCATCCTGGTCCCTCCCGCCTTTGGGACCCATTTTGGGGCATTTCCCCCCTTTTTTTTTTTTTTTTAGTCCCCTCTTTTCTGCCCCCTTTGGGCACTGGGGTATGGCCCCCCTACATCTCTGTGAGAGGGGGGGTCCCCGAAACTGCAGTCCCCCCTCTCCCCCCACCACACCACACTACTGATTCGGGGTGTGCCCCCCCCGGGCCCTCCTCGCCTGTTTTTGTTGATTTTGGGGTTTTTTTTTGTTGTTGTTGTTGGTTCCTCCTCCCCGGAACTCCCCCCCGCTCCCACGGTTTTGTTTTTTAACAAAGTGATATTTATATGGTCAGGTTTTGTACCGCGCGGGACGGGGGGGCCCCGGGGGGACACGGGGCCCCCCCAAATTACACGTGTCCTTTTGGAGCCCCTGTGTGCTGTGTGCTTCTTTTGGGGGGGCGGGAGGGCACAGGGTGGGGGGCACACGGCGGGGGGCACAGGGTGGGGGGCACAGGGTGGGGGGCACAGGGTGGGGGTCCCCACGGGGTAGGGGGGCACGGAGACCACCCCCCAGCAATAAAGGACCCCCCAGGCGGGAGCTGCTGCTGCCTCAGGGCTTTATTGACTGCAGGGGGGGCGGTGGGGGCGGCTCTGTCAGCCCAGGGTCACGCAGGGTCCCACCAGAGGCTCGGCCCGGGTTGACTCACACTGGCCAAGGCTGGCTTGGTGTGGCCACCGATGGCGGATCTTGGCCGATGCCGGCTCGCGTTGACTCGGCCAAGGTCGCCTTGTGTTGGTTCATCTCGGCCAAGGTCGGCTCGTGTTGGTTCATCTCGGCCAAGGTCGCCTTGAGTTGGTTCATCTCGGCCAAGGTCACCTTGTGTTGGTTCATCTCGGCCAAGGTCGGCTCGTGTTGGTTCATCTCGGCCAACGTTGAGTGTGGCTGACCCATCCTGGCCCGGACGGACTCGTGGTGGCCACGCCGGCACGTCCTGACCCGCGCTGGCTGGTGTCACCTCTCAGTGTCACCGTCATCGCCCGGTGTCACCCCCGCCCCGTCCCCGGCGCCGCCGCTCACTTGCAGGTGCAGTAGTAGCCCCGGATGGCGTCGTTCCAGTCCCCGAAGAGCCCCCGGCGCACCTCCTGCAGCCGCGGCACCGTGCCGGCACCGAACCTGTGCGAGTCGCCCTTCTTGCCGCGGCGCGACCACACGGTGAGCTCGCACCTGGTGCCCACCACGAGGGAGGAGGCGCGGGCGGACCACCCTCGGGGCATGTAGGGCGCGTCGCTGTTGGGTGGCACCTGCAGCACGTCCCCGGCGCAGCACTGGTCGTAGTAGGGGCTGTTGTCGGCGTAGAGCTGGGCGCACAGCCGCGTGCCGTTGACGGGCCGCAGGTCGGCGGGTTTGGGGCACTGCGCCTCCACCCCCGCGGCCAGCACGGCCACCGCGGCCACCAGCGTCACCAGCAGCGCCGACGCCATCGCCGTCACCTCCCGTCACCTCCCGGGCTGAGCCGGGGCCTTCACCGGGCACTTATAGCCCAAACCAAGGCCACGGGGCGGGGCCCACCTGGGAGGGGACACAGGTGTGTGACAGGGAAAGGGACACAGGTGTGGTGGCACCCACGGCCAGCAGACACCCCCTGCCATGGGAAAGGACACAGGTGTGGGGGACACCCCCATGGTGACAGCCCCCCCTGCCATGGGAAGGGACACAGGTGGGGGGGACACCCCCATTGTCACCCCCCCGTGCAATGGGAGGGGACACAGGTGTGGGGGACACCCCCATGGTGACAGCCCCTCCTGCCACAGGAGGGGACACAGGTGTGGGGGACACCCCCATGGTGACAGCTCCTCCTGCCATGGGAAGGGACACAGGTGTGGGGACACCCCCATTGTCACCCCCAATCCACAGGGTCACAGGTGTGGGGGACACCCCCATTGTCACCCCCCGGTCACGGGAAGGGACACAGGTGTGGGGGACACCCCCATGGTGACAGCCCCCCCTGCCACGGGAGGGGACACAGGTGTGGGGACACCCCCATTGTCACCCTCCTGCCATGGGAGGGGACACAGGTGTGGGGGACACCCCCATTGTCACCCCCAATCCACAGGGTCACAGGTGTGGGGGACACCCCCATTGTCACCCCCAATCCACAGGGTCACAGGTGTGGGGGACACCCCCATTGTCACCCTCCCCTGCCATGGGAGGGGACACAGGTGTGGGGGACACCCCCATGGTGACAGCCCCTCCTGCCATGGGAGGGGACACAGGTGTGGGGACACCCCCCCATTGTCACCCCCCTGCCATGGGAGGGGACACAGGTGTGGGGGACACCCCCATTGTCACCCCCCTGCCACGGGAGGGGACACAGGTGTGGGGGACACCCCCATTGTCACCCCCTGTCATGGGGTCACAGGTGTGGGGACACCCCCATGGTCACCCCCCTGCCATGGGAAGGGACACAGGCGTTGGGGACACCCCCCCATTGTCACCCCCCCATCCACAGGAAGGGACACAGGTGTGGGGACACCCCCATTGTCACCCCCCTGCCATGGGAGGGGTCACAGGTGTGGGGGACACCCCCATGGTCACCCCCTGCCATGGGGACACAGGTGTGGGGACACCCCCATTGTCACCCCCTGCCATGGGAAGGGACACAGGTGTGGGGGACACACCCCCATTGTCACCCCCAATCCATGGGAGGGGACACAGGCGTTGGGAACACCCCCATTGTCACCCCCCCATCCACAGGAAGGGACACAGGTGTGGGGGACACCCCCTGTGGTCACCCCCCCTGCCATGGGAGGGGACACAGGCGTGGGGAACCCCCCCATTGTCACCCCCTGCCATGGGGACACAGGTGTGGGGGACACCCCCATTGTCACCCCCCTGCCATGGGAGGGGTCACAGGTGTTGGGGACCCTCACACTGGCTGTGTCCTCTGGAAGGGAGGGGCCGGGACCCCCCAAATCTGCCACCCCCAAGGGGGGGTCCCCCAAAGTCTGCAGCCCCCAAGTGTTTGGGGATCCCCCAAAGTCTGCAGCCCCCCAAGGGGGGATCCCCTAAAGGCTGCAACCCCCCAAGTGTTTGGGGATACCCCAAAGTCTGCAGCCCCCCAAGGGGGGATCCCTTAAAGTCTGCAGCCCCCCAAGTGTTTGGGGATCCCCCAAATCTGCCATCCCCAAGGGGGGATCCCCCAAAGTCTGCAGCCCCCACAGGAGAGGTCTCGGCTGTTGGGGGGAGCACCAAAGGCCCGCCAGGGGCCCGGGGCTCTGTATGCAAATGAGGCATAATTAGCTGGGGGTTTTGCTGCTGGGCCCCGCCCCCTATTTGCATATTCATGATCCCGGCCTGGCCTCGCTGCGCTGCCCCCCACGGTCACCGTGGCAACCACGGGGGCGGGGATTGCAGCCTCATTAGCATATCCCAGACACGCCCACATCGGGGGCCTCGTACGGGGCCGGGACCCCTCGGAAATGAGAGACCCCCCCCAAAACACAGCGGGGACCCCCCAGTCTCACCCAGCCCCCCCCGCACTCACACTCGTGTTTCTGCCCCGGGGGGGGCACCGGTTTTTAATGTAAAAACTCGTGTTAAACACTGCGGGGGTCCCGGGGGGGGCGGCTGGTGGGGAGGGGGCGTTCTGGGGAGGGGAGGGGGATGGGGAAGAGCCGAGGCTTTTGGGGGGGGGGGGGAAATCGGGCTGGGAGGGAAATGGGGGGGGGCTGGGGGAGCCCCCCCAGGGTTATCCAGACCAGCCAGATAGGAACCCCCGGGTCGAGTTGGGGAGGGGGCAGAGGCCACGGGGGGGGGGGACACACGGGGGGGTCCCCAGGCATCCGGGGGAGCCCCCCCTTTTCCCCCCCCCTCCCCACGGGGGGGGTTATTTTTGGGGGGGGGCTGCGGGTCTCGTGTCATCTGTGCAGAGATGTCGGGGGCGTGTGCGGGGTCCCCCCCGGCCCGGCCGAAGGCACCGCGGGGGGCGAGGGGGGCACACAAATGTTGGGGCGCACACACAAGTCCCAAGTGCGCATTCCGGGGGGGCACGGGGGGGGCTGGACACGCGTGGGGGCGACACGCGAGAGTGTCCGGGGTTTTTTAGGGGGGGGGGGGGGGGGAAAGGTTTCCGGACACGCCAGGCGCGATTCGGGGCGCACCGGAGCCCCCATCGCTGCTGGGGTGGCCCCTGTCGCGGTCCCTGTCGCGGTCCCTGTCGCGGTCCCTGTCGCGGTCCCTATCGCGGTCCCTGTCGCGGTCCCTGTCGCGGTCCCCACGCGTGTGGCGGTGCCCCCGCACGCCGGGGGTCCCCACGCGGGTTTTTTCGGGGGGGGAGGTTTGCATACAGGTACCCCCAGGGCAGGGGAGGGGTACCTGGGGGGCTCCCAATGGCACCCACGGGGGATCCCAAATGGGTCTGGGGGGGCACCCGGGCGAGCTCGGACGCTCCCAGGACGCCCCCCCCCAACAAGAGCCGCCGGGGCCGGGCTCGGTCGCCCGGGACCACCCGGGGGAGCCGCCCAAGGGGGGTCCCGGGGGTCCCGGTGGGTGCCGCCGCCGAAGAACACAAGAGAGGGGACCGGGGGGGGAGTTCCCACCGCTCCCCCCGCTCAGACGGTGCTCTCCAGCATCCAGTGGGTGCTGCCGAAGGAGGGGCGCAGGGGGGGTCCCAGGGGGCTCCCCTCGGGCGCGTCCAGCCGCGGGAGGGACCCGTGGCGCCGGGGCCGCGCCCGCCGGGGGTAGCTGTGGCTGGGGAACAACCCCCGCGCCCCCCCCGCCACGGGACCCCCGCCCGCGGGCGGCGGCAGCGGCGGCAGCGGGGGCAGCTCGGGGGTCTCGGCGGGCCGGGGGCCGCCGTTGGTCTGGGAGCAGACGCTGGTGAGCGCGGGCGGGGGGCGCCGCGCCCCCGCCGCCTTCCAGCGCGCCGTGAGGATGAGGATGAAGACGAGCACGGAGGCGGCGATGGCGGCGCCGATGACGATGATGACGGTGCCCCCCAGGAAGTGGGGCCGGGGGGGCGCGGCGCAGCCCGGGGGAGCGGCGGCCGTGGCGAAGGAGACGCAGCCGAGCGGGCGGGGGGCGGCGGGGGGGTCCCCCAGGACCCGCAGGGTGGACACGCAGAGCTCGTACAGGCGCCCGGGGGCCAAATCCCGCAGCACGAACGTGCGGCTGGAGGGGGGCAACAACCTGGGGAGGGGGCGAGGGGGAGCCGGGGCTGGAGGTGCGAGACCCCGGCACCCCCAATTCACCCCCCCGCAGGCGCTGAGAAACCTGCCCAAAAAACCCTCAAAGCCAGGATCCCCCAAAACACCTCCTCAACCCCCCCCAACACCTCAAAGGCTCCTCAGGACACCCCTGAGTGACCCCAAGACCTCCCCGGGGACCTCCCTGAAGCCTCCCAGATATCCAGAATTGCCTCGAAATCCCCCACATCCCCTCAGAGCCCCCCCAGACATCCAGAATTCCCTTGAAATCCCCCACATCCCCTCAGAGCCCCCCCAGACATCCAGAATTCCCTTGAAATCCCCCACATCCCCTCAGAGCCCCCCCCAGACATCCAGAATTCCCTTGAAATCCCCCACATCCCCTCAGACCCCCCCAGACATCCAGAATTCCCTTGAAATCCCCCACATCCCCTCAGACCCTCCCAGACATCCAGAATTGCCTCGAAATCCCCCACATCCCCTCAGAGCCCCCCCAGATATCCAGAATTGCCTCGAAATCCCCCACATCCCCTCAGAGCCCCCCAGACATCCAGAATTCCCTTGAAATCCCCTCAGACCCCCTCAGAGCCCCCCCAGACATCCAGAATTCCCTCGAAATCCCCTCAGACCCCCTCAGAGCCCCCCCAGACATCCAGAATTCCCGTGAAATCCCTTCAGAGCCCCCCCAGGACCCCCCAATGCGCCCCTGAACATCCTCCCCCAGAACCCTCCAGAACACAGAAACCTTCCCCAGACCCCCCTGGAGCCCTCAAGGCCCCCCAAAACCCACTTTAACCTCTCCGACCCCTCCCCAGCACTGCCCTAAACCCACCTGAGCTCCCCCCGGAGCCCCCCAAGCTCTTCCCAGTGCCCCTGGAGTCCCACAGAGCCCCCCAAAACCCACCTGAGCTCCCCCTGGAGCCCCCCAAGCTCTTCCCAGCTGCCCCTGGAGTCCCACAGGGCCCCCCAAAACCCACCTGAGCTCCCCCCAGACCACCCTGGAGCCCCCCAAGCTGTTCCCACTGCTCCTGGAGTCCCACAGGGCTCCCCAAATCCACCTCAGCTCCCCCCGGAGACCCCCAGACCACCCTGGAGCCCTCAAGGCCCCCCAAAACCCACGTGAACCTCTCCGACCCCTCCCCAGCACTGCCCCAAACCCACCTGAGCTCCCCCCAGAGCCCCCCAAGCTGTTCCCAGTGCCCCTGGAGTCTCACAGGGCCCCCCAAAACCCACCTCAGCTCCCCCCAGACCACCCTGGAGCCCCCCAAACTCTTCCCAGCTGCCCCTGGAGTCCCACAGGGCCCCCCAAAACCCACCTGAGTTCCCGCCAGAGCCCCCCAAGCTCTTCCCAGTGCCCCTGGAGTCCCACAGGGCCCCCCAAAACCCACCTCAGCTCCCCCCAGACCACCCTGGAGCCCCCCAAACTCTTCCCAGTGCCCCTGGAATCCCACAGGGCCCCCCCAAACCCACCTGAGTTCCCCCCAGAGCCCCCCAAGCTGTTCCCAGCTGCCCCTGGAATCCCACAGGGCCCCCCCAAAACCACCTGAGCTCCCCCCGGAGCCCCCCAAGCTCTTCCCAGCTGCCCGTGGAGTCCCACAGGGCCCCCCAAAATCCACCTGAGTTCCCGCCAGAGCCCCCCAAACTCTTCCCAGCTGCCCCTGGAGTCCCACAGGGCCCCCCCAAAACCCACCTGAGCTCCCCCCAGAGCCCCCCAGGTCTCCCCGAGACCCACCGGAGCCTCCCCATCCCGTCCCCAGCCCCTCCCGGACACCCCCCGGTCCCCACCTGTAGACGAGCGCGTCGTCGGCGGAGCTGTTGTACTGGATCTGCACCATGCGCACGCCGGGCACGTGGCGCTGCGGCAGCCACCGGATGCGCGCCGAGGACCCGGTCACCTCCGCCGCCACCACCCGCCGCTCCCCGGGGCCCCCCCAGGTGTCATTGCCGCCCGCCTGGGCCATATCCGAGGGCCCGGGCCCGGCCTCGGGAGCCGCCGCCGCCTCCCCGTCCCCGTCCCGTGCCCGCGGCACCGGCAGCGGCACCACCACCACGTCCACGCGCGCCGCCGCCTCTCCCGCCGCGTTGGCGGCCACGCAGGTGAAGCCGCCGTGGTCCCTCAGGGTGGCCACGCGGAGCTCCAGGGAGCCGTCGGCGCCCACCGAGCGCCGGGAGCCGTTCTGCACCAGGCGCCCGTCGGGGCCCAGCCAGTGCAGCGCGGGCGGGGGGTCCCCGACGGCGGCGCAGCCCAGGCGCAGCGGCTGCCCCTCGGTAACGGCGGGCGGGTGCGCGGCGGCGGCGGTGACGGCGGGGGCCCGGCAGGTCAGCTCCTCCTCGGGCACGGCTCCCAGCAGCCGCCCGGCCAGCGGCGCCGGCGTGGCGCAGGTCTCCAGGCGGCCCGGCTGGGCCACCCGGCGCAGCCACAGCAATTCGCAGTTGCAGTGCAAGGGGTTCCCCCCGGCCGCCAGCGCCGGCCCCGGCGGCCCCGGTACCGGCGGCAGCGCCCGCAGCCGGTTCGCCGTCAGGTCCAGCCGGGCCAGGCGCGGCAGCCGCGCCACGGCGCCCGCCGGGACCCGCTCCAGCAGGTTGTGGTCCAGCGTCAGCGTGGCCAGGCTGCCCATGGCGGCCACCGCGTCCCAGGGCAGGGCGGGCAGGTTGTTGTGCGACAGGTCCAGGTCCTCCACGGTGGCGGCGAAGGCGGCGAAGGCGGCGGCGTCGATGGCGGCCAGCTGGTTGTTGGCCAGGATGAGGTGGCGGAGGCTGGCGAGCCCGCGGAGCTGCGGCCCGCTCAGCGCCGGGAGCCGGTTCCCGTCCAGGTGCAGCGCTCGCAGGGCGCGCAGGTCGGCGAAGGCGCCGGGGGCGAGGCGGCGGAGCCCGTTCCGGGACAGCGTCAGGTGCACCAGGCTGCTCATGTTGGCGAAGTCCGCTCGCCCCACGGCGCCGATGAAGTTGTCGGCGAGGCGCAGCTCCACGGCCCCGCGGTCCAGGCTGGGCGGCACCGCCAGCAGCCCCGTGCGGGCGCACAGCAGCGTCGGGCTGGGAGCGGCCGCGGGGCACAGGCAGCGCGGGGGACACCGCGGGGACGGCGGCGACACCGGGACCCCCGCCCCGGACACGGCCCCCAGCACCACCAGCGGCACCAGCAGCTTCGCCATCCCCACGGCCGCGCCTGCCGGGAACCGAAGGGTCACGGGGCAGCGGAGGATCATGGAGGATACCGGAGGATCCCAGCGGATCCCAGCGGATCCCAGCGGATCCCGCCATCCCATGGCCAGAAGCCGTCGGATCCCATCAGATCTCCCCCGATCCCATCAGATCTCCCCTGATCCCATCAGATCTCCCCAGATCCCGCCAGATCTCCCCAGATCCCATCAGATCTCCCCAGATCTCCTCGGATCCCATCAGATCTCCCCCGATCCCATCAGATCTCCCCAGATCCCATCAGATCTCCCCAGATCCTGTCAGATCTCCCCAGATCCTGTCAGATCTCCCCCGATCCCGACAGATCTCCCCCAATCCCGTCAGATCTCCCCAGATCCCATCAGATCTCCCCAGATCCCATCAGATTCCCCAGATCCCATCAGATCTCCCCAGATCCTGTCAGATCTCCTCGGATCCCATCAGATCTCCCCAGACCCCATCAGATCTCCCCCAATCCCATCAGATCTCCCCAGATCCCGTCAGATCTCCCCAGATCCCATCAGATCTCCTCAGATCCCATCAGATCTCCCCAGATCCCATCAGATCTCCCCAGATCCCATCAGATCTCCCCAGATCTCCCCTGATCCCATCAGATCTCCCCAGATCCCATCAGATCTCCCCAGATCCCATCAGATCTCCCCAGATCCTGTCAGATCTCCCCAGATCATGTCAGATCTCCCCAGATCCTGTCAGATCTCCCCAGATCCTGTCAGATCTCCTCGGATCCCATCAGATCTCCCCAGATCCCATCAGATCTCCCCAGATCCCGACAGATCTCCCCAGATCCCATCAGATCTCCCCAGATCCCGTCAGATCTCCCCAGATCCCGCTCCATCGCCCGTGAGATCCCCCCAGGGGGTGCCAGCAGATCCCAGCGGATCCCCGTGAGATCCCGGGGGGCTCCGGGACCCCCCCCACGATCCCGGGATCCCCTCTGGGCCAAGGGATCCTGAGAGATCCTGAGGGTCCCACCCCATCCCAGCAGATCCCACAACACACACGATCCCAGTTCTCCCAGTGATCCCAGTTCTCCCAGTGATCCCGGGGGATCCCAGTTCTCCCAGTTCTCCCAGTTCTCCCAGTTCTCCCAGTACCTCCTCTCAGGGCTCCATGTTGGTCCTGTCTGGGCGTCGCCGTGGGGCCTGTGGGGACAGGGACAGGCCAGTATGGACCAGTACAGACCAGTATGGACCAGTACAGACCAGTACAGACCAGTATGGACCAGTACAGACCAGTACAGACCGGTATGGATCAGTATGAACCAGTACAGACCAGTATGGACCAGTACAGACCAGTATGGACCAGTATGGACCGGTACAGACCAGTATCGACCAGTACAGACTGGTATGGACCAGTACGCACCAGTATGGACCAGTACAGACTGGTATGGACCAGTACAGACCAGTACAGACCAGTATGGACCAGTATGGACCAGTACAGACCAATATGGACCAGTACAGACCAGTATGGACCAGTACAGACCAGTACAGACCAGTACAGTCTGCATATCCGTCAGTACAGACCATTATAGACCCACATCCACCAGTACGGACCAGTATGGACCAGTACAGATTCACATCCACCAGTATGGACCAGTATGGACCAGTACAGATTCACATCCACCAGTATGGACCAGTATGGACCAGTACAGATTCACATCCACCAGTACTAACCAGTAAAGACCAGTACAGTATACACACAGCCCAGTATGGCCCAGTATAGCCCAGTTCAGCCCAGTTCAGCCCAGTTCAGCTCAGTTCAGCCCAGTTCAGCCCAGTTCAGCCCAGTTCAGCCCAGTTCAGCCCAGCCCAGCCCAGTCCAGCCCAGTTCAGCCCAGTCCAGCCCAGCCCAGTCCAGCCCAGCCCAGTTCAGCCCAGTCCAGCCCAGTCCAGCCCAGTTCAGCCCAGTTCAGCCCAGCCCAGCCCAGTCCAGTCCAGTCCAGCCCAGCCCAGTCCAGCCCAGTTCAGCCCAGTTCAGCCCAGTCCAGCCCAGTCCAGCCCAGCCCAGTCCAGCCCAGTTCAGCCCAGTCCAGCCCAGTCCAGCCCAGCCCAGTCCAGTCCAGCCCAGTTCAGCCCAGTTCAGCCCAGTTCAGTCCAGCCCAGCCCAGTTCAGCCCAGTTCAGCCCAGTTCAGCCCAGTCCAGCCCAGTTCAGCCCAGCCCAGTTCAGCCCAGTCCAGCCCAGTCCAGCCCAGTTCAGCCCAGTCCAGCCCAGTTCAGCCCAGTTCAGCCCAGCCCAGCCCAGTTCAGCCCAGTTCAGCCCAGTCCAGTCCAGCCCAGCCCAGCCCAGTTCAGCCCAGTTCAGCCCAGTCCAGCCCAGTCCAGCCCAGTTCAGCCCAGTTCAGCCCAGTTCAGCCCAGTCCAGCCCAGTTCAGCCCAGTTCAGTCCAGTCCAGCCCAGTTCAGCCCAGCCCAGCCCAGTCCAGCCCAGTTCAGCCCAGCCCAGTCCAGCCCAGTTCAGCCCAGTTCAGCCCAGTATCTCCTGTGCACACCCCACAGTGCCCACTCCAGGCTAACATGGCCCAGCACATCCCAGTATGGCCCAGTACATCCCAGTATGGCCCAGTACATCCCAGTACGGCCCAGTACATCCCAGTATGGCCCAGTACATCCCAGTATGGCCCAGTACATCCCAGTATGCCCCAGTACATCCCAACATGACCCAGTATGACCCAGTACATCCCAGTATGGACCAGTACAGCCCAGCATGACCCAGCATGACCCAGCACGGCCCAGTACAGCCCAGTATGGCCCAGTATGACCCAGTATGACCCAGTACACCCTAGCATGGCCCAGTACATCCCAGTATGGCCCAGTATGACCCAGTATGGCCCAGTACACCCTAGCATGGCCCAATACATCCCAGTATGGCCCAGTATGACCCAGTATGGCCCAGTATGACCCAGTATGACCCAGTACACCCTAGCATGGCCCAGCACAGCCCAGTATGGCCCAGTATGGACCAGTAAAGAAGAGCACAGCCCAGTATAGACCCAGTCCAGCCCAGTACAGGACAGCACCACCAGTAAAGATTGGTACATCCCAGCCCAGTATGGCCCAGTATAGCCCAGTACAGCCCAGTATAACCCAGTACAGCCCAGTATAGCCCAGTACAGCCCAGCCCAGTATGGCCCAGTATAACCCAGTACAGCCCAGCCCAGTACGGCCCAGTATAATCCAGTACATTCCAGTATAACCCAGTACAGCCCAGTATAACCCAGTACAGCCCAGCCCAGTACGGCCCAGTATAACCCAGTACAGCCCAGCCCAGTATGGCCCAGTATAACCCAGTACATTCCAGTATAGCCCAGTACAGCCCAGTATAACCCAGTACAGCCCAGTATAACCCAGTGCAGCCCAGCATGGCCCAGCACCTCCCAGTGCACCCCAGTATAACCCAGTACATCCCAGCATGGTCCAGCACAGCCCAGCACAGCCCAGTATGGCCCAGTACAGCCCAGTATGGCCCAGTACAGCCCAGTATGGCCCAGTACAGCCCAGTATGGCCCAGTACAGACCAGTACAGCCCAGTATGGCCCAGCATGGCCCAGTACAGCCCAGTATAACCCAGTGCAGACCAGTACATCCCAGTACAGCCCAGTATAACCCAGTACAGCTCGGCACATCCCAGTATGGCCCAGCACATCCCAGTACATCCCAGTACAGCCCAGTATAACCCAGCACATCCCAGTACATCTCAGCATGGCCCAGCACAGCCCAGTATAACCCAGTACAGCCCAGTACATCCCAGTATGGCCCACTATAATCCAGTACGTCCCAGTATAACCCAGTACAACCCAGTACAGACCATTACAGACACTGCCCAGCCCAGTACAGCCCAGTACGGCCCAGTACAGCCCAGCACATCCCAGTACATCCCAGTACAGACCATTACAGACACTGCCCAGCCCAGTACAGCCCAGTATAACCCAGTACAGCCCAGTACATCCCAGTACGGCCCAGTACAGCCCAGTACAGCCCAGCACATCCCAGTACGGCCCAGTACAGCCCAGTACAGACCATTACAGACACTGCCCAGCCCAGTACAGCCCAGTATGGCCCAGTACATCCCAGTATGGCCCAGTACAGCCCAGTACAGCCCAGTACAGACCATTACAGACACTGCCCAGCCCAGTACAGCCCAGTACAGCCCAGTACATCCCAGTACATCCCAGTACAGACCATTACAGACACTGCCCAGCCCAGCAGAGTCCAGTATATCCCAGTACAGACCAGTATGGCCCAGTGTAGTGTGGCATGGCCCAGTGAAGGCCAACACAGACCCAGCACCTCCCAGTACATCCCAGTATGGCCCAGTACAGCCCAGTACATCCCAGTATGGCCCAGTACAGCCCAGTACATCCCAGTATGGCCCAGTACATCCCAGTATGGCCCAGTACAGCCCAGTACAGCCCACTATAATCCAGTACATCCCAGTATGGCCCAGTACAGCCCAGTACATCCCAGTACAGCCCAGTACATCCCAGCATGGCCCAGTACATCCCAGTACAGCCCAGTACATCCCAGTACATCCCAGTACAGACCATTACAGACACTGCCCAGCCCAGTACAACCCAGTACAGCCCAGTATGGCCCATTACATCCCAGTATGGCCCAGTACAACCCAGTACATCCCAGTACAGCCCAGTACATCCCAGTACGGCCCAGTACAGCCCAGTGCATCCCAGTGCATCCCAGTATGGCCCAGTACATCCCAGTACAGACCATTACAGACACTGCCCAGCCCAGTACAACCCAGTACAGCCCAGTACAGCCCAGTACATCCCAGTACGGCCCAGTACAGCCCAGTACAGCCCAGTACATCCCAGTACATCCCAGTACAGACCATTACAGACACTGCCCAGCCCAGTACAGCCCAGTACAGCCCAGTACAGCCCAGTACATCCCAGTACAGCCCAGTACAGCCCAGTACATCCCAGTACATCCCAGTACAGCCCAGTGCATCCCAGTACAGCCCAGTACAGCCCAGTACAGACCATTACAGACACTGCCCAGCCCAGTACAACCCAGTACATCCCAGTATGGCCCCGTACATCCCAGTATGGCCCAGTACAGCCCAGTACATCCCAGTACAGATCATTACAGACACTGCCCAGCCCAGTACAGCCCAGTACATTCCAGTACATCCCAGTATGGCCCAGTACATCCCAGTACATCCCAGTATGGCCCAGTACAGCCCACTACAATCCAGTACATCCCAGTATGGCCCAGTGCAGGCCAATGCAGACCCAGAACCTCCCAGCACATCCCAGTATGGCCCAGTACATCCCAGTATGGCCCAGTGCATCCCAGTATGGTCCAGTACATCCCAGTATGGCCCAGCACATCCCAGTATGGCCCAGCACACCCCAGTGTGGCCCAGTACACCCCAGTATGGCCCAGTACACCCCAGTATGGCCCAGTGCATCCCAGTATGGCCCAGTACATCCCAGTACATCCCAGTATGGCCCAGCACATCCCAGTATGGCCCAGCACATCCCAGTACACCCCAGTATGGCCCAGTACATCCCAGTATGGCCCAGCACATCCCAGTACACCCCAGTATGGCCCAGTGCATCCCAGTCCCCCCAGCCCCATCCCAGTACAGCCCAGTACACCCCAGTATGGCCCAGCACATCCCAGTCCCCCCAGCCCCATCCCCGGCCCCGGCGGTACCTGGGGGGGCTCAGCCCACGGCCGCTCCCATCGCTGCTCCGGGGGGGGCGGCCTCGCCCTGCCGGGGGAACCGGGAACGGGGAAAAACCGGGAATGGGGAAAACCGGGAATGGGGAAAACCGGGAATGGGGGGGAACCGGGAATGGGGAAAACCGGGAATGGGGGAGAAAACCGGGAATGGGGGGGGAAACCGGGAACGGGGGAGAACCGGGAATGGGGAAAACCGGGAATGGGGGGGGAACCGGGAATGGGGGGGGAGAATCGGGAATGGGGAAAACCGGGAATGGGGGAGAAAACCGGGAATGGGGGAGAACCGGGAACGGGGGAGAACCGGGAATGGGGGGGGAAACCGGGAATGGGGGGGGAGCCGGGAACGGGGGAGAACCGGGAATGGGGGCGGGGGAGCACCGGGCTCGGCCGCACCGGGGATGGGGAGGGGCGGGGGGGGGAGGGATGAGGGGAATCACGGGGTTGGGGCGGGGGGGACACCGGGATGGAGCGGGGATGGGAACCGGGATGGAGCCGGGATGGAGCGGGGATGGGAACCGGGATGGAGCCGGGATGGAGCGGGGATGGGAACCGGGATGGAGCCGGGATGGAGCCGGGGGGGCCCCGGGAGCGGCCCCGGGCGGGGGGTGCCGGGGGTCCCGGAGCGGCCCCGGACCCGGAGAGGCCCCGGAGAGGCCCCGGTGAGGCCGCGGCCGCCGCTCGGAGCCGCAGAACCGGCGGGGCGGGGCCGGGCGGGGCCGGGGCGGGGCCGGGAGGGGCGGGGCCAGCGCGGACACACGGACAGAGCGACGGACACAGGGACAGACACACGGACACACGGACACACGGACACGGGGACACACGGACACACGGACACGGGGACACACGGACACACGGACAGACGGACACGGGGACAGACACACGGACAGACGGACAGACAGACACGGGGACACACGGACAGACACACGGACAGACGGACACACGGACACACGGACAGACGGACACGGGGACACACAGACACACGGACAGACGGACACGGGGACACACGGACACACGGACAGACGGACACGGGGATGGACACACGGACAGAGCGACGGACACAGGGACAGACACACGGACACACGGACAGACGGACACGGGGATGGACACACGGACACACGGATAGACGGACACGGGGATGGACACACGGACAGAGCGACGGACACAGGGACAGACACACAGACACACGGACACACGGACAAAGCGACGGACACAGGGACAGACACACGGACACACGGACACAGGGACAGACACACGGACACACGGACACAGGGACAGACACACGGACAGACGGACAGAGCGACGGACACAGGGACACACGGACACGGGGATGGACACACGGACAGACGGACACAGGGACACACGGACACGGGGATGGACACACGGACAGACGGACACAGGGACAGACACACGGACAGAACGACGGACACACGGGCACACGGACAGACACACAGAGTGACGGACACACGGGCACACGGACAGACACACGGACACATGGAGAGAGTGATGGACACACGGACACACGGACAGACACACGGACGGACACACAGACACACGGACACAGGGATGGACACATGGACACACGGACAGACACACGGACGGACACACGGACAGACACACGGACGGACACACGGACAGACACACGGACAGAGCGACGGACACAGGGATGGACACACGGACAGACACACGGACGGACACACGGACGGACACACGGACAGACACACGGACACAGGGATGGACACACGGACAGAGCAATGGAAACAGGGACAGAAACGGATGGATGCAGGGACAGACACACGGACACAGGGACGGACACACGGACACAGGGACGGACACACGGACACAGGGATGGACACACGGACACACGGACAGACACACGGACACAGGGACGGACACACGGACACAGGGATGGACACAGGGACACACGGACAGAGCGATGGACACATGGACACACGGACAGACACACGGACGGACACAGGGACAGACACACGGACAGAGCGACGGACACAGGGATGGACACACGGACAGAGCAATGGAAACAGGGACAGAAACGGATGGATGCAGGGACAGACACACGGACACAGCGATGGGCACACGGACACAGGGACGGACACACAGACAGATACACAGACAGAGCAATGGACACACGGACACGGACAGACACACGGACACACGGACACAGGGATGGACACACGGACACACGGACACAGGGATGGACACACGGACACAGGGACAGACACAGGGACACAGGGACAGACACACGGACACAGGGACAGACATACGGACAGATACACAGAGCAATGGACACACGGACACAGGGATGGACACACGGACACAGGGACACAGGGACAGACACACGGACACACGGACACAGGGACAGACACACGGACACACGGACACAGGGACAGACACAGGGACACAGGGACAGACACACGGACACAGGGACAGACACACGGACACAGGGACACAGGGACAGACACACGGACGGACACACGGACACGCGGCCCCTTCAGACCCCCCCGCCCGTGGGACCCCCCCTCGTGTCCCCCGGTTCTGTCCCTGCAGCCCCTCCCTGTCACACACGGACAGACACACGGACAGACAAACGGACAGACACACGGACACACCAGGGACACACACACGGACACACGGACACACGGACAGACACAGGGACACAGGACACACGGACACATGGACACACGGACACACGGACAGACACACGGACACACGGACACACGGACACACGGACACACGGACAGACACACGGACACACGGACACATGGACACACACAGGGACACAGGACACACGGACACACAGACACACACACGGACACACGGACACACCAGGGACACACGGACACACACACAGACAGACACACGGACACATGGACACACGGACAGACACACGGACACACGGACACACACACGGACACATGGACACACACACACAGACAGACACACGGACACACACACGGACACTCGGACAGACACACGGACACACGGACACACGGACACACACACGGACACACGGACAGACACACGGACACACCAGGGACACACGGACAGACACACGGACACACACACGGACACACCAGGGACACACGGACAGACACACGGACACACACACGGACACACCAGGGACACACGGACAGACACACGGACACACACACGGACACACCAGGGACACACGGACAGACACACGGACACACACACGGACACACCAGGGACACACGGACAGACACACGGACACACACACGGACACACCAGGGACACACGGACAGACACACGGACACACACACGGACACACCAGGGACACACGCACGGACAGACACACGGACACAGGGACACAGGGACACACACACAGACAGACACACGGACACACGGACACACGGACAGACCAGGGACACTGGGACACTGGGAGGACACTGGGGACACTGGGGGTACCGAGGGGACACTGGGGGGACACTGGGGACACTGGGGGACACTGGGGACACTGGGGGACACTGGGGGGACACTGGGGGGGACTGGGGGACACTGGGGGGACACTGGGGGGACATTGGGGGACACTGGAGGACACTGGGGGGGACACTGGGGGGACACTGGGGACACTGGGGGACACTGGGGGGACACTGGGGGGGACTGGGGGACACTGGGGGGACACTGGGGGGACACTGGGGACACTGGGGGGGACACTGGGGACACTGGGGACACTGGGGGGACATTGGGGGACACTGGGGACACTGGGGGACACTGGGGGGGACACTGGGGGACATTGGGGGGACACTGGGGGACACTGGGGGGGACACTGGGGACACTGGGGACACTGGGGACACACTGGGGACACTGGGGGGACACTGGGGACACTGGGGGGACACTGGGGGACACTGGGGGACACTGGGGGGACACTGGGGGGGTCCCTGGGGCTCCCAGGCCCCACCCACGGCGCGGGCTGCGCGCGCTGCGGGGGAGGGCGTGGCAGCGGGGGCGTGGCCGCTTTGATTGACAGCTGCGTTGTGGGGGTGTGGCCAGGGGCGTGGCCTCTTTGATTGACAGCTGCGCTGCGGGGCGTGGACAGGGGCGTGGCCTCTTTGATTGACAGCTGCGCTGATGGGGCGTGGCCTCCTTGATTGACAGCTGCGCTGATGGGGGCGTGGCCAGCGCCAGGGGCGTGGCCAGCGCCGCGCACACCAGGCCACGCCCCCACGTCGCGCGCGCCCGCCCGCGCGGGGTCTCCTATTGGTCGCCGCGCGCGGTGGGCGGGGTCTCGAGGGGACCCCGCGCCGCTCAGCCCTCCCATTGGCCCGTCGGCGGCGGCGCCGTGACGCAGCGACGCAGCGTGCGTGTCGTACGCGCTGACGTTGCGCGGCGGCGGCGGCGGTGGTGAGTGAGGGGCGGCCGCGACCCCCGGGACCCCCCCGGGCTCCGGCGGATCCTCCCCGGCACCCCCGGGACGGGACCCCCCGCGCCCTCCGGCCCCCCCCTGGGCTCACCGGGCCCTCCCGGTCCTGGCCCCGGCTCCTGGAACCGGCCCCGGCCCCGCCGGGCCTGCGCCCCCTCCCTCCCCCGCCCCGCGCTGAGGGGAGAACGGGGGCGGCGGGAACGGCGGGAGCGGGATCGGACGGGCTGAGGGGACCGGGAGCGGCGGGAGCGGGATCGGGCGGGCTGAGGGGGCCGGGGGGTCCCGGCAGGGGGACACCGGGGGGGTCCCGGCAGGGGGACACCGGGGGGGTCCCGGCAGGGGGACACCGGGGGGGTCCCGGCAGGGGGACACCGGCGGCTCCGTGCCGGGTCCCTGCAATCCGGGGGATCCCCGGGTTTGAGGGGGGCTCCGCGCGCCTTGGGAGCGCCCCCGGTCGCTTTGGGGCTCCTTGTCCGTTCTGGGGTGGCCCCGATTCCCGCCGGGGGTCACCGGTGCCCTGAGGGGGGACCCTGAGGGGGGATCCCTGATCTACCGGGGGTCACCGGTGCCCTGAGGGGGATCCCCGATCTCCCGGGGGTCTCCTGTTCCCCGAGGGGGGATCCCCGATCTCCCGGGGGTCTCCGGTTCCCCGAGGGGGATCCCCGATCTCCCGGGGGTCTCCTGTCCCTCGAGGGGGGATCCCCGATCTCCCGGGGGTCTCCTGTCCCTCGAGGGGGGATCCCCGATCTCCCGGGGGTCTCTTGTCCCCTGAGGGGGGATCCCCGATCTCCCGGGGGTCTCCTGTCCCCCGAGGGGGGATCCCCGATCTCCCGGGGGTCTCCTGTTCCCCGAGGGGGATCCCCGATCTCCCGGGGGTCTCCTGTTCCCCGAGGGGGATCCCCGATCTCCCGGGGGTCTCCTGTCCCCCGAGGGGGGATCCCCGATCTCCCGGGGGTCTCCGGTTCCCCGAGGGGGATCCCCGATCTCCCGGGGGTCTCTTATCCCCTGAGGGGGGATCCCCGATCTCCCGGGGGTCTCCTGTCCCTCGAGGGGGGATCCCCGATCTCCCGGGGGTCTCCTGTCCCTCGAGGGGGATCCCCGATCTCCCGGGGGTCTCCGGTTCCCCGAGGGGGATCCCCGATCTCCCGGGGGTCTCCTGTCCCTCGAGTGGGGATCCCCGATCTCCCGGGGGTGAAGCCGCTCCGGGGGTCCCTGCGGGGGGGGTTCCTCGTCGCTTTTGGGGTTCGCTGTCCCCCCGGGGGTGGGGGTGGTCTGTTCCCCGCGGTTCCTGACCGTCCTCCCGGGGGGGATCTCCCCGTCCGGGGGATGCCGAGCCCCGAGCCCGTGTCCCGTCTCTCCGCAGGACTCTCCGGACCCTCCCCCGCGCTCCCAGCCCGGGGGGGCCCCTCGGCACCCCCCGCCCGCACCCCCCATGCGCTGCCCGGCCCGGGGGGGCCCCCCCGCCACGTGAGGGGGGGCAGGGCCGCCTCCCCTTTCCCCCCTCCCCGGCCCCGCCGCCCCCAGCCCAGCCATGATGTTCCGGGACCAGGTGGGGATCGTGGCCGGCTGGTTCCGGGGCTGGAGCGAGTGCGAGCAGACGGTGGCACTGCTGGCGCTGCTCAAGCGCGTCACCCGCACCCAGGCGCGCTTCCTGCAGCTCTGCCTCGAGCACTCGCTGGCCGACTGTCCTGACATCCACCTGCTCGAGGCCGAGGCCAACAGCGCCGGTGAGGGCCGGCACCACGGGATTGGGGGGTGGAGAGGGGTTACGGGGGTCCTTGGGGGTGTACCAGGGTTCCTTGGGGGTGTTATGGGGTTCCTTGGGGGTGTTGTAGTGTTCCTTGGGGTATTACAGTGTTCCTTGGGGGGATTGTAATGTTCCTTGGGGGTGTTGTAGGGTTCCTTGGGGGTGTTGTAGGGTTCCTTGGGGGTGTTGTAGGGTTCCTTGGGGGTGTACCAGGGTTTCTTGGGGGTGTTATGGGGTTCCTTGGGGGTGTTATGGGGTTTCCTGGGGGTGTACCAGGGTTCCTTGGGGGTGTACCAGGGTTTCTTGGGGGTGTTATGGGGTTCCTTGGGGTGTACCAGGGTTTCTTGGGGGTGTTATGGGGTTTCTTGGGGGTGTTATGGGGTTTCTTGGGGGTGTACCAGGGTTCCTTGGGGGTGTTACAGGGTTCCTTGGTGGTGTACCAGGGTTCCTTGGGGTGTTACAGTGTTCCTAGGTGGTGTTGTAGGGTTCCTTGGGGGTGTTATGGGGTTCCTTGGGGGTGTTCCAGGGTTCCTTGGGGGATTACAGTGTTCCTTGGGGGGGTTGTAATGTTCCTTGGTGGTGTTGTAGGGTTCCTTGGAGATGTATCAGGGTTCCTTGGGGGTGTTATGGGGTTCCTTGGGGGTGTTCCAGGGTTCCTTGGGGGGTGTACCAGGGTTCCCTGGGGGTGTTACAGTTCCTTGGGGCTGTACGAGGGTTCCCTGGGGTTGTTACAGGGTTCCTTGGGGGGGTGCTGTAGTGTTCCTTGGGGGTGTTGTAGGGTTCCCTGGGGGTGTTGTAGTGTTCTTTGGAGGTGTTACAGCATTCCTTGGGGGTCTTCCAGTGTTCCTTGGGGGTGTACCAGGATTCCTTGGGGGTGTTGTAGGGTTCCCTGGGGGTGTTGTAGGGTTCTTTGGAGGTGTTACAGCATTCCTTGGGGGTGTTGTAGGGTTCCTTGGGGTGTTACAGGGTTTATTGGGGGTGTTCCAGGGTTTTTTGGGGTTGTTACAGGGTTCCTCGGGGGTGTTCCAGGGTTCCTTGGGGCTGTACCAGGGTTCCTCGGGGGTTGTTACAGTATTCTTTGGGGGGTTACAGTGTTCCTCGGGGGTGTTCCAGTGTTCCTCGGGGGTGTTCCAGTGTTCCTCGGGGGTGTTCCAGGGTTCCTTGGTGGTGTTCCAGGGTTCTTTGGGGGTGTTGTAGGGTTCTTTGGGGGTGTTGTAGGGTTCCTTGGGGTGTTACAGTGTTCCTCAGGGGTGTTCCAGGGTTCCTTGGTGGTGTTGTAGGGTTCCTTGGTGGTGTTGTAGGGTTCCTTGGTGGTGTTGTAGGGTTCCTTGGGGGTGTTGTAGGGTTCTTTGGGGGTGTTGTAGGGTTCTTTGGGGGTGTTGTAGGGTTCCTTGGTGGTGTTCCAGGGTTCCTTGGTGGTGTTGTAGGGTTCTTTGGGGTGTTACAGTGTTCCTCGGGGGTGTTCCAGGGTTCCTTGGGGGTGTTGTAGGGTTCTTTGGGGGTGTTGTAGGGTTCCTGGGGGGTGTTCCAGGGTTCTTTGGGGGTGTTGTAGGGTTCTTTGGGGTTGTTGTAGGTTTCCTGGGGGGTGTTGTCGGGCTCTCGTCAGCATCACCTGGCCTTTCGGGGGTTCCCCAACTGCCGTCCCTGTGTGTCCCCCGTCCCAGCTGCCACCCTGCGCCGTTCCCCGGAGCTCTCAGTGACTCTGTCCCGTCCCTGTCGCAGCTGCCATCTCCCAGTGGCCGCAGGAGCCGGCCGAGGCGGCGGTGGCCCTGCTGCTGGCCCACCTTCCCCTGCTGCAGCCGGGCAACGCCGCCGCCAAGGCCGAGTACATGAAGCGGCTGCAGAAGGTTCTGGCCGACGCCATCGAGAGCAATCGCTGCGTGGAGGAGTCGCGGCAGCTGCTCTCCTACGCCCTCATCCACCCCGCCACCACCGCCGACGACCGCAGCGCGCTGGCCCTGTGGCTCGGCCACCTGGAGGAGCGGCTGGCCCCGGCCGGGCCCCCCCAGCGCCGGCCCCCCGCACACGAGTGGCCCCCAGAGCCCCCCGAGCCCGGGGGCAGCGGGACACAGGGAGGGGGGGCCTGGGCAGAGCAGCACCCACCGGGAACGGCCCCGCGGGAGAACGGGCACCCCTCGTTCCAGACCCCCACAGGTACCGGGGAACGGGGAATTGGGGGAAAATGGGGAGAGTTGGGTAAAATGGGGGGGAAAGGTGGGGAATGGGGAGAATGGGGAGAGAAATGGAAAATGGGGAGAGTTGGGGTAAAACAGGGGAGAAAGGTGGGGAATGGGGAAAATGGGGAGAGAAATGGAAAATGGGGAGAGTTGGGGTAAAACGGGGGGAAAGGTGGGGAATGGGGAAAATGGGGAGGGAAATGGAAAATGGGGAGAGTTGGGGTAAAACGGGGGGAAAGGTGGGGAATGGGGAAAATGGGGAAAAAGGGGAGGGAAATGGAGAATGGGGAGAGTTGGGGTAAAACAGGGGGGAAAGGTGGGGAATGGGGAAAATGGGGAGAGTTGGGGTAAAACGGGGGGAAAGGGGTGGAATGGGGAAAATGGGGAAAAAGGGGAGGGAAATGGAGAATGGGGAGAATTGGGGTAAAACGGGGGGGAAGGAGTGGGGAAATAGGAGGAGGAATGGGGAGAGTGGGGAAAAAGGGGAGGGAAATGGAAAATGGGGGGGAATTGGTAAAATGGGGGGTGAAGGGGTGGGGAAATAGGAGGAGGAATGGGGAAAAAGGAGGGAAATGGAAAATGGGGAATTGGGGTAAAACAGGGGGTGAAGGTGGGGAATGGGGAGAATGGGGAAAAAGGGGAGGGAAATGGAAAAATGGGGGGGAATTGAGGAAAAGGGGAGGAGGAAGAAGAGAAAAGGGAGGAAGGGGTGGTGGAAGAGTGGGGGGAAAGCAGCTGGGAGTGAGGACAGGGAGGGGTGGGCAAGGTTCAAATGATGGGGAGGGGGCCAGAGGGACCCTGGAGGTCAATGGGGGGATTGGGAAAAGGGGTTGGGGGCTCCTGGGGGATATGGGGAGGGGGCTGGGTGGGGTTCCACCCACTGGGGAGGGACGAGGGGCTCTGGGAGGGGTCTCAGGGCCTGGGGAGGGGTCTCTGGAGCCCCCTCCCAACCCTGTCCCCGCTGTGTCCCCAGCCCTGCCGTGCCAGCTGCACCCCAGCCCCCTGAAGCGCTCGCTGGCGCTGGTGCCCGGCAGCCCCCAGCCCGGCCCGGGCGGTGACTGGGGGGGGTCGGGGGGGCCCGAGGACCCCCCCACGGCACCCCGGGGACCCCCCCCGGCGTTCGGGGAGCACGCGCCGCTGTCCCCGCAGAGCAGCGTGGCCTCGTCGGGCAGCGAGCACACCGAGGAGCCCGGCGGGAGAAACTCCTTCCAGGAGGACGGCAGCGGCATGAAGGGTGGGCGGGGGGCTCCGGGGAGCTCGGGGGGAGGGGTCCTGGGGGGCTGCTTCCACCTCACAGCCCCCCGGGGCCCCCTCCCCAGATGTCCCCTCGTGGCTGAAGAGCCTGCGGCTGCACAAGTACGCGGCGCTGTTCGCACAGATGAGCTACGAGGAGATGATGACGCTGACAGAGCATCACCTGGAGTCCCAGGTGAGCCCCTCCCGGGCTGGGAGGGGACACGGGACACTGGGACACTCGGAGGGGACACGGGACACTGGGAGGGGATACGGGGACACTGGGAGGGGATACGGGGACACTGGGAGGGGACACGGGGACACTGGGAGGGGACACTGGGAGGCTGGGAGGGGACACTGGGGCACTGGGAGGGGACACTGGGACACTGGGAGGGGACACTGGGACACTGGGGACACTGGGACACTGGGGTCCGGTCCCAGGGGTGCAGGAGTGGCCAGAGTGCTCCAGAGCACTGGGAGGGACTGGGGGGCACTGGGCTGCTGTGGGGGACCACGGTGTCCCCAGGGTTTCTGGTGTGGAGGTCCCAGTGTCCCCAGGGCCGCTGGGAATGGACTCTGGGCATCTCCAACCTTCCTGGGGAGTGTCCCCAGTGTTCCTGTGAGGGGTGTGACACCCCCAGAGCCGTGGGACACCCCCAGAGCCACCCCCAGAGCCACCTGACACCCCCAGAGCCACCTGACACCCCCAGAGCCACCTGACACCCCCAGAGCCACCTGACACCCCTGTCCCCTCCAGAACGTCACTAAAGGCGCTCGGCACAAGATCGCCCTGAGCATCCAAAAGCTGCGGGAGCGGCAGAGCGTCCTCAGGGCACTGGAGAAGGTCACTGGGGGCACTGGGAGGGCACTGGGAGGGAGTGGGGGGCACTGGGAGGGCACTGGGAGGGCACTGGGAGGGAGTGGGGGGCACTGGGAGGGCACTGGGATGGAGTGGAAGGGGACTGGGAGGGTCTGGGGGGCACTGGGCTGGTGTGGGGGGTCCCCAGGGTCCCAAGAGCTCCTGGAGGGGGTCCCTGGTGTCCCCAGAGCCCCACAGTGACTCCAGGGCTGCTGCTGGGGGGGTTCACTGTGTCCCCAGTGTCCCCAGTGTCCCCAGTGTCCCCAGAGCCCCACAGTGACTCCAGAGCTGCTGCTGGGGGGGTTCACTGTGTCCCCAGTGTCCCCAGTGTCCCCAGAACCCTGCAGTGGCTCCAGGGCTGCTGCTGGGGGGATTCACCGTGTCCCCAAGGATGGATCAGGGTGTCCCCAGTGTCCCCAGAGCTGGGATGGTTCTCCATGTCCCCAGGGATGGATCAGGGCGTCCCCAGTGTCCCCAGAGCTGGGGTGGTTCTCCATGTCCCCAAGGATGGATCAGGGTGTCCCCAAGGATGGATCAGGGTGTCCCCAGTGTCCCCAGAGCTTGGGATGGTTCTCCATGTCCCCAGGGATGGATCAGGGGGTCCCCAAGGATGGGTTGGGGTGTCCCCAGTGTCCCCAGAGTTGGGGTGGTTCTCAGTGTCCCCAGGGATGGATCAGGGTGTCCCCAAGGATGGATTGGGGTGTCCCCAGTGTCCCCAGAGTTGGGGTGGTTCTCCACGTCCCCAGGGATGGATCAGGGTGTCCCCAGGGATGGATCAGGGTGTCCCCAAGGATGGATTGGGGTGTCCCCAGTGTCCCCAGAGCTGGGATAGTTCTCCACGTCCCCAGGGATGGATCAGGGGGTCCCCAAGGATGGACCAGGGTGTCCCCAAGGATGGATTGGGGTGTCCCCAGTGTCCCCAGAGCTCAGATGGTTCTCAGTGTCCCCAAGGATGGACCAGGGTGTCCCCAGGGATGGACCAGGGTGTCCCCAGTGTCCCCAGAGCTGGGATGGTTCTCCACGTCCCCCACCTTCCAGGGGGTGTCCCTGATGTCCCCTCCCCGTGTCCCCCTCCCCCAGGACATCCTCGAGGGGGGCAACCTGTGGACGGCTCTGCAGGAGCTGCAGCAGATCCTGGTCACCCCCATCAAAGCCTTCCGGCCCCCCCCGGCCGCGCCCCCTCCCCCCGGACCCCCCGACGGGGCCCCCCCCGACGCCTTCGCGCCCCCCCCGGCCCCCGAGGCCGAGGCCCCCGCGGCGCCCGTCCCCGACGGGGACATCCCGGGCCAGTTCACCCGGGTGATGGGCAAGGGTGAGCCGGGACCCCCGGGGAGGGGACAGCCCCAGGGGGAGGGGGTCAGGGTCTGGGGGGGGGTCCCAGAGCTCTAAAAGGGGTTCAGGGTTTGGGGAGGGGTCCCAGAGCTCCAAAAGGGGTTTGGGGAGGGGTCCCAGAGCTCTAAAAGGGGTTTGGGGAGGGGTCCCAGAGCTCTAAAATGGTTCAGGGTCTAGGGAGGGGTCCTAGAGCTCTAAAAGGGGTCAGGGTTTGGGGAGGGGTCCCAGAGCTCTAAAAGGGGTTTGGGGAGGGGTCCCAGAGCTCTAGAAGGGGTTTGGGGGGGGTCCCAGAGCTCAAAAAGGGGTTCAGGGTATGGGGAGGGGTCCCAGAGCTCTAAAAGGGGTTCAGGGTTTGGGGAGGGGTCCCAGAGCTCTAAAAGGGGTTCAGGGTTTGGGGAGGGGTCCCAGAGCTCTAGAAGGGGTTTGGGGGGGGTCCCAGAGCTCTAAAAGGGGTTCAGGGTCTGGGGAGGGGTCCCAGAGCTCCAAAAGGGGGTTGGGGAGGGGTCCCAGAGCTCTAAAAGGGGTTTGGGTTGGGGTCCCAGAGCTCTAAAAGGGGTTCAGGGTCTGGGGAGGGGTCCCAGAGCTCTAAAAGGGGTCAGGGTTTGGGGAGGGGTCCCAGAGCTCTAAAAGGGGTGCTGGGGGGTCCCAGAGCTCTAAAAGGGGTTCAGGGTTTGGGGAGGGGTCCCAGAGCTCTGAATGGGGTTTGGGGAGGGGTCCCAGAGCTCTAAAAGGGGTTTGGGGGGGTCCCAGAGCTCTAGAAGGGGTTCAGGGTTTGGGGAGGGGTCCCAGAGCTCTAAAAGGGGTTTGGGGGGGTCCCAGAGCTCTAGAAGGGGTTCAGGGTTTGGGGAGGGGTCCCAGAGCTCTAAAAGGGGTTTGGGGGGGGTCCCAGAGCTCTAAAAGGGGTTCAGGGTCTGGGGAGGGGTCCCAGAGCTCTAAAAGGGATTTGGGGAGGGGTCCCAGAGCTCTAGAGGGGGTTTCAGGGTTTGGGGAGGGGTCCCAGAGCTCTAGAAGGGGTTTGGGGCAGTCCTGGGGGTGTTTTAGAGGTGTCCCAGGGTTTTGGGGTGGGGGTTTTGGGGGGTTCAGGGTTTGGGGAGGGGTCCCAGAGCTCTAGAAGGGGTGCTGGGGGGGTCCCAGAGCTCTAAAAGGGATTTGGGGAGGGGTCCCAGAGCTCTAGAAGGGGTTTGGGGAGGGGTCCCGGGGGTGTTTTAGAGGTGTCCCAGGGTTTTGGGGTGGGGGTTTGGGGGGGGTTCAGGGTTTGGGGAGGGGTCCCAGAGCTCTAGAAGGGGTTCGGGAAGGTCCCAGGGGTGTTTTAGAGGTGTCCCAAGGGGTTGGGGTGGGTTTTGGGGGGGTTTGGGGGTTTTTGGGGGTTTTGGGGGGGTTTTGGGCACCTCTGACCCCCCTGCAGTGTGCACACAGCTCCTGGGGCTGTCCCAAGGTTTTGGGGGGTTTTGGGATGGGGTTTTGATGGGTTTTGGGGTGATTTTGGGGGGTCTGGGCACCCCTGACCCCCCGCAGTGTGCACCCAGCTCCTGGGGCTGTCCCTGGGGTTTGGGGTGGGGTTTGGGGTGGGTTTGGGGGGTTTTGGGGTGGGTTTTGGGGTGATTTTGGGGTGGGTTTTGGGGTGATTTTGGGGGTTTTTGGGGGGTCTGGGCACCCCTGACCCCTCTGCAGTGTGCACCCATCTCCTGGGGCTGTCCCTGGGGTTTGGGGTGAGGTTTTGGGGTGATTTTGGGGGTTTTGGGGGGTCTGGGCACCCCTGACCCCTCTGCAGTGTGCACCCAGCTGCTGGGGCTGTCCCTGGGGTTTGGGGTGAGGTTTTGGGGTGATTTTGGGGTGATTTTGGGGGGGTTTTGGGCCCCCCTGACCCCTCTGCAGTGTGCACCCAGCTCCTGGGGCTGTCCCTGGGGTTTGGGGTGAGGTTTTGGGGTGATTTTGGGGTGATTTTGGGGGGTTTTGGGCACCCCTGACCCCTCTGCAGTGTGCACCCAGCTCCTGGTGTCGCGGCCGGACGAGGAGAACATCACCAGTTACCTCCAGCTGCTCGAGAAGTGCCTGAGCCATGAGGTACCCTCGGGGGGGGGTCCCAGGGGTCCTGGGGGGGTTCCCCAAACCTGGGGGACCCCCCCATGACCCCCCCCCGGGCCCCCCCAGGCGTTCACGGAGACGCAGAAGAAGCGGCTCCAGTCCTGGAAGCAGCAGGTGCTGAAGCTGCTCCGCGCCTTCCCCAAGAAGGGGCCCCTGGACGGCCCCCCCGGATACCGGCCCCCCAAAAGGTACTGGGGGGCTCCAGGACCCCCCAGACCCCCCCAAAAACCCCATTTCCATTCCCTGGGGGGGTTTCTCCTCCTCCCTCCGGGTGATTTTACCTCTCACCCCAACCTGGGGGGGTCAAAGGGGTCTCTCCCCACCTCCCCCCACCCCAATTTCCCAGTCTCCCCAGTTTGGGGGTGTTGGGGGGGCTGTCTGCCCCATTCTGGGGGGGTTTCTCCTCCTCCCTCCGGGTGATTTTACCTCTCACCCCAACCTGGGGGGTCTCCCCCCACCCCAATTCCCAATTTCCCAGTCTCCCCAGTTTGGGGGTGTGGGGGGGGCTGTCTGCCCCGTTCTGGGGGGGTTTTGGGGGTCTCAGCCCCCTCTGACCCCCCCATTTCCCCCCCCCCAGCTGGGCCTTCGGCTCCAACTCTCTCCCCATAGCTGGCTCTGTGGGGGGGGGGCGGCGGGGGGGGGGGCCGCCCCTTCGCGCTGCCCCCCCGGGCCCTGCCCCCCCCCGCCCGCCTGGGGCTGCTGGGACCCCCCGGGGGGGCCCCGACCCCCAGAGCCCCCCTCGGAGCCCCCCCCTTGGGCACACAGGGACGGCAGGTGGGTCTGGGGGGGATGGGGAGAGGGGGAGGAGTCTGGGGGGCAGGTGAGGATTGGGGGGGATGGGGAGAGGGGGAGGAGTCTGGGGGGCAGGTGAGGATTGGGGGGGAGGGTTTAGGGGGAGAGGGGGAGGAGTCTGGGGGGCAGGTGAGGATTGGGGGGGATGGGGAGAGGGGGAGGAGTCTGGGGGGCAGGTGAGGATTGGGGGGGACGGGGAGAGGGGGAGGAGTCTGGGGGGCAGGTGAGGATTGGGGGGGAGGGTTTGAGGGGAGAGGGGGAGGAGTCTGGGGGGCAGGTGAGGATTGGGGGGGAGGGTTTGAGGGGAGAGGGGGAGGAGTCTGGGGGGCAGGTGAGGATTGGGGGGGAGGGTTTAGGGGGAGAGGGGGAGGAGTCTGGGGGGCAGGTGAGGATTGGGGGGAGGGTTTAGGGGGAGAGGGGGAGGAGTCTGGGGGGCAGGTGAGGATTGGGGGGGATGGGGAGAGGGGGAGGAGTCTGGGGGGCAGGTGAGGATTGGGGGGGAGGGTTTGAGGGGGAGGAGTCTGGGGGGCAGGTGAGGATTGGGGGGAGGGTTTGAGGGGAGAGGGGGAGGAGTCTGGGGGGCAGGTGAGGATTGGGGGGGAGGGTTTAGGGGGAGGAGTCGGGGGCAGGTGAGGATTGGGGGGGGAGGGTTTAGGGGGAGGAGTCTGGGGGGCAGGTGAGGATTGGGGGAGGGTTTGAGGGGAGAGGGGGAGGAGTCTGGGGGGCAGGTGAGGATTGGGGGGAGGGTTTGAGGGGGAGGAGTCTGGGGGGCAGGTGAGGATTGGGGGGAGGGTTTGAGGGGGAGGAGTCTGGGGGGGCAGGTGAGGATTGGGGGGAGGGTTTAGGGGGAGGAGTCTGGGGGCAGGTGAGGATTGGGGGGGAGGGTTTGAGGGGGAGGAGTCTGGGGGCAGGTGAGGATTGGGGGAGGGTTTGAGGGAGAGGGGGAGGAGTCGGGGGCAGGTGAGGATTGGGGGGGAGGGTTTAGGGGGAGGAGTCGGGGGCAGGTGAGGATTGGGGGGGGAGGGTTTAGGGGGAGGAGTCTGGGGGGCAGGTGAGGATTGGGGGGAGGGTTTAGGGGAGAGGGGGAGGAGTCTGGGGGCTGTTTTGGGGGGGCAGGTGAGGATTGGGGGGGAGGGTTTGAGGGGATTTGGGGGAGGAGTCTGGGGGGAGGGTTTGAGGGGGAGAGGGAGAGGAGTCTGGGGGGCAGGTGAGGACTGGGGGGAGGGTTTGAGGGGAGGAGTCTGGGGGGGCAGGTGAGGATTTGGGGGGAGGGTTTAGGGGGAGAGGGAGAGGAGTCTGGGGGGCAGGTGAGGATTGGGGGGGAGGGTTTGAGGGGATTTGGGGAGGATTCTGGGGGGCAGGTGAGGATTTGGGGAGGGGGCTTTGGGTTGGGGATTTGGGGTGGGGGTTTTGGGGGAAGATTCTGGGGCTGTTTTGGGGGCAGATGAGGATTTGGGGGGAGGGTTTAGGGGAGATGGGGAGGGGGTTTTGGGGGAGGTTTTGGGGGGTGTTTTGGGGGAAATGAGGATTTGGGGGGAGCGTTTGAGGGGGAGATGGGGATTTGGGGTGGGGGTTTTGGGGGTAGTTTAAGGGGAGGGTTCTGGGGGGTGTTTTGGGAGCAGATGAGGATTTTTGGGAGGTTTTGAGGGGGATTTTGGGGAGGTTGGGGGGAGGATTTTAGGGCAGAGATGAGGATTTGGGGTGGGGGTTTTGGGGAGGATTTTAGGGCAGAGATGGGGATTTGGGGGTTGGGATTTTGGGGAGGTTGGGGCAGGAGGATTTGGGGTGGGGGGCGGATTTTGGAGTTATATTGGGTGGGGGGGTGCACATCCACCTGCCCTTGGTTGTTTTTATTTGTGTTGGGGGTCTCCCTCTCCCCCTGGAGACCTTTCCGGGGGGCTCCCCCCACCCTGGGGGTGCTGCCCCCCCCTCGTAACCCCCTGGTTCCCCCCCAGAGCTTTGGTTCGGGGCCGGGGGGGGCGCGGGGGGGTCCCCCGGGAGCCGCGGGGCCGTGCAGAGAACGCACTCCCTGCCCGTGCACAGCTCCGCCCTGCTCGCCTTCCCACAGGGTACGGGACGGGCACCCCGAAACAACGGGGACCCCAAAACAATGGGGAGGGGGACCCTGAAACAACGGGGACCCCAAAACAACGGGGACCCCAAAACGGGGAGGGGGACCCCAAAACAACGGGGAGGGGACCCCAAAACGGGGAGGGGGACCCTGAAACGGGGAGAGGGACCCTGAAACAGGAACGGGGACCCCAAAACAACGGGAACGGGGACCCCAAAACGGGAATGGGGACCCTGAAACGGGAACAGGGACCCCAACACAGGAACGGGCACCCCAAAACAACAGGAACAGGCACCCCAAATGGGGGGAGAGGGACCCTGAAACGGGAACGGGACCCTGAAACGGGGAGGGGGACCCTGAAACGGGAACGGGGACCCCAAAACAACGGGGAGGGGGACCCTGAAACGGGGAGGGGGACCCTGAAACAACGGGAATGGGCACCCCAAAAAAATGGGGACCCCAAAACAACGGGGAGAGGGACCCCAAAACGGGAACGGGCACCCCAAAAAAACGGGAACGGGGACCCCGAAACGGGAACGGGGACCCTGAAAGGGGAACAGGGACCCCAAAACGGGGAGGGGGACCCTGAAACGGGGAGAGGGACCCCAAATGGGGAGAGGGACCCCAACACGGGGAGAGGGACCCTGAAATGGGAACGAGGACCCCAAAACAGGGAGAGGACCCCAAAACGGGAATGGGCACCCAAAACGGGGAGGGGGACCCCGAGAATGGGGGGAGAGGGATCCCCAAATGGGGGGAGGGACCCTGATACGGGGAGAGGGACCCCCAAACGGGGGGAGAGGGACCCTGAAATGGGGAGAGGGACCCCAGATGGGGAGAGGGACCCCGAGATGGGGGGAGAGGGACCCTGAAATGGGGAGAGGGACCCCGAGATGGGGGGAGAGGGACCCCAAGATGTGGGGACACCCTGGAATGGGGAGAGGGACCCCGAAATGCAGGGGAGGGGCTGAAATGGGGCGAGGGGTAAAGAAATGGGGAGGGGGGAATGGGGAGAGGGACCCCAAAATGTGGGGAGACCCTGGAATGGGGGAAGGAGAGGAATTTGGGGAGGGGGAATTTGGGGATGGAGGATTTGGGGAGGGGGATTTGGGGGGAGGGGGATTTGGGGAGGGGGAAGGAGACCCAAAATGCAGGGGAGGGGGCACCACGATCACAAACCCCAGGAAGGGTGGGGGGGGCTGGGAATGGTTTGGGGGGCTCAGGATGGTTTGGGGGGGGCTGGGATGGTTTGGGGGGTTGGGGATGGTTTGGGGGGGCTCAGGATGGTTTGGGGGGCTCAGGATGGTTTGGGGGGTTGAGGATGGTTTGGGGGGTCTCAGGATGGTTTGGGGGGGCTCAGGATGGTTTGGGGGGTCTCAGGATGGTTTGGGGGGGCTCAGGATGGTTTGGGGGGGCTCAGGATGGTTTGGGGGGTCTCAGGATGGTTTGGGGGGGCTCAGGATGGTTTGGGGGGTCTCAGGATGGTTTGGGGGGGCTGGGGATGGTTTGGGGGTCTCAGGATGGTTTGGGGGTCTCGGGATGGTTTGGGGGGGCTCAGGATGGTTTGGGGGGTTGAGGATGGTTTGGGGGGGCTCAGGATGGTTTGGGGGGGCTGGGGATGGTTTGGGGGGCTCAGGATGGTTTGGGGGGGCTCAGGATGGTTTTGGGGGAGGGGTTCAGGCCCCCCCACACCCCCTGACCCATTTTTTGTCCCCCCCAGAGTGCCCCCCCCCGGGAACCGACCTGGAGATCAACCCCACGCTGGAGTCGCTGTGTCTGAGCATGACCGAGCACGCGCTGGGGGGGTACGGGGGGACAGGGGGGGGGACAGGGGGGGCACTGGGGACACTGGGGGGGACAATGGGGACACTGGGGACACTGGGGGGACAATGGGGGTACGGGGGGACAGGGGGGGACGGGGGGGGACAATGGGGACACTGGGGGGGCACTGGGGACAATGGGGGGACTGGGGACACTGGGGGGACAGGGGGGACACTGGGGACAATGGGGGGACAGGGGGGACAATGGGGGGACAATGGGGACACTGGGGACACTGGGGACAGGGGGGACTCTGGGGACATTGGGGGAAACTGGGACACTGGGGGGGACACTGGGGACAGGGGGGACACTGGGGGGGAACAATGGGGGGGACACTGGGGGACACTGGGGCACTGGGACAGGGGAGACACTGGGGGGACACTGGAAGTTCACTGGGGGACCCTGGGGGGGACACTGGGGGGACACTGGGGGTTCACTGGGGACAGTGGGGGACACTGGGGGACACTGGGGGTTCACTGGGGACAGTGGGGGACACTGGGGGGGTACAGGGGGACAGTGCGGGGACAGGAGGCTTCCCATGGGGGGCACAGGGGGAACCCCATGGGGGTTATGGGGGAGCCCTGGGGGGTTCGGGGGTCTCCCATGTGGGGTTTGG
>CM076536.1:2796779-2905082 GCA_038429875.1 Poecile montanus | reverse complement strand
GATTTTGGGTAGGGGGTGTTTTTTGGGGAGGGAGTTTTTTGGGTAGGGGGTGTTTTTTTGGGTAGGGGGTGTTTTTTGGGGAGGGGGTGTTATTTGGGGGAGGGGGTGTTTTTTGGGTAGGGGGTGTTTTTTGGGTAGGGGGTGTTTTTTGGGGAGGGGGTGTTTTTTGGGGGTCCCGGATTTTGGGGAGGGGGGATTTTGGGGGTCCCAGATTTTGGGGAGGGGGTTTTTTGGGCATCCCAGATTTTGGGGAGGGGTGTTTTTTGGGGAGGGGGTTTTTTGGGGGTCCCGTATTTTGGGGAGGGGGGTGTTTTTTGGGGAGGGGGTGTTTTTTGGGGGGTCCCGTTTTTTGGGGAGGGGTGTTTTTTGGGGGTCCCATTTTTTGGGTAGGGGGTGTTTTTTGGGGGTCCCGTTTTTTGGGGAGGGGGTGTTTTTGGGAGAGGGTGTTTTCTGGGGAGGGGGGTGTTTTTTGGGGGTCCCATTTTTTGGGGAGGGGGTTTTTTGGGTAGGGGGGATTTTGGGGAGGAGTTTTTTTTGGGGGTCCCAGATTTTGGAGAGGGGGATTTTGGGTAGGGGGTGTTTTCTGGGGGTCCCATATTTTGGGGTAGGGGGTGTTTTTTGGGGGTGGGGTTTTTTGGGGAAGGGGTGTTTTTTGGGGGTCCCGTTTTTTGGTAGGGGGTGTTTTTGGGTAGGGGGTGTTTTTTGGGTAGGGGGTGTTTTTTTGGGGAGGGGGTGTTTTTTGGGGGAGGGTTGTTTTTTGGGGTCCCGTATTTTGGGTAGGGGGGTGTTTTTTGGGGGTCCCATTTTTTGGGGAGGGGGTCTTTTGGGTAGGGGGGATTTTGGGGAGGAGGTTTTTTTGGGGGTCCCAGATTTTGGGGAGGGGGATTTTGGGGAAGGGGATTTTGGGGGTGGGGTTTTTTGGGGGAGGGTTGTTTTTTGGGGGTCCCGTATTTTGGGTAGGGGTTGTTTTTTGGGTAGGGGGTGTTTTTTGGGGGTCCCGTATTTTGGGAAGGGGGATTTTGGGGGTGGGGTTTTTTGGGTAGGGGGTGTTTTTTGGGGAGGGGGTGTTTTTTGGGGGTCCCATATTTTGGGTAGGGGGTGTTTTTTGGGGGTCCCGTTTTTTGGGGAGGGGGTGTTTTTTTGGGTAGGGGGTGTTTTTTTGGGGAGGGGTGTATTTTGGGGAGGGGGTTTTTTTGGGGGTGGGGTTTTTTGGGGAGGGGGTGTTTTTTGGGTAGGGGGTGTTTTTTGGGTAGGGGGTGTTTTTTGGGGGGTCCCATATTTTGAGTAGGGGGGTTTTTTTTTTGGGGGTCCCGTTTTTTGGGTAGGGGGTTTTTTTTTTGGGGAGGGGGTGTTTTTTTGGGAGGGGGGTATTTTGGGTAGGGGGTGTTTTTTTGGGGAGGGGGTGTTTTTTGGGGGTCCCGTATTTTGGGGGTCCTGTATTTTGGGGAGGGGGATTTTTGGGAAGGGGGGATTTTGGGGAGCGGTTTTTTTTTTGGGGGGGGGGATTTTGGGTAGGGGGGATTTTGGGGGTCCCAGATTTTGGAGATCCTGGATTTTGGGGAGGGGTGTTTCTTGGGTAGGGGGTGTTTTTTGGGTAGGGGGTTTTTTGGGGAGGGGGTGTTTTTTGGGTAGGGGGTTTTTTGGGGAGGGGGTGTTTTTTGGGGGTCCCAGATTTTGGGGAGGGGGGGGAATTTTGGGGGTCCCAGATTTTGGGGAGGGGGTGTTTTTTGGGGAGGGGGTGTTTTTTTGGGAGGGGGTGTTTTTTTGGGTAGGGGGTGTTTTTTGGGGGTGGGGTTTTTTGGGTAGGGGGTGTTTTTTGGGGGTCCCGGATTTTGGGTAGGGGGTGTTTTTTGGGTAGGGGGTGTTTTTTGGGGAGGGGGTGTTTTTTGGGGGTCCCATTTTTTGGGGAGGGGGTTTTTTGGGTAGGGGGGATTTTGGGGAGGAGTTTTTTTTGGGGGTCCCAGATTTTGGAGAGGGGGATTTTGGGTAGGGGGTGTTTTTTGGGGAGGGGGTGTTTTTTGGGTAAGGGGTGTTTTTTGGGAGGGGGTATTTTGGGTAAGGGGTGTTTTTTTGGGGAGGGGGGTGTTTTGGGTAGGGGGTGTTTTTTGGGGGTCCCGTATTTTGGGAAGGGGGATTTTGGGGGTGGGGTTTTTTGGGGAGGGGGTGTTTTTTGGGGAGGGGGTATTTTTTTTGGGTAGGGGGTGTTTTTGGGGGTCCCAGATTTTGGGGAGGGGGATTTTTGGGAAGGAGGGATTTTGGGGAGGGGGTTTTTTGGGGGTGGGGTTTTTTGGGTAGGGGGTGTTTTTTGGGGGTCCCGTTTTTTTGGGAAGGGGGATTTTGGGGGTGGGGTTTTTTGGGGAGGGGGTGTTTTTTGGGGAGGGGGGTGTTTTTTTGGGTAGGGGTGTTTTTTGGGGAGGGGGTGTTTTTTTTGGGTAGGGGGTGTTTTTTTGGGGGTCCCCACTCACATGGCGGGCGTGCCGGGGGTCTGGGGGTTGTAGGGCTGGCTGACTTGGGGGGACGCAGGGTCGGGGTACCCCGGGTCTGGGGGTTGGGGGTACCCCCGTAGCCCTGGGGGGAGGGGGTGGGCTCGTCCTCAAAGCCGTACTCGAAATCCTCGTCCGCCCTGGGGGGAGGGGAAATTGGGGAGGGGTCCCCAAAAATGGGAAACCCCCCCCAAAATAGAGAGAGAGAGAGAGAGAGAGACCCCCGGATTGGGGAGGGGTCCCCAAAAATGGGAAACCCCCCCAAAAATAGAGAGAGAGAGAGAGAGAGGGGGGGGGGGACCCCCAGATTGGGGAGGGGTCCCCAAAAATGGGAAACCCCCCCAAAATAGAGAGAGAGAGAGAGAGAGAGGGGACCCCTGGATTGGGGAGGGGTCCCCAAAGGAAGGAGTCTGGGGAGGGGGGGTTGTTTTAGAGGGGGTGTTGGGGTTGTTGGGGTGTTGTTTGGGTTGTTTGGGTGTCAGGGTGCTGTCAGGGTGCTGTCAGGGTGTCAGGGTGCTGTCAGGCTGTTGTCAGACTGTTGCCACAGTGCTGTCAGTCTCACCTGGAGGGGGTGTTGGGGTTGTTAGGGTGCTGTTTGGGTTGTTAGGGTGCTGTTTGGGTTGTTTGGGTGTCAGGGTGCTGTCAGGGTGCTGTCAGGGTGTCAGGTTGCTGTCAGGGTGTTGTCAGACTGTTGCCACAGTGCTGTCAGTCTCACCTGGAGGGGGTGTTGGGGTTGTTGGGGTGTTTGTTAGGGTGCTGTTTGGGTTGTTTGGGTGCTGTTTGGGTGTCAGGGTGCTGTCAGGTTGTTGTCAGGGTGTTGTCAGTCTCACCTGGAGGGGGTGTTGGGGTTGTTAGGGTGCTGTTTGGGTTGTTAGGGTGCTGTTTGGGTTGTTTGGGTGCTGTCAGGGTGCTGTCAGGGTGCTGTCAGGGTGCTGTCAGGGTGTCAGAGTGCTGTCAGGCTGTTGTCAGACTGTTGTCAGGGTGTTGTCAGTCTCACCTGGAGGGGGTGTTGGGGTTGTTGGGGTGCTGTTGGGGTGTCAGGGTGCTGTCAGGGTGCTGTCAGGGTGCTGTCAGGGTGTCAGGCTGTTGTCAGGCTGTTGTCAGGCTGTTGTCAGGCTGTTGTCAGGGTGCTGTCAGTCTCACCTGGAGGGGGTGTTGGGGTTGTTGGGGTGCTGTTTGGATTGTTTGGGTGCTGTCAGGGTGTCAGGGTGCTGTCAGGGTGCTGTCAGGCTGTTGTCAGGGTGTTGTCAGGGTGCTGTCAGTCTCACCTGGAGGGGGTGTTGGGGTTGTTGGGGTGTTTGTTGGGGTGCTGTTTGGGTTGTTAGGGTGCTGTCAGGGTGTCAGGGTGCTGTCAGGGTGTTGTCAGGGTGCTGTCAGGGTGCTGTCAGGGTGTCAGGCTGTTGTCAGGGTGTTGTCAGTCTCACCTGGAGGGGGTGTTGGGGTTGTTTGGGTGCTGTTTGGGTGTCAGGGTGCTGTCAGGGTGTCAGGGTGCTGTCAGGGTGCTGTCAGACTGTTGTCAGGGTGCTGTCAGTCTCACCTGGAGGGGGTGTTGGGGTTGTTTGGGTGCTGTTTGGGTTGTTTGGGTGCTGTTAGGGTGCTGTCAGGGTGTCAGACTGTTGTCAGGGTGTTGTCGCGGTGTTGTCAGTCTCACCTGGAGGGGGTGTTGGGGTTGTTAGGGTGCTGTCAGGGTGTCAGGCTGTTGTCAGGCTGTTGTCAGGGTGTTGTCAGTCTCACCTGGAGGGGGTGTTGGGGTTGTTGGGGTTGTTGGGGTGCTGTTTGGGTGTCAGGGTGCTGTCAGGGTGTTGTCAGGGTGTCAGACTGTTGTCAGGCTGTTGTCAGGGTGTTGTCAGTCTCACCTGGAGGGGGTGTTGGGGTTGTTGGGGTGTTTGTTAGGGTGCTGTTTGGATTGTTAGGGTGATGTTTGGGTGTCAGGGTGCTGTTTGGGTGTCAGGGTGCTGTCAGGGTGCTGTTTGGGTGTCAGACTGTTGTCAGGCTGTTGTCAGGGTGCTGTCAGTCTCACCTGGAGGGGGTGCTGGGGTTGTTGGGGTGCTGTTTGGGTGTCAGGGTGCTGTCAGGGTGTTGTCAGGGTGTTGTCAGTCTCACCTGGAGGGGGTGTTGGGGTTGTTGGGGTGTTTGTTAGGGTGCTGTTTGGGTTGTTTGGGTGTCAGGGTGTCAGGGTGCTGTTAGGGTGCTGTCAGGGTGTCAGGCTGTTGTCAGGGTGTTGTCAGGGTGCTGTCAGTCTCACCTGGAGGGGGTGTTGGGGTTGTTGGGGTGTTTGTTAGGGTGCTGTTTGGGTTGTTTGGGTGCTGTCAGGGTGTCAGGGTGCTGTCAGGCTGTTGTCAGGGTGTTGTCAGGGTGTTGTCAGTCTCACCTGGAGGGGGTGTTTGGGTTGTTTGGGTGATGTTTGGGTTGTTTGGGTGCTGTTTGGGTTGTTTGGGTGCTGTCAGGGTGTCAGGCTGTTGTCAGGGTGTTGTCAGGGTGTTGTCACTCTCACCTGGAGGGGGTGTTGGGGTTGTTGGGGTGTTGTTTGGGTGTCAGGGTGCTGTCAGTCTCACCTGGAGGGGGTGTTGGGGTTGTTTGGGTGCTGTTTGGGTTGTTTGGGTGCTGTTAGGGTGCTGTCAGGGTGTCAGGGTGTTGTCAGGGTGCTGTCAGTCTCACCTGGAGGGGGTGTTGGGGTTGTTGGGGTCCCAGGCCCCGCTCTGGGCCGGGGTTCTGCTCCCGTCGTGCAGGGGGGTCTGGGAGCCGTAGTGGGGGGTGCGGCTGCCTGTGAGGGACCCCAGAAACAGCGTCACCAACACCCAATGTCACCCCAACGACTGTCACCAACACCCAATGTCACCTGAACCTGTCACCCCAACCTCTGTCACCAACACCCCAATGTCACCCCAACCTGTCACCCCAACCTCTGACTGTCACCAACACCCCAATGTCACCCGAACCTGTCACCCCAACCTCTGTCACCCCCCCAATGTCACCCGAACCCCCCAATGTCACCAACACCCCAATGTCACCCCAACCTCTGTCACCAACACCCCAATGTCACCCCAACCTCTGTCACCAACACCCCAATGTCACCCCAACCTCTGACTGTCACCCCCCCAATGTCACCCGAACCCCCCAATGTCACCAACACCCCAATGTCACCCCAACCCGTCACCCCAACCTCTGACTGTCACCAACACCCCAATGTCACCTGAACCTCCGACTGTCACCCTCCCGTCACCCCAACCTCTGTCACCAACACCCAATGTCACCCCAACCTCCCAATGTCACCCCCCAATGTCACCCCAACCTCCCAATGTCACCCCCCAATGTCACCCCAACCTCTGTCACCCCAACCTCTGACTGTCACCAACACCCCAATGTCACCCCAACCTGTCACCCGAACCTCCCAATGTCACCCCAACCTCTGTCACCCCCCCAATGTCACCCGAACCTCCCAATGTCACCAACACCCCAATGTCACCACAACCTCCCACTGTCACCCCCTCCTGTCACCCAAACCTCCGACTGTCACCCCCACTGTCAAACCTCTGACTGTCACCCCCCGCTGTCACCCAAACCTCCGACTGTCCCCACACTGTCCCCAAACTGTCCCAGACTGTCCCAAATGTCCCCAAATGTCCCCAGACTGTCCCAGTGTGTCCCTAAACTGTCCCCAAATGTCCCCAAACTGTCCCAAATGTCCCCAAACTGTCCCCAGCTGTCCCAAATGTCCCCAGGTGTCCCCAAATGTCCCCAAACTGTCCCAAGTGTCCCTGGTGTGTCCCCAGACTGTCCCAAATGTCCCCAGACTGTCCCAGGTGTCCCCCCAGCTGTCCCCAGCTGTCCCCAGTGTCCCCAGCTGTCCCCACTGTCCCCAATGTCCCCAGTGTCCCCAGACTGTCCCAAATGTCCCCAGGTGTCCCCAGTGTCCCCAATGTCCCCACTGTCCTCAATGTCCCCAATGTCCCCAGCTGTCCCCGGTGTCCCCAGACTGTCCCAGGTGTCCCCCCAGCTGTCCCCAGCTGTCCCCAGGTGTCCCCAATGTCCCCACTGTCCCCAATGTCCCCACTGTCCCCAATGTCCCCAATGTCCCCAGTGTCCCCACTGTCCCCAGCTGTCCCCAATGCCCCCAGCTGTCCCCAGCTGTCCCCGGTGTCCCCAGCTGTCCCTGGTGTCCCCAATGTCCCCGGTGTCCCCAGTGTCCCCAATGTCCCCCCACTGTCCCCAGTGTCCCCCCAATGTCCCCAATGTCCCCACTGTCCCCACTGTCCCCAGTGTCCCCAGTGTCCCCAGTGTCCCCAATGTCCCCCCAATGTCCCCAGTGTCCCCAGTGTCCCCAATGTCCCCACAGTGTCCCCAGTGTCCCCAATGTCCCCAATGTCCCCAATGTCCCCGCTGTCCCCGCTGTCCCCTCTCACCGTCGTGCAGCGGGGTCTGGGATCCGTACATGGGGGTTCGGGACCCCGAGCCGTACATGGGGGTCTGGGAGCCGTACATGGGGGTCCTCCCGTAGGCCGAGGTGAGACCCCCGGGGCGCCGGGACCCCCTGGGGACACAACAACAACAATGGGGGGTCAGGGGACCCCAAAACACCCAGAGGGGACACAACAGGGTCAGGGGACACCGAAACACCCAGAGGGGACACAACAGGGTCAGGGGACCCCGAGACCCCCGGGGCGCCGGGACCCCCTGGGGACACAACAACAACAGTGGGGGGTCAGGGGGACCCCGAAACACCCCCTGGGGACACAACAACAGGGACAGGGGACACCGAAACACCCCCTGGGGACACAACAACAACAACAACAGTGGGGGGTCAGGGGGACCCTGAGACCCCCGGGGACACAACAACAACAACAACAACAACAACGGGGTCAGGGGGACCCCGAAACACCCGGGGCGCCGGGACCCCCTGGGGACACAACAACAACAACAATGGGGGGTCAGGGGACACCGAAACACCCGGAGGGGACACAACAACAACAGTGGGGGGTCAGGGGACACCAAAACACCCAGAGGGGACACAACAGGGTCAGGGGACCCCGAGACCCCCGGGGCGCCGGGACCCCCTGGGGACACAACAACAACAATGGGGGGTCAGGGGACACCGAAACACCCAGAGGGGACACAACAACAACAGCGGGGGGTCAGGGGGGACCCCAAAACACCCAGAGGGGACACAACAGGGTCAGGGGACACCGAAACACCCAGAGGGGACACAACAACAACAACAACAACAACGGGGTCAGGGGACCCTGAGACCCCCGGGGACACAACAACAACAACAATGGGGTCAGGGGGACCCCAAAACACCCGGGGTGCTCCACACCTGGTGGGGGGGGGGGCAGGACACAATTTGGGGGGCTCCAGGACCCAATTTTGGGATCTCTGGGACCCAATTTTGGGGGGCTCCAGCTCCCATTTTGGGGGGCTCCAGGACCCTCTTTTGGAGAGCTCCAGGACCCAATTTGGGGGCTCCAGGACACAATTTGGGGGCTCAAGGACCCGATTCTGGAGTCTCTAGGACCCAATTTTGGGGGTCTCCAGGACCCAATTTTGGGTCTCCAGGACCCAATTTTGGGGGTCTCCAGGACCCAATTTTGGGGGTCTCCAGGACCCAATTTTGGGGTCTAAAGGACTCAATTTTGGGCGTCCAGGACCCAATTTTGGGGTCTCCAGGACCCAATTTTGGAGAGCACCAGGACCCAATTTGGGGGCTCAAGGACCCGATTTTGGGGGCTCAAGGACCTGATTTTGGGGGTCTCCAGAACCCAATTTTGGGGTCTCCAGGATCCAATTTTGGGGGTGTCCAGGACCCAATTTTGGGGTCTAAAGGACTCAATTTTGGGCGTCCAGGACCCAATTTTGGGGTCTAAAGGACTCAATTTTGGGCATCCAGGACCCAATTTTGGGGGTCTCCAGAACCCAATTTTGGGGTCTCCAGGACCCAATTTTGGGCGTCCAGGACCCAATTTTGGGGGTCTCCAGGACCCAATTTTGGGGTCTCCAGGACCCAATTTTGGGGGTCTCCAGGACCCAATTTTGGGGTCTCCAGGATCCAATTTTGGGGGTGTCCAGGACCCAATTTTGGGGGTCTCCAGAACCCAATTTTGGGGTCTCCAGGATCCAATTTTGGGGGTGTCCAGGACCCAATTTTGGGGTCTAAAGGACTCAATTTTGGGCGTCCAGGACCCAATTTTGGGGTCTAAAGGACTCAATTTTGGGCATCCAGGACCCAATTTTGGGGGTCTCCAGAACCCAATTTTGGGGTCTCCAGGACCCAATTTTGGGGGTCTCCAGCTCCCATTTTGGGGGGCTCCAGGACCCAATTTTGGGGTCTCCAGGTCCCTCTTTTGGGTAACTCCAGGACCCAATTTTGGGGGTCTCCAGGACCCAATTTTGGGGCTCCAGGACCCAATTCCGGGGGGCTCCAGGACCCAATTTTGGGGGTCTCCAGGACCCGATTTTGGGCGTCTGCAGGACCCAATTTTGGCGGGTCCAAGACCCAATTTTGGGGTTTCAAGAACCCAATTTTGGGGTCTCCAGGTCCCAATTTTGGGGGCTCAAAGACCCAATTTTGGGGGTCTGCAGGACCCAATTTTGGGATCTCTGGGACCCAATTTGGGGGCTCCAGGACCCAATTTTGGGGGTCTCCATCTCCCATTTTGGGGGTCTCCAGGACCCGATTTTGGGGTCTCCAGGACCCAATTTGGGGGCTCAAGGACCTGATTTTGGGGGTCCCCAGGACCCAATTTTGGGGTCTCCAAGTCCCAATTTGGGGGTCTCCAGGACTCAATTCTGGGGGTCCCCAGGACCCAATTTGGGGGTCTCCAGGTCCCATTTTGGGGGTCTCCAGAACCCAATTTGGGGGTCTGCAGGTCCCATTTTGGGGGTCTCCAGGACCCAATTTTGGGGGTCTCCAGGACCCAATTTGGGGGTCTGCAGGTCCCATTTTGGGGGTCCCCAGGGCTGTACCCCCACTCACACGGTGGTCAGGCGCTGCCTGTCCACGGAGATGGTCTGGCAGGTCGAGTGCAGCTCCACCCGCGCCGTCGACTCCGTGGCGTCCTTCACCACCCCGATGTAACCTGGGGTGGGGGGCACGGGGGGGTCAGGGGGATTTTGGGGACCCCCCGCCACCCCTGAGGGGGATTTTGGGGTGTGAGAAGTGGGGAGGGGTCTCACACCCACCTTTGTAGGGTCCCTGGGAGATTCGCACCGTCTGCCCGATGAGGTCGTTGTCGCGCCGGCCGCGGCCCCGGCTCAGCCCCCCGGCCCCGAATCCACCCCGCTGACCTGGGGAGGGGGCACGGGGGGTCAGGGGGTCCCCAAAACCTTCCTAGGGGTCCCCAAAACCCCCTGGGGGTCCCCAAAACCCCCCCAGGGGTCCCCAAAACCCCCCCAAGGATCCCCAAAACCCCCCTAAGGGTCCCCAAAACCCCCCCAAGGGTCCCCAAAACCGCCCTAGGAGTCCCCAAAACCCCCCTAAGGGTCCCCAAAACCCCCCTAGGGGTCCTCAAAACCCCCCTAAGGGTCCCCAAAACCCCTCGGGGTCCCCAAAACCCCCCCAGGGGTCCCCAAAACCCCCCTAGGGGTCCCCAAAACCCCCCCAAGGGTCCCCAAAACCTGCCCAAGGGTCCCCAAAACCCCCTGGGGGTCCCCAAAACCCCCCCAAGGGTCCCCAAAACCCCTCGGGGGTGCTCAAAACCTCCCCAATGGTCACCAAAACCCCCCCAAGGGTCCCCAAAACCCCCCTGGGAGTCCCCAAACCCCCTCCAGTGGTCCCCAAAACCCCCCTGGGAGTCTCCAAAACCCCCTCAAGGATCCCCAAAAGCCCCCCGAGGGTCCCCAAAACCCCCTCGACGTCCCCAAAACCCCCTGGGGGTCCCCAAAACCCCCCCAGGGGTCCCCAAAACCCCCCAAGAGTCCCTAAAACCCCCCCAAGGGTCCCCAAAGCCACCCTGGGAGTCCCCAAAACCCCCCCAAGGGTCCCCAAAACCCCCCCAAAAACCCCACAAGGGTCCCCAAACTCCCCCCAAGGGTCCCCAAAACCCCCTCCAAGGATCCCCAAAACCCCCCTAGGGGTCCCCAAAACCCCCCCAGGGGTCCCCAAAACCCCCCCAAGGGTCCCTAAAACCCCCCCAAGGGTCCCCAAAACCCCCCCAAGGGTCCCCAAAACCCCCCCAGGGGTCCCCAAAACCCCCCCAAGGGTCCCCAAAACCCCCCCAAGGATCCTCAAAAGCCCCCCAAGGGTCCCCAAAACCCACCTGGGGTCCCCAAAACCCCCCTGGGGGTCCCCAAAACCCCCCTAGGGGTCCTCAAAACCGCTCTGGGAGTCCCCAAAACCCCCCTAAGGGTCCCCAAAACCCACCTGGGGTCCCCAAAACCCCCCAAGGGTCCCCAAAACCCCCTTGGGAGTCCCCAAAACCCCCCTAAGGGTTCCCAAAACCCCCCTAGGGGTCCTCAAAACCGCTCTGGGAGTCCCCAAAACCCCCCTAAGGGTCCCCAAAACCCACCTGGGAGTCCCCAAAACCCCCCTAAGGGTTCCCAAAACCCCCCTAGGGGTCCCCAAAACTCCCCCAAGGATCCCCAAAACCCCCTTGGGAGTCCCCAAAACCCCCCCGGGGGTCCCCAAAACCCCCCAAGGGTCCCCAAAACCCACCTAGGGGTCCCCAATACCCCCCCGGGGGTCTCCAAAACCCCCCCAAAGGTCCCCAAAACCCCCCGGGGGTCCCCAAAACCCCCCCAAGGATCCCCAAATCCCCCCTGGGGGTCCCCAAAACCCCCCAAGGATCCCCAAACCCCCCCAAAGGTCCCCAAAACCCCCCCAAGGATCCCCAAAACCCCTCTGGGGGTCCCCAAAACCCCCCAAGGATCCCCAAACCCCCCCAAAGGTCCCCAAAACCCCCTGGGGTCCCCCAAACCCCCCCAAGGGTCCTCAAAACCCCCCCAAGGGTCCCCCAAACCCCCCCAAGGGTCCCCAAAACCACCCTAGGGATCCCCAAAACCCCCCCAAGGGTCCCCAAAACCCCCCCAAGGTTCCCCAAAACCCCGCCAAAGGTCCCCAAAACCCCCCTAGGGATCCCCAAAATCCCCCCAAGGGTCCCCAAAACCCCCCCAGGGGTCCCCAAAACCCCCCCAAGGGTCCCCAAAACCCCCTGGGGGTCCCCAAAACCCCCTCCAAGGATCCCCAAAACCTGCCCAAGGGTCCCCAAAACCCCCTGGGGGTCCCCAAAACCCCCCAAGGGGTCCCCAAAATCCCCCCTTGGGGTCCCCAAAACCCCCTGGGGGTCCCCAAAACACACCCAGGGTCCCCAAAACCCCCCCAAGGGTCCCCAAAACCCCGCCAAAGGTCCCCAAAACTCCCCCAAGGATCCCCAAAACTCCCCCAAGGATCCCCAAAACCCCGTGGGGGTCCCCAAAACCCCCCCAAGGGTCCCCAAAACCCCCCCAGGGGTCCCCAAAACCCCCTGGGGGTCCCCAAAACCCCCCTAGGGGAACCCAAAACCCCCCCAAGGGTCCCCAAAACACTCCCAGGGGTCCCCAGAACAGCCCTTGGGAGTCCCCAAAACCCCCCCAAGGGTCCCCAAAACCCACCTGGGGTCCCCAAAACCCCCCAAGGGTCCCCAAAACCCACCTAGGGGTCCTCAAAAGCCCCCCAAGGATCCTCAAAACCCCCCTAGGGGTCCCCAAAACCCACCTGGGAGTCCCCAAAACCCCCCTAAGGGTCCCCAAAACTCCCCCAAGGATCCCCAAAACCCCCTTGGGAGTCCCCAAACCCCCCCAAGGGTCCCCAAAATCCCCCCTGGGGGTCCCCAAAACCCCCCCAAGGATCCCCAAAATCCCCCCTGGGGGTCCCCAAAACCCCCCCAAGGATCCCCAAAATCCCCCCAAGGATCCCCAAATCCCCCCTGGGGGTCCCCAAAACCCCCCTAGGGGTCCCCAAAACCACCCTGGGGGTGCCCAAAACCCCCCCAAGGTTCCCCAAAAACCCCCTAGGGGTCCCCAAATCCCCCCTGGGGGTCCCCAAAACCCCCCCGAAAACCCCACAAGGGTCCCCAAACTCCCCCGGGGGTCCCCAAAACCCCCCCAAGGATCCTCAAATCCCCCCTGGGGGTCCCCAAATCCCCCCTGGGGGTCCCCAAACCCCCCTGGGGGTCCCCCAGAGTCACCCACCCGCCCCACTGGGGTGCATGGGGCTGCTGATGCGGGGGGACATCGGCACGAAGCCGCACATGGCGAAGTTGGTGACGTCTCGTGGCTGCAAAGAAAGAAAAAAATGGGTTAAAAAACGGGGAAAACGGGAAAATTTGGGGGGATTTGGGGGGATTTGGGTGGAAATGCCGACCTTGGAGCCCCCTGCCAGCACCAGGTGCCGCGTCTTGCACACGAACATCCCCCCGTTCTCCACCAGCTTCTTGCAGTGCAGGAACGCAAAGCCCCGGAACAGGTGACGGATTTCACCCTCACGACCCTTTTTGGGGTGAGAAAAGGGGTGAAACCCCCCCAAAATTACAGGGTCAGAGCTCCCCCAAAAATCCTGGGGGTCCCATGGTGGAAATGGGGGGAGAGAAGGGGGGGAGAGGCTGGGAAAAGGGGAGGGGGAAGGAGGGACCCCAAAAGAGAAGGGAGCCGAGAAAATGCATCGAGGAACCCCCCAAAATATCCTGGGGAGCCCCAAAATGTGACAAAGACCCCCCAAAATATCCTGGGGAGTCCCTAAAGGGGACAAAGACCCCCCAAAATATCCCAGGGAGCCCCAAAATGTGACAAAGACACCCCAAAACATCCTGGGGAGTCCCTAAAGGTGACAAAGACACCCCAAAATATCCCAGGGAGCCCCAAAATGTGACAAAGACACCCCAAAATATCCTGGGGAGCCCCAAAATGTGACAAAGACCCCCCAAAATATCCCAGGGAGCCCCAAAACTGACAAAGACACCCCAAAATATCCTGGGGAGCCCCAAAATGTGACAAAGACACCCCAAAATATCCTGGGGAGTCCCTAAAGGTGACAAAGACACCCCAAAATATCCTGGGGAGCCCCAAAATGTGACAAAGACACCCCAAAATATCCTGGGGAGTCCCTAAAAGGTGACAAAGACCCCCCAAAATATCCTGGGGAGGCCCAAAATGTGACAAAGACACCCCAAAATATCCTGAGGAGCCCCAAAACACCCTGGGGTGTCCCCAAAACTGACAAAGACCCCCCAAAACACCCTGGGGAGTCCCTGGAACATGACCAAGACCCCCCAAAATATCCTGGGGAGCCCCAAAATGTGACCAAGACACCCCAAAATATCCTGGGGAGCCCCAAAATGTGACAAAGACACCCCAAAATATCCTGGGGAGTCCCTAAAGGGGACAAAGACCCCCCAAAATATCCCAGGGAGCCCCAAAATGTGACAAAGACACCCCAAAATATCCTGGGGAGCCCCAAAATGTGACAAAGACCCCCCAAAATATCCTGGGGAGCCCCAAAATGTGACAAAGACACCCCAAAATATCCTGGGGAGTCCCTAAAGGTGACAAAGACACCCCAAAATATCCTGGGGAGCCCCAAAATGTGACAAAGACACCCCAAAATATCCTGGGGAGTCCCTAAAAGGTGACAAAGACACCCCAAAATATCCTGGGGAGTCCCTAAAGGTGACAAAGACCCCCCAAAATATCCCAGGGAGCCCCAAAATGTGACAAAGACACTCCAAAATATCCTGGGGAGCCCCAAAATGTGACAAAGACACCCCAAAATATCCTGGGGAGCCCCAAAATGTGACAAAGACACCCCAAAATATCCTGAGGAGCCCCAAAACTGACAAAGACACCCCAAAATATCCTGGGGAGCCCCAAAATGTGACAAAGACACCCCAAAATATCCTGAGGAGCCCCAAAACACCCTGGGGTGTCCCCAAAACTGACAAAGACCCCCCAAAACACCCTGGGGAGTCCCTGGAACATGACCAAGACCCCCCAAAATATCCTGGGGAGCCCCAAAATGTGACAAAGACACCCCAAAATATCCTGGGGAGTCCCTAAAGGTGACAAAGACCCCCCAAAATATCCTGGGGAGCCCCAAAATGTGACAAAGACCCCCCAAAATATCCTGGGGAGTCCCAAAATGTGACAAAGACCCCCCAAAATATCCTGGGGAGTCCCAAAATGTGACAAAGACCCCCCAAAATATCCTGGGGAGTCCCAAAATGTGACAAAGACCCCCCAAAATATCCTGGGGAGTCCCAAAATGTGACAAAGACACCCCAAAATATCCTGGGGAGTCCCTAAAAGGTGACAAAGACCCCCCAAAACACCCTGGGGAGTCCCTGGAACGTGACCAAGACCCCCCAAAATATCCTGGGGAGTCCCTAAAAGGTGACAAAGACCCCCCAAAATATCCTGGGGAGCCCCAAAACCTGACAAAGACCCCCCAAAACACCCTGGGGATCCCCCAAAGCTCCACAAGGAGCCCCTCAGACCCCTCCAGGACCCCCCAAAACTCCCTGGGGATCCCCCAAACCCCTCCAGGACCCCCCAAAACCCCTCCAGGACCCCCCAAAACACCCTGGGGATCCCCCAAAACCTCTCCAGGACCCCCCAAAACCCCTCCAGGACCCCCAAAACACCCTGGGGATCCCCCAAAACTCCTCCAGGACCCCTCAGACCCCTCCAGGACCCCCCAAAACCCCTCCAGGACCCCCCAAAACACCCCAGGGATCCCCCAAACCCCTCCAGGAACCCCCGAAACACCCTGGGGATCCCCCCAAGCTCCACAAGGAGCCCCTCAGACCCCTCCAGGACCCCCCAAAACACCCTGGGGGATCCCCCAAAACCCCTCCAGGACCCCCCAAAACACCCTGGGGATCCCCCAAACCCCTCCAGGACCCCCCAAACCCCTCCAGGACCCCCCAAAACACCCTGGGGATCCCCCAAAGCCCCTCCAGGACCCCCCAAAACATCACAAGGACCCCCCAAAACACCCTGGGGATCCTCCAAAGCTCCACAAGGAGCCCCTCAGACCCCTCCAGGACCCCTCAGACCCCTCCAGGACCCCCAAAACTCCCTGGGGATCCCCCAAACCCCTCCAGGACCCCCCAAAACCCCTCCAGGACCCCCCAAAACACCCTGGGGATCCCCCAAACCCCTCCAGGACCCCCCAAAACACCACAAGGACCCCCTAAAACCCCTCCAGGACCCCCCAAAACCCCTCCAGGACCCCCCAAAACACCCTGGGGATCCCCCAAACCCCTCCAGGAACCCCCAAAACACCACAAGGACCCCCCAAAACACCCTGGGGATCCCCCAAAGCTCCACAAGGAGCCCCTCAGACCCCTCCAGGACCCCCCAAAACCCCTCCAGGACCCCCCAAAACACCCTGGGGATCCCCCAAAACCCCTCCAGGACCCCCCAAAACACCACAAGGACCCCCCAAAACACCCTGGGGATCCCCCAAACCCCTCCAGGACCCCTCAGACCCCTCCAGGACCCCCCAAAACACCCTGGGGATCCCCCAAAGCTCCACAAGGAGCCCCTCAGACCCCTCCAGGACCCCCCCAAAACCCCTCCAGGACCCCCCAAAACACCCTGGGGATCCCCCAAACCCCTCCAGGACCCCCCAAACACCCTGGGGATCCCCCAAAACACCCCGGGGATCCCCCAAAACCCCTCCAGGACCCCTCAGACCCCTCCAGGACCCCCCAAAACACCACAAGGACCCCCCCAGAACACCACAAGGACCCCCCAAAACACCCTGGGGATCCCCCAAAGCTCCACAAGGAGCCCCTCAGACCCCTCCAGGACCCCCCAAAACCCCTCCAGGACCCCCCAAAACACCCTGGGGATCCCCCAAAGCTCCACAAGGAGCCCCTCAGACCCCTCCAGGACCCCCCAAAACACCCTGGGGATCCCCCCAAACCCCTCCAGGACCCCCCAAAACACCACAAGGACCCCCTAAAACCCCTCCAGGACCCCCCAAAACTCCCTGGGGATCCCCCAAAGCTCCACAAGGAGCCCCTCAGACTCCTCCAGGACCCCCCAAAACTCCCTGGGGATCCCCCAAACCCCTCCAGGATCCCCCAAAACACCCCGGGGATCCCCCCAAACCCCTCCAGGACCCCCCAAACCCCTCCAGGATCCCCCAAAACACCCTGGGGATCCCCCAAAGCCCCTCCAGGACCCCCCAAAACATCACAAGGACCCCCCAAAACACCCTGGGGATCCTCCAAAGCTCCACAAGGAGCCCCTCAGACCCCTCCAGGACCCCCCAAAACCCCTCCAGGACCCCCCAAAACACCCTGGGGATCCCCCAAACCCCTCCAGGACCCCCCAAAACACCACAAGGACCCCCCAAAACCCCTCCAGGACCCCCCAAACCCCTCCAGGACCCCCCAAACAGCCCCAGACCCACGGAGTGGGGGCCGTCGATGACTTTGACGATGTCCTTGACGTGGATGTTGTTCTGCTCCGAGTCCAGCGCCACCGCGAAGCGATTGTCCTTCTTCCTGGTGACAGCCTGGTGACGCACCGTCACCACCTTCCCGTACATGTTCAGCACCTGCGACATGGACAGGGCTCAGGGGACACCCAGGGGACACCCAGGGGACACCCACAGGGGGCAGGGGACACCCACATGGGGCAGGGGACACCCAGGGGACACCCACAGGGCTCAGGGGACACCCACAGGGGGCAGGGGACACCCACAGGGGGCAGGGGACACCCAGGGGACACCCACAGGGCTCAGGGGACACCCACAGGGCTCAGGGGACACCCAGGGGACACCCACAGCGCTCAGGGGACACCCACAGGGGGCAGGGGACACCCACAGGGGTCAGGGGACACCCACAGGGGTCAGGGGACACCCAGGGGACACCCAGGGGACATGGGGACACCCAGGGGACACCCACAGCGCTCAGGGGACACCCAGGGGACACCCAGGGGACACCCAGGGGACACCCAGGGGACACCCACAGCGCTCAGGGGACACCCACAGGGGTCAGGGGACACCCAGGGGACACCCAGGGGACACCCACAGGGGTCAGGGGACACCCACAGCGCTCAGGGGACACCCAGGGGACATCCACAGCGCTCAGGGGACACCCAGGGGACACCCAGGGGACACCCAGGGGACACCCAGAGGAGTCAGGGGACACCCAGGGGACACCCACAGGGGTCAGGGGACACCCAGGGGACACCCACAGGGGACAAGGGGACACCCAGGGGACACCCACAGGACACCCACAGGGGTCAGGGGACATCCAGGGGACATCCAGAGGGGTCAGGGGACACCCACAGCGCTCAGGGGACACCCAGGGGACACCCAGGGGACACCCAGGGGACACCCACAGGGGTCAGGGGACACCCAGGGGACACCCAGGGGACACCCACAGGGGTCAGGGGACACCCACAGGGGTCAGGGGACACCCAGGGGACACCCAGGGGACACCCACAGGGGTCAGGGGACACCGAGGGGACACCCACAGGAGTCAGGGGACACCCAGGGGACACCCAGGGGACACCCAGAGGAGTCAGGGGACACCCAGGGGACACCCAGGGGACACCCACAGCGGTCAGGGGACACCCAGGGGACACCCAGGGGACACCCAGGGGACACCCAGGGGACACCCACAGGGGTCAGGGGACACCCTGGGGACACCCAGGGGACACCCAGGGGACACCCACAGGGGTCAGGGGACACCCAGGGGACATGGGGACAGCTCAGGGGACACCCACAGCGCTCAGGGGACACCCAGGGGACACCCAGGGGACACCCAGGGGACACCCAGAGGACATCCAGGGGACACCCAGGGGACACCCAGGGGACACCCAGAGGACATCCAGGGGACACCCACAGGGGTCAGGGGACACCCAGGGGACACCCACAGGGGTCAGGGGACACCCAGGGGACATGGGGACAGCTCAGGGGACACCAGCAGGGGTCAGGGGACACCGAGGGGACATCCAGGGGACACCGAGGGGACAGCTCAGGGGACACGGGGACAGCTCAGGGGACACGGCTGGGACACGGGGACAGCTCAGGGGACATCCAGGGGACATCCAGGGGACATGGGGACAGCTCAGGGGACATGGGCAGGGGTCAGGGGACATCCAGGGGACATCCAGGGGACATCCAGGGGACACAGGGACAGCTCAGGGGACACCAGCAGGGCTCAGGGGACACCGAGGGGACATCCAGGGGACACGGAGGGGACATCCAGGGGACACGGGGACAGCTCAGGGGACACAGGCAGGGATCAGGGGACATCCAGGGGACACGGAGGGGACATCCAGGGGACACGGGGACAGCTCAGGGGACATGGGGACATCCAGGGGACACGGAGGGGACATGGGCAGGGATCAGGGGACACGGAGGGGACACAGCTGGGATCAGGGGACATCCAGGGGACATGGGGACAGCTCAGGGGACACAGCTGGGATCAGGGGACATGGCTGGGACACGGCTGGGACATGGGGACAGCTCAGGGGACACAGAGGGGACACTGGCAGGGCTCAGGGGACACGGCTGGGATTTTTGGGGGAGTTCAGTGGGATTTAGGTGGGGATTTGGGAGAGATTCTGGGAGATTTTTTGGGGGGATTTTAGTGGGGTTTTGTGCAGGATTTCAGGGGGATTTGGGGGCAGATTCTGGGAGGTTTTTTGGGGGATTTTTGGGGGAGTTTAGTGGGATTCAGGGGAAATCCTGGGTGATTTTTTGGGGGATTTTGCTGGGGCTTTGGGCAGGATTTCAGGGGGATTGTGGGGAGATGGTTGTTTTTTTTGGGGGGATTTTGTGCAGGATTTCAGGGGGATTGTGGGGAGATGGTTGTTTTTTTGGGGGATTTTGTGCAGGATTTCAGGGTGTTTTTTGGGGGGATTTTAGTGGGGTTTGGGGCAGGATTTCAGGGTGTTTTTGACAGGATTTCAGGGTGTTTGGGGCAGGATTTCAGGGTGTTTTTGACAGGATTTCAGGGTGTTTTTTGGGGGGATTTTAGTGGGGTTTTGGGCAGGATTTCAGGGTGTTTGGGGCAGGATTTCAGGGTGTTTTTTGGGGAGTTTTTCCTGGTGTTTCTGGCAGGATTTCAGGGTGTTTTTTGGGGGATTTTAGTGGGGTTTTTGGCAGTATTTCAGGGTGTTTTTGGCAGTATTTCAGGGTGTTTTTGGCAGGATTTCAGGGTGTTTGGGACAGGATTTCAGGGTGTTTTTTGGGAGATTTTCCTGGTGTTTTGTGCAATATTTCAGGGTGTTTGGGGCAGGATTTCAGGGTGTTTGGGGCAGGATTTCAGGGTGTTTGGGACAGGATTTCAGGGTGTTTTGTGCAGTATTTCAGGGAGTTTTTTGGGGGGATTTTCCTGATGATTTGTGCAGGATTTCAGGGTGTTTTTTGGGGGGATTTTAGTGGGGTTTGGGACAGGATTTCAGGGTGTTTTGTGCAGGATTTCAGGGTGTTTAGGACAGGATTTCAGGGTGTTTTGGGCAGGATTTCAGGGTGTTTGGGGCAGGATTTCAGGGTGTTTTTTGGGGGGATTTTAGTGGGGTTTGGGGCAGGATTTCAGGGTGTTTTTGGCAGGATTTTAGTGGGGTTTGGGGCAGGATTTCAGGGTGTTTGGGGCAGGATTTCAGGGTGTTTTGGGCAGGATTTCAGGGTGTTTGGGGCAGGATTTCAGGGTGTTTTTGGCAGTATTTCAGGTTGTTTTGGGCAGGATTTCAGGGGATTTTGGGTAGGATTTCAGGGTGGTTTTGGTGGATTTTCCTGGTGTTTTGTGCAGGATTTAGGTGGGGATTTGGGGGAAATTCTGGGTGATTTTGGGAGATTTTCCTGGTGTTTTTGACAGGATTTCAGGATGTTTTTTGTGGGATTTTCCTGGTGTTTTGTGCAGGATTTCAGGGTGTTTTTTGTGGGATTTTCCTGGTGTTTTGGGCAGGATTTCAGGGTGTTTTTTGGGGGATTTTCCTGATGATTTGTGCAGGATTTCAGGGTGTTTTTTGGGGGGATTTTCCTGATGATTTGTGCAGGATTTCAGGGTGTTTTTTGGGGGGATTTTAGTGGGGTTTGGGGCAGGATTTCAGGGTGTTTGGGGCAGGATTTCAGGGTGTTTTTGACAGGATTTCAGGGTGTTTTTGGCAGGATTTCAGGGTGTTTTTGACAGGATTTCAGGGTGTTTGGGGCAGGATTTCAGGGTGTTTTTTGTGGGATTTTCCTGGTGTTTTGGGCAGGATTTCAGGGTGTTTTTGACAGGATTTCAGGGTGTTTGGGGCAGGATTTCAGGGTGTTTTGGGCAGGATTTCAGGGTGTTTTTTGTGGGATTTTCCTGGTGTTTTGTGCAGTATTTCAGGGTGTTTGGGGCAGGATTTCAGGGTGTTTTGTGCAGTATTTCAGGGTGTTTGGGGCAGGATTTCAGGGTGTTTTTTGTGGGATTTTCCTGGTGTTTTGTGCAGGATTTCAGGGTGTTTTTTGGGGGGATTTTCCTGGTGTTTTGTGCAGGATTTCAGGGTGTTTTTTGGGGGGATTTTCCTGATGTTTTGTGCAGGATTTCAGGGTGTTTTTCGCTGCTCTCACCTGGAACGTTTCCCTCTCCAGCCTCACGATCACCCCCACGGTTTGGGGTGATTTTTTGGGGGGATTTTAGTGGGGTTTGGGGCAGGATTTCAGGGTGTTTTGGGCAGGATTTCAGGGTGTTTGGGGCAGGATTTCAGGGTGTTTTTTGGGGGGATTTTAGTGGGGTTTGGGGCAGGATTTCAGGGTGTTTGGGGCAGGATTTCAGGTTGTTTGGGGCAGGATTTCAGGGTGTTTTGGGCAGGATTTCAGTGGGGTTTTGGGCAGGATTTCAGGGTGTTTGGGGCAGGATTTCAGGGTGTTTTGTGCAGGATTTCAGGGTGTTTTGTGCAGGATTTCAGGGTGTTTTGGGCAGGATTTCAGGGTGTTTTTGGCAGGATTTCAGGGTGTTTGGGGCAGGATTTCAGCGTGTTTTTTGGGGGGATTTTAGTGGGGTTTGGGGCAGGATTTCAGGGTGTTTGGGGCAGGATTTCAGGGTGTTTTTTGTGGGATTTTAGTGGGGTTTGGGGCAGGATTTCAGGGTGTTTTTGACAGGATTTCAGGGTGTTTTTTGTGGGATTTTAGTGGTGTTTGGGGCAGTATTTCAGGGTGTTTGGGGCAGTATTTCAGGGTGTTTTTTGGGGGGATTTTCCTGGTGTTTTGTGCAGGATTTCAGGGTGTTTTTTGTGGGATTTTCCTGGTGTTTTGTGCAGGATTTCAGGGTGTTTGGGGCAGGATTTCAGGGTGTTTGGGGCAGGATTTCAGGGTGTTTTTGACAGGATTTCAGGGTGTTTTTTGTGGGATTTTCCTGGTGTTTTGTGCAGTATTTCAGGGTGTTTTTTGGGGGGATTTTCCTGGTGTTTTGTGCAGTATTTCAGGGTGTTTTTCGCTGCTCTCACCTGGAACGTTTCCCTCTCCAGCCTCACGATCACCCCCACGGTTTGGGGTGATTTTTTGGGGGGATTTTAGTGGGGTTTGGGGCAGGATTTCAGGGTGTTTGGGGCAGGATTTCAGGGTGTTTTGGGCAGGATTTCAGGGTGTTTTGGGCAGGATTTCAGGGTGTTTTGGGCAGGATTTCAGGGGTTTTTTGGGGGGATTTTCCTGATGATTTGTGCAGGATTTCAGGGTGTTTGGGGCAGGATTTCAGGGTGTTTGGGGCAGGATTTCAGGGGGATTTTGACAGGATTTCAGGGTGTTTGGGGCAGGATTTCAGGGTGTTTTGGGCAGGATTTCAGGGTGTTTTGGGCAGGATTTCAGGGTGTTTGGGGCAGGATTTCAGGGTGTTTTGGGCAGGATTTCAGGGTGTTTTGTGCAGTATTTCAGGGTGTTTTTTGGGGGGATTTTCCTGATGATTTGTGCAGGATTTCAGGGTGTTTTTTGGGGGATTTTAGTGGGGTTCGGGGCAGGATTTCAGGGGGATTTGGGGGATTTTAGTGGGGTTTGGGGCAGGATTTCAGGGTGTTTCTGGCAGGATTTCAGGGTGTTTGGGGCAGGATTTCAGGGTGTTTGGGGCAGGATTTCAGGGTGTTTTTTGGGGGGATTTTAGTGGGGTTTGGGGCAGGATTTCAGGGTGTTTTTGGCAGGATTTTAGTGGGGTTTGGGGCAGGATTTCAGGGTGTTTTGGGCAGGATTTCAGGGTGTTTTGGGCAGGATTTCAGGGTGTTTTGGGCAGGATTTCAGGGTGTTTTGTGCAGGATTTCAGGGTGTTTTTTGTGTGATTTTCCTGATGTTTTTGGCAGTATTTCAGGGTGTTTTTCGCTGCTCTCACCTGGAACGTTTCCCTCTCCAGCCTCACGATCACCCCCACGGTTTGGGGTGATTTTTTGGGGGGATTTTAGTGGGGTTTGGGGCAGGATTTCAGGGTGTTTGGGGCAGGATTTCAGGGGGATTTTGGGCAGAATTTCAGCGTGTTTTTTGGGGAGATTTTAGTGGGGTTTGGGGCAGGATTTCAGGTTGTTTTGTGCAGGATTTCAGCGTGTTTTTTGGGGGGATTTTAGTGGGGTTTGGGGCAGGATTTCAGGGTGTTTGGGGCAGGATTTCAGGGTGTTTTGGACAGGATTTCAGGGTGTTTGGGACAGGATTTCAGGGTGTTTTTTGGGGCAGGATTTCAGGGTGTTTGGGACAGGATTTCAGGGTGTTTGGGGCAGGATTTCAGGGTGTTTTGGACAGGATTTCAGGGTGTTTGGGGCAGGATTTCAGGGTGTTTTTTGGGGCAGGATTTCAGGGTGTTTGGGGCAGGATTTCAGGGTGTTTGGGGCAGGATTTCAGGGTGTTTTTGACAGGATTTCAGGGTGTTTTTTGTGGGATTTTCCTGGTGTTTTGTGCAGTATTTCAGGGTGTTTTTTGTGGGATTTTCCTGGTGTTTTGTGCAGTATTTCAGGGTGTTTTTTGTGGGATTTTTCTGGTGTTTTGTGCAGTATTTCAGGGTGTTTTTCTCTGCTCTCACCTGGAAGGTTTCCCTCTCCAGCCTCACGATCACCCCCACGGTTTGGGGGTCCAGCTGCACCAGCTCCCCCCACTCGTGCTGCCCCCCAACATCCACCCCCGAGGCCGTCTCGGAGCAGAGCTGCAGATCCCGGGGCAGCACCTTCAGCTGTGGGAGAAAACAACAAAAAATCCACCTGGATCCTGCCAAAACCTCCTGCTTTCACCCCAAAACCTCCTCTCCCACTTCCCACAACTTTCTCCTGGCTTTTTCCCATTTTTTTTTACAGGTTTTTCCCAAATTTTCCTGGTTTTTTTGGGGTTTTTTCCTTTTTTTTCACAGGTTTTTCCCAAATTTTCCTGTTTTCTTTGGGTTTTCCCCATTTTTTTTACAGGTTTTTCCCAGATTTTCCTCTTTTTTTGGGTTTTCCTCATTTTTTTCCCACATCTTTCCCAAAATTTCCTGGTTTTTTGGGGGTTTTCCCCATTTTTTTTCCCAGGTTTTTCCCAAATTTTCCTGGGTTTTTTTGAGTTTTCTCCATTTTTTTCACACATTTTTCCCAAATTTTCCTGGTTTCTTTGGGTTTTCCTCATTTTTTTTTCACAGGTTTTTCTCAAATTTTCCTGGTTTTTTTTGGGTTTTCCCCATTTTTTTTTCCCACATCTTTCCCAGATTTTCCTGGTTTTCTTTGGGTTTTCCCCATTTTTTTTTCACAGGCTTTTCCCAGATTTTCCTGGGTTTTTTTGGTTTTCCCCTTTTTTTTCCCAGGTTTTTCCAAGATTTTCCTCTTTTTTTGGGTTTTCCTCATTTTTTTCCCACATCTTTCCCAGATTTTCCTGGTTTTTTTTGAGTTTTCTCCATTTTTTTCCCAGGTTTTTCCCAAATTTTCCTGGGTTTTTATTTGGGTTTTCCCCATTTTTTTCCCACATCTTTCCCAAATTTTCCTGGTTTCTTTGGGTTTTCCCTATTTTTTTCACAGGTTTTTCCCAGATTTTCCTGGTTTTTTGGGGTTTTCCCCTTTTTTTCCCCAGGTTTTTCCCAAATTTTCCTGGGTTTTTTTGAGTTTTCTCCATTTTTTTCCCACATTTTTCCTAAATTTTCCTGGGTTTTTTTGGTCTTCCCCATTTTTTTCCCAGGTTTTTCCCAGATTTTCCTCTTTTTTTGGGTTTTCCTCATTTTTTTCCCACATCTTTCCCAAATTTTCCTGTTTTTTTTGGGGTTTTCCCCATTTTTTTACAGGCTTTTCCCAAATTTTCCTGGGTTTTTTTGAGTTTTCTCCATTTTTTTCCCACATTTTTCCTAAATTTTCCTGGGTTTTTATTTGGGTTTTCCCCATTTTTTTCCCACATCTTTCCCAAATTTTCCTGTTTTCTTCGGGTTTTCCCCATTTTTTTCACAGGTTTTTCTCAAATTTTCCTGTTTTCTTTGGGGTTTCCCCATTTTTTTTCTCACAGGTTTTTCCCAGATTTTCCTGGGTTTTTTTGGTTTTCCCCATTTTTTTCCCAGGTTTTTCCCAGATTTTCCTCTTTTTTTGGGTTTTCCCCATTTTTTTCACAGGTTTTTCCCAAATTTTCCTGGTTTTTTTTGGGTTTTCCCCATTTTTTTTTCCCACATCTTTCCCAAATTTTCCTGGTTTCTTTGGGTTTTCCCCATTTTTTTTTCACAGGTTTTTCCCAGATTTTCCTGGGTTTTTTTTGGTTTTCCCCATTTTTTTTACAGGTTTTTCCCAGATTTTCCTCTTTTTTTGGGTTTTCCCCATTTTTTTCCCACATCTTTCCCAAATTTTCCTGTTTTTTTTGGGGTTTTCTCCATTTTTTTCCCACATCTTTCCCAGATTTTCCTGCTTTCCTTGGAATTCCCATTTCTGCCCTGTTTTCCTCTGCATTTCCTGCTTTTTCCTCTTTTTCCCCCCAGGTTTTTCATCTTTCTCCCATTTTTCACCGTTTTTTCCCCATTTTTACACCATTTTTCCCCAAATTTCCCCATTTTTCCCCATTTTTTCCCATTTTCCCCGTTTTTCTCCCCATTTTCACCTCATGCATGGTCAGGTCAGAGAACAGGATCACAAAGTTCTCCTCCACCCTCCTTTTACCCCATTTTTCACCATTTTTTCCCCATTTTTTCCCCATTTTTCCCCGTTTTTTCCCTGTTCTTTCCCATTTTCGCGGTTTTTCTCCCCATTTTCACCTTGTGCATGGAGAGGTCAGAGAACAGGATCACAAAGTTCTCCTCCACCCTCCTTCTACCCCATTTTCCCCCGTTTTTTTCCCATTTTTTTCCCCATTTTTTCCCCGTTTTCCCCCATTTTCCCCCATTTTTTTCCCCATTTTTCAACGTTTTTCCCCATTTTTTCCCCGTTTTTTCCCATTTTCCCCGTTTTTTGCCCCATTTTCACCTCGTGCATGGTCAGGTCTGAGAACAGGATCACAAAGTTCTCCTCCACCCTCCTTTTACCCCATTTTTACCCCATTTTCCCCCCATTTTCCCCCTGTTTTTCACCATTTTTCCCCATTTTTCCCCATTTTTCCCCGTTTTTTCCCATTTTCGTGGTTTTTCGCCCCATTTTCACCTCGTGCATGGTGAGGTCAGAGAACAGGATCACAAAGTTCTCCTCCACCCTCATTTTACCCCATTTTTACATAATTTTTCACCATTTTTCACCATTTTTTTCCCCATTTTTCACCATTTTCCCCGTTTTTTCCCATTTTCCCCGTTTTTCGCCCCATTTTCACCTCGTGCATGGTGAGGTCAGAGAAGAGGATGACGAAGTTCTCCTCCACCCTCATTTTACCCCATTTTTACACCATTTTCCCCCATTTTTTTCCCCATTTTTCACTGTTTTTTCCCATTTTTTCCCTGTTCTTTCCCATTTTCGCGGTTTTTCTCCCCATTTTCACCTTGTGCATGGTCAGGTCAGAGAACAGGATCACAAAGTTCTCCTCCACCCTCCTTCTACCCCATTTTCCCCCGTTTTTTCCCATTTTTTTCCCCATTTTTTCCCCGTTTTCCCCCATTTTCCCCCATTTTTTTCCCCATTTTTCAACGTTTTTCCCCATTTTTTCCCCGTTTTTTCCCATTTTCCCCGTTTTTTGCCCCATTTTCACCTCGTGCATGGTCAGGTCTGAGAACAGGATCACAAAGTTCTCCTCCACCCTCCTTTTACCCCATTTTTACCCCATTTTCCCCCCATTTTCCCCCTGTTTTTCACCATTTTTCCCCATTTTTCCCCATTTTTCCCCGTTTTTTCCCATTTTCGTGGTTTTTCGCCCCATTTTCACCTCGTGCATGGTGAGGTCAGAGAACAGGATCACAAAGTTCTCCTCCACCCTCATTTTACCCCATTTTTACATAATTTTTCACCATTTTTCACCATTTTTTTCCCCATTTTTCACCATTTTCCCCGTTTTTTCCCATTTTCCCCCGTTTTTCGCCCCATTTTCACCTCGTGCATGGTGAGGTCAGAGAAGAGGATGACGAAGTTCTCCTCCACCCTCATTTTACCCCATTTTTACACCATTTTCCCCCATTTTTTTCCCCATTTTTCACTGTTTTTTCCCATTTTTTCCCCGTTTTTTCCCATTTTCGCGGTTTTTTGCCCCATTTTCACCTCGTGCATGGTGAGGTCAGAGAAGAGGATGACGAAGTTCTCCTCCACCCTGACGATGAGCCCGGTGTCGCCCTCGAATCTCCCGGCGATCACCTTGACGTGGTCGCCCATGCGGAAATATTTCCTCAGCTCCTGCGCCGGGAACTCCAGCATGTCCTGCAACACCCAAAATCCTCGGTTTTACACCCAAAATCCACATCTCAACACCCAAAATCCTCCTTTTTACACCCAAAATCCACATCTCAACACCCAAAATCCTCCTTTTTACACCCAAAATCCACATCTCAACACCCAAAATCCACATTTGAACACCCAAAAACCCAAAATCACCACTTTTACACCCAAAACCATCTCCAAAATCACCACTTTTACACCCAAAATCCTCCTTTTTACACCCAAAATCCTCCTTTTTACACACAAAATCCTCCTTTTTACACACAAAATCCACATTTCAACACCCAAAATCCTCCTTTTTACACCCAAAATCCACATTTCAACACCCAAAATCCACATTTCAACACCCAAAATCCTCCTTTTTACACCCAAAATCCTCCTTTTTACACCCAAAATCCTCCTTTTTACACCCAAAATCCTCCTTTTTACACCCAAAATCCTCCTTTTTACACACAAAATCCTCCTTTTTACACCCAAAATCCACATTTCAACACCCAAAATCCTCCTTTTTACACCCAAAATCCACATTTCAACACCCAAAATCCTCCTTTTTACACCCAAAATCCACATTTCAACACCCAAAATCCTCCTTTTTACACCCAAAATCCTCCTTTTTACACCCAAAATCCTCCTTTTTACACACAAAATCCTCCTTTTTACACCCAAAATCCACATTTGAACACCCAAAATCCACATTTGAACACCCAAAAACCCCAAATCACCGCTTTTACACCCAAAATCACCCTTTTTACACCCAAAATCCACATTTTAACACCCAAAATCACCGGTCTTACATCCAAAATCACCATTTTAACACCCAAAAACCCAAAATCACCGCTTTTACACCCAAAATCACCCTTTTTACACCCAAAATCCACATTTTAACACCCAAAATCCCAAAATCACTGCTTTTACACCCAAAATCCACATTTGAACACCCAAAAACCCAAAATCACTGTTTTTACACCCAAAAACACAGCCCAAAATCACCGCTTTTACACCCAAAAACCCAAAATCACCGATTTTACACCCAAAACCATCTCCAAAATCATCACTTTTACACCCAAAATCACCGCTTTTACACCCAAAACCATCTCCAAAATCACCGGTTTTACACCCAAAATCCACATTTTAACACCCAAAATCACCGGTTTTACACCTAAAATCCACATTTTAACACCCAAAAACCCAAAATCACCACTTTTACACCCAAAATCACCGCTTTTACACCCAAAATCCCCGTTTTTACACCCAAAATCACCGCTTTTACACCCCAAATCACCGCTTTTACACCCAAAATCACCGCTTTTACACCCAAAATCACCCTTTTTACACCCAAAATCACCGCTTTTACACCCAAAGTCACGGCTTTTACACCCAAAATCACCGCTTTTACACCCAAAATCCCGTTTTTACACCCAAAACCACCGGTTTTACACCCAAAACCCCAAAATCACCGTTTTTACACCCAAAATCACCTCCAAAATCACAGCTTTTACACCCCAAATCCCCGTTTTACACCCAAAACCATCTCCAAAATCACCACTTTTACACCCAAAATCACCGCTTTTACACCCAAAATCACCCTTTTTACACCCAAAATCCACATTTGAACACCCAAAATCACCGGTCTTACATCCAAAATCACCATTTTAACACCCAAAAACCCAAAATCACCGCTTTTACACCCAAAATCCTCCTTTTTACACCCCAAATCCACATTTCAACACCCAAAATCACCGCTTTTACACCCAAAACCCCAAAATCACCGTTTTTACACCCAAAAACATCTCCAAAATCACCGCTTTTACACCCAAAACCACCCTTTTTACACCCAAAATCCACATTTTAACACCCAAAACTCCAAAATCACCGTTTTTACACCCCAAATCCACATTTTAACACCCAAAATCACCGCTTTTACACCCAAAATCCTCCTTTTTACACCCCAAATCCACATTTCAACACCCAAAATCACCGCTTTTACACCCAAAATCCACATTTTAACACCCAAAAACCCCAAATCACCGCTTTTACACCCAAAATCACCGCTTTTATACCCAAAATCACCCTTTTTACACCCAAAATCACCGCTTTTACACCCAAAATCCGCTTTTACACCCAAAACCCCAAAATCCCCGTTTTTACACCCGAAATCCCCGTTTTTACACTCAAAACCACCGCTTTTACACCCAAAATCACCTCCAAAATCTCTGTTTTTACACCCAAAAGCCCCGTTTTTACACCCAAAACCACCTCCAAAATCACCGCTTTTACACCCAAAATCCATATTTTAACACCCAAAACCCCCAAATCACCGCTTTTACACCCCAAATCACCGGTTTTACACCCAAAATCACCCTTTTTACACCCAAAATCCCCGCTTTTACACCCAAAATCACCTCCAAAATCACAGCTTTTACACCCAAAATCACCGTTTTTACACCCAAAATCGCCGTATTTACACCCAAAATCACCTCCAAAATCCTCGTTTTTACACCTAAAAACACCTCCCAAAATCCTCGTTCTTTCACCCAAAACCCCAAAATCCCTGTTTTACCATCCAAAAACCCCAAATCCCCGTTTTATCCCCCAAAATCCATTTTTCCACCCAAAACCACACAATCTCCATTTTTTCCACCCAAAATCCCCGTTTCACCACCCATAATCCCCGTTTTTTCATCGCAAAATCCGTTTTTCCACCCAAAAACACTTCCAAAATCCCCATTTTACCACCCAAAATCCCTGTTTTTTCACCCAAAATCCCCGTTTTTCCACCCAAAAACCCAAAATCCCCCCTTTTTCACCCAAAATCTCCGTATTTCTACCCCAAACCCCCCTTTTTCAACCCCAAATCCTCATCTTTCCACCCAAAATCCCTGTTTTTCCACCCAAAATCCCCGTGTTTTCACCCAAAAACACCTCCCAAAATCCCCATTTTTTCACCCAAAATCCCCGTTTTTCCCCCCAAACCCCAAAATCCCCGTTTTTCACCCCAAAATCCCCATTTTTTCACCCCAAATCCCCGTTTTTTCACCCAAAATCCCCATTTTTTCCCAAAATCCCGGTTTTTCCCCCCAAACCCACCCTCAGATCCTCGTGTTTGGGCAGGATCGTGATCCTGTCCCCATTTTTCCCAAAATCCCGGTTTTTCACCCCAATCTCACCCTGAGATCCTCATGTTTGGGCAGGATCCTGATCTTGTCACCCCAAAATCCCCGTTTTTTCCCAAAATCCCCGTTTTTCACCCAAAATTTCTGTTTTTCACCCAAAATCCCCGTTTTTCCCCCAAACCCACCCTCAGATCCTCGTGTTTGGGCAGGATCCTGATCTTGTCCCCCCAAACCCCAAAATCCCTGGATTTTCACACAAAATCCCCGTTTTTTTCACCCCAAAATCCCCATTTTTTCACCCCAAATACCCATTTTTTCCCAAAATCCCGGTTTTTCACCCCAAAAGAGCGGTGTTTTTTGGTGTCACACACCCTGAGATCCTCATGTTTCGGGAGAATTGTGATCTTGTTGCCCCAACCCCAAAAATCCCCGTTTTTTACCCCAAAATCCCCATTTTTTCACCCCAAATCCCCGTTTTTTCACACAAAATCCCCGTTTTTTCCCAAAATCCCCGTTTTTCACCCCAAACCCACCCTCAGATCCTCGTGTTTGGGCAGGATCGTGATCTTGTCCCCCCAAACCCCAAAAATCCCCGTTTTTCACCCCAAAATCCTCATTTTTTCACCCAAAATCCCCGTTTTTTCACCCAAACTCCCCATTTTTTCCCAAAATCCCGGTTTTTTCCCCCAGAATCACCCTCAGATCCTCGAGTTTGGGCAGGATCGTGATCCTGTTGCCCATTTTTTCCCAAAATCCCCGTTTTTCACCCCAAACCCACCCTGAGATCCTCGTGTTTTGGCAGAATCGTGATCTTGTTGCTGTTTTTTCCCGTTTTTTCCCAAAATCCCCATTTTTCACCCCAATCTCACCCAGAGATCCTCGTGTTTGGGCAGGATCGTGATCTTGTCCCCCCAAACCCCAAAAATCCTTGTTTTTTCACCCCAAATCGCCGTTTTTTCACCCAAAATCCCCGTTTTTTCACCCAAAATCCCCGTTTTTCACCCCAATCTCACCCTCAGATCCTCGTGTTTGGGCAGGATCATGATCTTGTTGCCCCATTTTTCCCCATTTTTCCCAAAATCCCTGTTTTTCACCCCAAACCCACCCTCAGATCCTCGTGTTTGGGCAGTATCGTGATCTTGTCCCCATTTTTTCCCAAAATCCCGGTTTTTCCCCCCAATCTCACCCTCAGATCCTCGTGTTTGGGCAGGATTGTGACCTTGTTGCTGTTTTTTCCCAAAATCCCCGTTTTTTCCCAAAATCCCCGTTTTTCACCCCAATCTCACCCTCAGATCCTCGTGTTTGGGCAGGATCGTGATCCTGTCCCCATTTTTCCCAAAATCCCCATTTTTCACCCCAATCTCACCCTGAGATCCTCATGTTTGGGCAGGATCCTGATCTTGTCACCCCAAAATCCCCGTTTTTTCCCAAAATCCCCGTTTTTCACCCCAAATTGACCCTCAGATCCTCGTGTTTTGGTAGAATCCTGATCTTGTTGCTGTTTTTTCCCCGTTTTTTCCCAAAATCCCGGTTTTTCACCCCAAACCCACCCTCAGATCCTCGTGTTTGGGCAGGATCGTGATCTTGTCCCCCCAAACCCCAAAATCCCCGTTTTTTCCCACAAAATCTCTGGTTTTCCACCCCAAAATCCCCATTTTTTCCCAAACTCCCTGTTTTTTCCCAAAATCCCCATTTTTCACCCCAAACCCACCCTCAGATCCTCATGTTTTGGTAGAATCGTGATCCTGTTTCTGTTTTTTCCCAAAATCCCGGTTTTTCACCCCAAACTGACCCTCAGATCCTCGTGTTTGGGCAGAATCCTGATCTTGTTGCTGTTTTTTCCCTGTTTTTTCCCAAAATCCCGGTTTTTCACCCCAAACCCACCCTCAGATCCTCGTGTTTTGGTAGAATCCTGATCTTGTTGCTGTTTTTTTCCCGTTTTTTCCCAAAATCCCCGTTTTTCACCCCAAATCTCTGTTTTTCACCCAAAATCCTGGTTTTTCCCCCCAATCTCACCCTCAGATCCTCGTGTTTTGGTAGAATCGTGATCCTGTTCCTGTTTTTTCCCAAAATCCCCGTTTTTCACCCCAATCTCACCCTCAGATCCTCGTGTTTGGGCAGGATCCTGATCCTGTCCCCGTTTTTTCCCAAAATCCCCGTTTTTCACCCCAAACTGACCCTCAGATCCTCGTGTTTGGGCAGGATCATGATCTTGTTGCCCCAACCCCAAAAATCCTTGTTTTTTCACCCCAAATCCCCGTTTTTTCACCCAAAATCTCTGTTTTTTCACCCCAAATCCCCATTTTTTCCCAAAATCCCCGTTTTTCCCCCCAAACCCACCCTGAGATCCTCGTGTTTTGGGAGGATCGTGATCTTGTTGCCCCATTTTTCCCATTTTTTCCCAAAATCCCCGTTTTTCACCCCAAACTGACCCTCAGATCCTCGTGTTTCGGGAGGATCGTGATCTTGTTGCTGTTTTTTCCCCATTTTTCCCAAAATCCCCATTTTTCACCCCAATCTCACCCTCAGATCCTCGTGTTTGGGCAGGATCGTGACCTTGTTGCTGTTTTTTCCCAAAATCCCCGTTTTTCACCCCAAACCCACCCTCAGATCCTCGTGTTTGGGCAGGATCGTGATCTTGTTGCCCCATTTTTCCCAAAATCCCCATTTTTTCCCAAAATCTCTGTTTTTCACCCCAAAAGAGCGGTGTTTTTTGGTGTCACACACCCTCAGATCCTCATGTTTGGGCAGGATCGTGATCTTGTTGCTGTTTTTTCCCAAAATCCCGGTTTTTCACCCCAAACCCCAAAATCCCCATTTTTTCACCCCAAATCCTCGTTTTTTCACCCAAAATCTCTGTTTTTCCACCCAAAATCCCCGTTTTTTCCCAAAATCCCAGTTTTTCCCCCCAAACCCACCCTCAGATCCTCGTGTTTGGGCAGGATGGTGATCTTGTTGCTGTTTTTTCCCAAAATCCCCGTTTTTCACCCCAAACCCACCCTCAGATCCTTGTGTTTGGGCAGGATCGTGATCTTGTCCCCCCAAACCCCAAAAATCCCCATTTTTCACCCAAAATCCCCATTTTTTCACCCCAAATCCCCATTTTTTCCCAAAATCCCCGTTTTTCCCCCCATACCCACCCTCAGATCCTCGTGCTTTGGCAGAATCGTGATGCTGTTCCCGTTTTTTCCCAAAATCCTGGTTTTTCACCCCAAACTGACCCTCAGATCCTCGTGTTTGGGCAGAATCGTGATCTTGTCCCCCCAACCCCAAAATCCCTGGATTTTCACACAAAATCCCCGTTTTTCACCCCAAAAATCCCCATTTTTTCACCCCAAATCCCCGTTTTTTCCCAAAATCTCTGTTTTTCACCCCAAAAGAGCGGTGTTTTTTGGTGTCACACACCCTCAGATCCTCGTGTTTGGGCAGGATCGTGATCCTGTTGCTGTTTTTTCCCAAAATCCCCGTTTTTCACCCCAAACCCACCCTCAGATCCTCGTGTTTGGGCAGGATTGTGATCTTGTTGCTGTTTTTTCCCCGTTTTTTCCCAAAATCCCCGTTTTTCACCCCAATCTCACCCTGAGATCCTCGTGTTTGGGCAGAATCGTGATCTTGTTGCCCCAACCCCAAAAATCCCCGTTTTTCACCCCAAAATCCCCATTTTTTCACCCCAAATTCCCGTTTTTTCACCCAAACTCCCCATTTTTTCCCAAAATCCCCGTTTTTCCCCCCAAACCCACCCTCAGATCCTCGTGTTTGGGCAGGATGGTGATCCTGTTTCTGTTTTTTCCCAAAATCCCGGTTTTTCACCCCAAACCCACCCTGAGATCCTCGTGTTTGGGCAGAATCGTGATCTTGTTGCTGTTTTTACCAAAATCCCCGTTTTTCACCCCAATCTCACCCTCAGATCCTCGTGCTTTGGCAGGATCGTGATCTTGTTGCTGTTTTTTCCCCGTTTTTTCCCAAAATCCCGGTTTTTCACCCCAAACTGACCCTCAGATCCTCGTGTTTGGGCAGGATCGTGATCCTGTCCCCGTTTTTTCCCAAAATCCCCGTTTTTCACCCCAAATCTCTGTTTTTCACCCAAAATCCCCGTTTTTCACCCCAATCTCACCCTCAGATCCTCGTGTTTGGGCAGGATCGTGATCTTGTCCCCCCAAACCCCAAAAATCCCCGTTTTTCACCCCAAAATCCCCATTTTTTCACCCCAAATCCCCGTTTTTTCACCCAAAATCCCCATTTTTTCAACCCAAATCGCTGTTTTTTTTAACCCCAAATCCCCGTTTTTTCCCAAAATCCCTGTTTTTCACCCCAAACCCACCCTCAGATCCTCGTGTTTGGGGCAGGATCGTGATCCTGTCCCCATTTTTTCCCAAAATCCCCGTTTTTCCCCCCAATCTCACCCTCAGATCCTCGTGTTTGGGCAGGATCGTGATCTTTTCCCCCCAAACCCCAAAATCCCCGTTTTTTCCCACAAAATCTCTTATTTTCCACTCCAAAATCCCCATTTTTTCACCCAAAATCCCCGTTTTTCCACCCAAAATCTCTGTTTTTTCCCAAAATCCCCGTTTTTCACCCCAATCTCACCCTCAGATCCTCGTGTTTGGGCAGGATCGTGATCTTGTTACCCCAACCCCAAAAATCCCCATTTTTCACCCCAAAATTCCCATTTTTTCACCCAAAATCCCCGTTTTTTAACCCCAAATCGCCGTTTTTTCCCAAAATCCCCGTTTTTCACCCCAATCTCACCCTCAGATCCTCGTGCTTTGGCAGAATCGTGATCTTGTTTCCGTCCACGCTGAGGATTTTCCCCTGCAGGTTGATCAGCTCCCCCTCGCACACCTCAACATTGTCCCCGGGCTGGAAGCTGTGCTCGCGCTCCTTCCCTGCACACGGACGGGTTTGGGGTGAATTCAGGGGATTTTGGGACAGTTTGGGGGAGTTTGGGCTGAATTCAGGGGAGTTTGGGACAGTTTGGGGGAGTTTGGGCTGAATTCAGGGGATTTTGGGACATTTTGGGGGGATTTGGGGAAGTTTTTGGGGGCATTTCGAGAAGCTGTGCTCGCGCTCCTTCCCTGCACACGGACACACAGCCAGGTTTGGGGTGAATTCAGGGGATTTTGGGACATTTTGGGCTGAATTCAGGGGATTTGGGACATTTTGGGGCAGTTTGGGCTGAATTCAGGGGATTTTGGGACAGTTTGGGGGGATTTGGGGAAGTTTTTGGGGGCATTTCGAGAAGCTGTGCTCGCGCTCCTTCCCTGCAGCCGGACGGGTTTGGGGTGAATTCTGGGGATTTTGGGATATTTTGGGCTGAATTCAGGGGATTTTGGGACAGTTTGGGGCAGTTTGGGCTGAATTCAGGGGATTTTGGGACAGTTTGGGGGAATTTGGGCTGAATTCAGGGGATTTTGGGACATTTTGGGGGAGTTTGGGCTGAATTCAGGGGATTTTGGGACATTTTGGGGGAGTTTGGGCTGAATTCAGGGGATTTTGGGGCAGTTTGGGACAGTTTGGGCTGAATTCTGGGGATTTTGGGGCAGTTTGGGGGGATTTGGGGAAGTTTTTGGGGGGATTTCAAGAAGCTGTGCTCGCGCTCCTTCCCTGCAGCCGGACACGGGAATTGGGGTGAATTCAGGGGATTTTGGGACATTTTGGGGGGATTTGGGGAGAATTCAGGGGATTTTGGGGCAGTTTGGGGGGATTTGGGGAAGTTTTTGGGGGCATTTCGAGAAGCTGTGCTCGCGCTCCTTCCCTACAGCCGGACGGGTTTGGGCTGAATTCGGGGGATTTTGGGACATTTTGGGCTGAATTCAGGGGATTTTGGGGCAGTTTGGGCTGAATTCAGGGGATTTTGGGACAGTTTGGGGCAGTTTGGGCTGAATTCAGGGGATTTTGGGACATTTTGGGGCAGTTTGGGCTGAATTCAGGGGATTTTGGGACATTTTGGGGGAGTTTGGGCTGAATTCAGGGGATTTTGGGACAGTTTGGGGGAGTTTGGGCTGAATTCAGGGGATTTTGGGACAGTTTGGGGGAGTTTGGGCTGAATTCAGGGGATTTTGGGACAGTTTGGGGGAGTTTGGGCTGAATTCAGGGGATTTTGGGACATTTTGGGGGAGTTTGGGCTGAATTCAGGGGATTTTGGGACATTTTGGGGGAGTTTGGGCTGAATTCTGGGGATGTTGGGACATTTTGGGGGAGTTTGGGCTGAATTCAGGGGATTTTGGGACAGTTTGGGGGAGTTTGGGCTGAATTCAGGGGATTTTGGGACAGTTTGGGGCAGTTTGGGCTGAATTCAGGGGATTTTGGGACAGTTTGGGGCAGTTTGGGGGGATTTGGGAAGTTTTGGGCTGAATTCAGAGGAGTTTGGGGGAGTTTGGGGGGATTTGGGGCAGTTTTGAGGTGATTTTGCGAAGTTTTGGGGTGATTTATGGAAGTTTTGGGGTGATTTTGGTAAGTTTTGGGGTGATTTGGGGTGATTTTGGGAAGTTTTGGGGTGATCTACGGTGATTTAGGGTGATTTTGGACAGTTTTTGGGGTGATTTTGGGCAGTTTTGGGGTGATTTTGGGAAGTTTTGGGAAGTTTTGGGGTGATTTGGGGTGATTTTGGTCAGTTTTGGGGTGATTTATGGAAGTTTTGGGGTGATTTTGGGGTGATTTTGGGAAGTTTTGGGGTGATTTTGGGTGGTTTCGGGGAGTTTTTTGGGTGATTTAGGGAAGTTTTGGGGGGATTTGGGGAAGTTTTGGGTTGATTTTGGGTGATTTGGGGCAGTTTTGGGGTGATTTACGGTGATTTAGGGTGATTTTGGACAGTTTTTGGGGTGATTTTGGGCAGTTTTGGGGTGATTTGGGGAAGTTTTGAGGTGATTCAGGGTGATTTTGGGCAGTTTTCAGGTGATTTTGGGGTGATTTTGGGAAGTTTTGGGCAGTTTTGGGGTGATTTTGGGGGGATCTGGGGAGTTTTTGGGGTGATTTGGGGAAGTTTTGGGGTGATTTTGGATGATTTTGGGCAGTTTGGGGGGATTTTGGGGTGATTTTGGGAAGTTTTGGGGTGATTTATGGAAGTTATGGGGTGATTTGGGGCAGTTTTGGGGTGATTTACGGTGATTTAGGGTGATTTTGGACAGTTTTTGGGGTGATTTTGGGCAGTTTTGGGGTGATTTGGTGAAGTTTTGAGGTGATTTAGGGCAGTTTTGGGGGGATTTGGGGTGATTTTGGCAAATTTTGGGGTGATTTGGGGTGATTTTGGGAAGTTTTGGGGTGATTTCAGGTGATTTTGGGCAGTTTTGGGGTGATTTCAGGTGATTTAGGGCAGTTTTGGGGGGATTTTGGGCAGTTTCGGGGTGATTTGGGGTGATTTTGGGGTGATTTTGGGTGATTTTGGGCAGTTTTGGGGTGATTTAGGGTGATTTTGGGCAGTTTTGGGGTGATTTGGGGTGATTTTGGGGTGATTTGGGGTGATTTAGGGCAGTTTTGGGGTGATTTGGGGTGATTTAGGGCAGTTTTGGGGTGATTTGGGGTGATTTTGGGCAGTTTTGGGGTGATTTTGGTCAGTTTTGGGGTGATTTGGGGTGATTTTGGGCAGTTTTGGGGTGATTTGGGGTGATTTTGGGCAGTTTTGGGGTGATTTGGGGTGATTTTGGTCAGTTTTGGGGTGATTTCAGGTGATTTGGGGCAGTTTCGGGGTGATTTTGGTCAGTTTTGGGGTAATTTGGGGTGATTTTGGGCAGTTTTGGGGTGGTTTTTGGGGTCTGAGGACGTACCCGTGCTCTCGGTCACCACCTCCAGGTCGATGCCCTCGGGTTGATCCTCAAACTTCTCCAGCTCGGACAGGGTGGGCTTGACCCCCTCGGTGATCTGGGTTTGGGGGAAAATCCCACAGATTTGGGCAAAAATGCATCTGGGGCTGGACTGGGCACATTTTAACGCTCAAAATTGTGGATTTTGGGTTAAAATGGGCAGATTTTGGGTTCCAACTTGTGGATTTTGGGGAAAAAACGGATCTGGGGCCGGACTGGGCAACTTTTAATGCTCAAAATTGTGGATTTTGGGTTCAAACCTGTGGATTTTGGGTTCAAAGAGGTGGATTTGGGGCTCAGAAAGGATTTCAGGTTCAAACTCGTGGATTTTGGGTAAGAAGCAAATTTTAGGCCCAGACAGGCGAGGTTGTGTGACAGTGTGAGGAGTTTGGGCAGGAACAGGCGCATTTGGGGCTGGAACAGGCGGATTTGGGGCAGGAACAGGCGGATTTGGGGCAGGAACAGGCAGATTTGGGGCAGGAACAGGCGGATTTGGGGCAGGAACAGGCGCATTTGGGGCTGGAACAGGCGGATTTGGGGCAGGAACAGGCGGATTTTGGAGGGAACAGGCAGATTTGGGGCAGGAACAGGCGGATTTGGGGCAGGAACAGGCGGATTTTGGAGGAAACAGGTGGATCTGGGGCTGGAACAGGCGGAGTTTGGACACAACAGGTGGATTTTGGACACAAGAGGTGGATTTTGGACACAACAGGCAGAGTTTGGACACAACAGGCGGATCTGGGGCAGGAACAGACGGATTTTGGACGGAACAGGCGGATTTGGGACACAACAGGAGGATCTGGGGCAGGAACAGACGGATTTTGGAGGGAACAGGCGGATCTGGGGCTGGAACAGGCGGATTTGGGGCAGGAACAGGCAGATTTTGGAGGGAACAGGCGGATCTGGGACAGGAACAGGCGGAGTTTGGAGGGAACAGGCGGATTTGGGGCAGGAACAGGCGGATCTGGGGCAGGAACAGGTGGATTTGGGACACAACAGGTGGAGTTTGGAGGGAACAGGCGGATCTGGGGCAGGAACAGGCGGAGTTTGGAGGGAACAGGCGGATTTGGGGCAGGAACAGGCGGATTTGGGACACAACAGGTGGAGTTTGGAGGGAACAGGCGGATCTGGGGCAGGAACAGGCGGATTTGGGACACAACAGGCAGATTGTGGACGGAACAGGCGGATTTTGGAGGGAACAGGCGGATCTGGGGCAGGAACAGGCAGATTTTGGAGGGAACAGGCGGATCTGGGGCAGGAACAGGCAGATTTTGGAGGGAACAGGCGGATCTGGGGCAGGAACAGACGGAGTTTGGACACAACAGGCGGATCTGGGGCAGGAACAGGCGGAGTTTGGACGGAACAGGTGGATTTGGGACACAACAGGCGGATCTGGGGCAGGAACAGGCGGAGTTTGGAGGGAACAGGCGGATTTGGGGCAGGAACAGGTGGATTTGGGACACAACAGGTGGAGTTTGGAGGGAACAGGCGGATCTGGGGCAGGAACAGGCGGATCTGGGGCAGGAACAGGCGGATTTGGGGCAGGAACAGGTGGATTTGGGACACAACAGGCGGATCTGGGGCAGGAACAGGCGGATTTGGGACACAACAGGCGGATTTTGGAGGGAACAGGCGGAGTTTGGAGGGAACAGGCGGATCTGGGGCAGGAACAGGCGGATTTTGGACACAACAGGCGGATCTGGGGCAGGAACAGGCGGAGTTTGGAGGGAACAGGCGGATCTGGGGCAGGAACAGGTGGATTTGGGACACAACAGGCGGATTTTGGAGGGAACAGGCGGATCTGGGGCAGGAACAGACGGAGTTTGGACACAACAGGCGGATCTGGGGCTGGAACAGGCGGAGTTTGGAGGGAACAGGTGGATTTGGGACACAACAGGCGGAGTTTGGACACAACAGGCGGATCTGGGGCTCACCACAGCCGACATGGCGAAGCTCTTGAACAGGAAACCCTTCCGGCTGTAGCGGTTCCCCTCGAAGATGAGGAAGTCGCCGTCGGAGGCCACGTCCCCACCCAGGGACCTGAGGGGACAGACGGGGTCACACCGGGGTCACTGGGGTCACCCTGGGGTCACTGAGGTCACCCCGGGGTCACCCTGGGGTCACTGAGGTCACCCTGGGGTCACCCTGGGGTCACTCGGGGTCACCCTGAGGTCACCCTGGGGTCACTCCGGGTCACCCTGGGGTCACTCCGGGTCACCCTGGGGTCATGCTGGGGTCACTTGGGGTCACCCTGGGGTCACTCAGGGTCACTTGGGGTCACTCTGGGTCACCCTGGGGTCACTTGGCGTCACCCTGGGGTCACTCGGGGTCACCCTGGGGTCACTTGGGGTCACCCTGGGGTCACTCTGGGTCACCCTGGGGTCACTTGGGGTCACCCTGGGGTCACTCGGGGTCACTGTGGGGTCACTCCCCCGGGGTCACCCTGGGATCCCCCCCCGGTGTCACTTGGGGTCACTCGGGGTCACTCAGGGTCACCCTGGGGTCACTGTGGGGTCACAGTAGGGTCACTCCCCCGGGGTCACCCTGGGGTCACTCAGGATCCCCCCCCCGGGGTCACTCGGGGTCACTCATGATCCCCCCCCCGGGTCACTCGGGGTCACTCAGGATCCCCCCCCGGGGTCACTCGGGGTCACTCAGGATCCCCCCCCGGGGTCACTCGGGGTCACTCAGGATCCCCCCCCGGGGTCACTCGGGGTCACTCGGGGTCAGTGGATCCCGGGGATCCTTTGGGACCGGGTCCTACCGGATCTTCTCGGCGTCGAAGAGGCGCTGGGGCGGCCGCTTGAACTTCTTACGCTTGGCAAACCAGTCCTTCTGTGGGGGGAGAGAGAGAGAGGGGATCTGGTGAGGGGATCTGCTGAGGGGATCTGGTGAGGGGATCTGCTGAGGGGGGATCTGCTCAGGGGGGATCTGCTCAGGGGGGATCTGCTCTGGGGGGATCTGCTGAGGGGATCTGCTCTGGGGGGATCTGCTCTGGGGGGATCTGCTGAGGGGATCTGCTCTGGGGGGATCTGCTCTGGGGGGATCTGCTCTGGGGGGATCTGCTGAGGGGATCTGCTGAGGGGATCTGCTGAGGGGATCTGCTCTGAGGGGATCTGCTGAGGGGATCTGCCCTGGGAATCTGCTCTGAGGGGATCTGCTGAGGGGATCTGCTGAGGGGGGATCTGCTGAGGGGGGATCTGCTCAGGGGGGATCTGCTCAGGGGGGATCTGCTCTGGGGGGATCTGCTGAGGGGATCTGCTCTGGGGGGATCTGCTCTGGGGGGATCTGCTCAGGGGATCTGCTCTGGGGGGATCTGCTCTGGGGGGATCTGCTGAGGGGATCTGCTGAGGGGATCTGCTGAGGGGATCTGCTGAGGGGATCTGCTCTGGGGATCTGCTCTGGGGATCTGCTCTGCGGGGATCTGCTCTGGGGGGATCTGCTGAGGGGGGATCTGCTCTGAGGGGATCTGCTGAGGGGATCTGCTCTGAGGGGGGATCTGCCCTGAGGGGATCTGCTGAGGGGATCTGCTCTGGGGGGATCTGCTGAGGGGATCTGCTCTGGGGGGATCTGCTCTGGGGGGATCTGCTCAGGGGATCTGCCCTGGGGAGCTGCCCTGGGGGATCAGTTCAGGGGATCCGCTCTGAGGGGATCCACTCAGGGGATCTGCTCTGGGGATCTGCCCTGGGGGGATCTGCTCTGGGGGGATCTGCTGGGGGGGATTTGCCCTGGGGATCCGCTCAAGGGATCTGCTCTGAGGGGATCCACTCAGGGGATCTGCTCAGGGGGGATCCGCTCAAGGGATCTGCTCTGAGGGGATCTGCTGGGGGGGATCTGCCCTGAGGAGATCTACTCAGGCGATCTGCTCGGGGGATCTGCTCGGGGGATCTGCTCGGGGGATCTGCTCAAGGGATCCGCTCAGGGGATCAGCTCAGGGGATGAGCCCTGGGGATCCACTCAAGGGATCCGCTCGGGGGATCTGCTCAAGGGACCCCCACCCCCCCCCAGGTCCCTCCCCCGTTTCCTGACCAGGCTCATCCGGGCTTTGATTCGGTCGAAGTCGATCCTGGGGATCATCTTGAGGGAGATCTGGTTCTGGCTGGGCTCCACGTAATCCACCTGCGACCACACCCACACCCACAGGTGAGCCCTGCGCCCGACACGTGTGTCCCTTCCCCCAGGTGTGTCCCCTGTCCCCAGGTGTGTCCCCATCCCCCAGGTGTGTCCCCAGATGTGTCCCTTCCCCCAGGTGTGTCCCTTCCCCCAGGTGTGTCCCTTCCCCCAGGTGTGTCCCCAGGTGTGTCCCTTCCCCCAGGTGTGTTCCCATCCCCCAGGTGTGTCCCCAGGTGTGTCCCTTCCCCCAGGTGTGTCCCCTGTCCCCAGCTGTGTCCCCTGTCCCCAGGTGTGTCCCTTCCCCCAGGTGTGTCCCCTGTCCCCAGCTGTGTCCCCAGGTGTGTCCCTTCCCCCAGGTGTGTCCCCTGTCCCCAGGTGTGTCCCTTCCCCCAGGTGTGTCCCTTCTCCCAGGTGTGTCCCCTGTCCCCAGCTGTGTCCCTTCCCCCAGGTGTGTCCCTTCCCCCAGGTGTGTCCCCTGTCCCCAGGTGTGTCCCCAGGTGTGTCCCTTCCCCCAGGTGTGTCCCCAGCTGTCCCCAGGTGTGTCCCCATCCCCCAGGTGTGTCCCCTGTCCCCAGGTGTGTCCCTTCCCCCAGGTGTGTCCCTTCCCCCAGGTGTGTCCCTTCCCCCAGGTGTGTCCCCTGTCCCCAGGTGTGTCCCTTCCCCCACGTGTGTCCCCAGGTGTGTCCCCTGTCCCCAGGTGTGTCCCCATCCCCCAGGTGTGTCCCCACCCCCCGGGTGTGTCCCCTGTCCCCAGGTGTGTCCCTGGGTGTGTCCCCTCACCCCCCAGGTGTGTCCCCTGTCCCCAGGTGTGTCCCCTGTCCCCAGGTGTGTCCCTTCCCCCAGGTGTGTCCCCATCCCCCAGGTGTGTCCCCAGGTGTGTCCCCTGTCCCCAGGTCTGTCCCCTGTCCCCACCCCCCCAGGTGTGTCCCCAGCTGTGTCCCCATCCCCCAGGTGTGTCCCCAGCTGTGTCCCCAGGTGTGTCCCCATCCCCCAGGTGTGTCCCCAGGTGTGTCCCCAGGTGTGTCCCCAGGTCTGTCCCCTGTCCCCAGCTGTGGCCCCAGGTGTGTCCCCATCCCCAGGTGTGTCCCCAGGTGTGTCCCCATCCCCCAGGTGTGTCCCCAGGTCTATCCCCTGTCCCCAGGTGTGTCCCCAGCTGTGTCCCCAGGTGTGTCCCCATCCCCCAGGTGTGTCCCCAGCTGTGTCCCCTGTCCCCTGTCCCCAGCTGTCCCCAGGTCTGTCCCCATCCCCCAGGTGTGTCCCCAGCTGTGTCCCCAGGTGTCCCCAGGTGTGTCCCCAGGTGTGTCCCCAGGTGTGTCCCCAGGTGTGTCCCCATCCCCCAGGTGTGTCCCCAGGTGTGTCCCCTGTCCCCAGCTGTGTCCCCATCCCCCAGGTGTGTCCCCTGTCCCCAGGTGTGTCCCTTCCCCCAGGTGTGTCCCCTGTCCCCAGGTGTGTCCCCAGCTGTGTCCCCATCCCCCAGGTGTGTCCCCAGCTGTGTCCCCAGGTGTGTCCCCAGGTGTGTCCCCAGCTGTCCCCAGGTGTGTCCCCAGGTCTGTCCCCTGTCCCCAGCTGTGTCCCCAGGTGTGTCCCCTCACCTGGGCGATGTCATCCTTGTAGATTCCCCTCTTGAGGCGCACCCAGGCCTTTGGTTTGAGGTTGGTCACCTCCTTGACCACCTTGAGGACGTCGGTCATCTCCTTGATGGGCACCATCTGCTGGTTCCAGTAGCCCAGCCGCAGGTTGCCCACGCCCTCGATGGCCTGCTTGACGTGCGTCTGCTTGTAGGCCTCCACGTACAGGTACCCCCGCACGTGCTCGGGGGCCACCACCGACTTGATCTGCAGCGGCTGTGGGGGACGGGAGAGGGCTGTGACACCGGGGACGGAGCGGGGATACAGGTGTACGGCCCCCGGTGACACCGGGAACGGCCCAGGGACACAGGCACACGGCCCCTGGTGACACCGGGACACACTGTGACACCGGGGACAGACTGGGGATACAGGTGTACGGCCCCCGGTGACACCGGGCACAGAGTGGGGACACAGGCACACGGCCCCTGGTGTCACAGGGAACAGACCGGGGACACAGGCACACGGCCCCCGGTGACAGCGGGACACACTGTGACACTGGGGATGGAGCAGGGACACAGGCACACGGCCCCCGGTGACACCGGGACACACTGTGACACCGGGGATGGAGCAGGGATACAGGAACACGGCCCCGGTGACACCGGGACACACTGTGACACCGGGGATGGAGTGGGGACACAGGCACACGGCCCCGGTGACACCAGGACACACTGTGACACCGGGGATGGACCGGGAATACAGGTGTACGGCCCCAGTGACACCAGGACACACTGTGACACCGGGGATGGACCGGGAATACAGGTGTATGGCCCCAGTGACACCAGGACACACTGTGACACCGGGGATGGAGCAGGGATACAGGAACACGGCCCCGGTGACACCAGGACACACTGTGACACCGGGGATGGACCGGGAATACAGGTGTATGGCCCCAGTGACACCAGGACACACTGTGACACCGGGGATGGAGTGGGGACACAGGCACATGGCCCCAGTGACACCAGGACACACTGTGACACCGGGGATGGAGTGGGGATACAGGCACACAGCCCCAGTGACAGCGGGACACACTGTGACACCGGGGATGGAGCAGGGATACAGGCACACGGCCCCCGGTGACACCGGGACACACTGTGACACCGGGGACAGCCCAGGGACACAGGCACATGGCCCCGGTGACAGCGGGACACACTGTGACACCGGGAACGGAGCGGGGATACAGGCATACAGCCCCAGTGACACCGGGACACACTGTGACACCGGGGATGGAGCGGGGACACAGGAACACGGCCCCCGGTGACACCGGGACACACTGTGACACCGGGGACGGAGCGGGGATACAGGAACATGGCCCCCGGTGACACCGGGACACACTGTGACACCGGGGATGGAGCGGGGATACAGGAACATGGCCCCCGGTGACACCGGGACACACTGTGACACCGGGGATGGCCCAGGGACACAGGCACACGGCCCCCGGTGACACCAGGACACACTGTGACACCGGGGACGGAGCGGGGATACAGGAACATGGCCCCCGGTGACACCGGGACACACTGTGACACCGGGGATGGAGCGGGGATACAGGTGTACGGCCCCCGGTGACACCAGGACACACTGTGACACCGGGGATGGAGCGGGGACACAGGAACACGGCCCCGGTGACACCAGGACACACTGTGACACCGGGGATGGAGTGGGGATACAGGAACATGGCCCCCGGTGACACCGGGACACACTGTGACACCGGGAACGGAGCGGGGACACAGGTGTACGGCCCCCGGTGACACCGGGACACACTGTGACACCGGGAACGGAGTGGGGACACAGGTGTATGGCCCCCGGTGACACCGGGACACACTGTGACACCGGGAACGGAGTGGGGACACAGGTGTATGGCCCCCGGTGACACCGGGACACACTGTGACACTGGGGATGGAGCGGGGACACAGGCACACGGCCCCCGGTGACACCGGGGATGGAGCAGGGACACAGGCACATGGCCCCCGGTGACACCGGGACACACTGTGACACCGGGGATGGAGCGGGGATACAGGAGTACAGCCCCAGTGACACTGGGACACACTGTGACACCGGGGATGGAGCAGGGACACAGGTGTACGGCCCCGGTGACACCAGGACACACTGTGACACCGGGGACAGACCAGGGATACAGGAACACGGCCCCAGTGACAGCGGGACACACTGTGACACCGGGGATGGAGCGGGGACACAGGAACACGGCCCCGGTGACACCAGGACACACTGTGACACCGGGGATGGAGCGGGGATACAGGCACACAGCCCCAGTGACACCGGGGACAGAGCAGGGACACAGGCACACAGCCCCTGGTGACACCAGGACACACTGTGACACCGGGGATGGAGCGGGGATACAGGCACACGGCCCCGGTGACATCAGGAACAGCCCGGGGACACAGGCACACGGCCCCAGTGACACCAGGACACACTGTGACACCGGGGACGGACCGGGGACACAGCCACACGGCCCCCGGTGACACCGGGAACGGCCCGGGGATACAGGAGTACAGCCCCGGTGACACCAGGACACACTGTGACACTGGGGACGGACCGGGGACACAGGTACACGGCCCCCGGTGACACCGGGAACGGCCCGGGGATACAGGAGTACAGCCCCGGTGACACCAGGACACACTGTGACACCGGGAACAGCCCAGGGACACAGGCACACGGCCCCAGTGTCACCGTGAACAGGTGCATCCCCACACACAGGTGTGTCCCCAGTCTGCCCCAGTCCATCCCAGTCCATCCCAGTCCATCCCAGTTCCCTCCCAGTCCGTCCCAGTCCCTCCCAGTCCATCCCAGTCCATCCCAGTCCATCCCAGTCCCCCCCAGTCCATCCCAGTCCCCCCCAGTCCATCCCAGTCCCCCCCAGTCCCTCCCAGTCCATCCCAGTCCATCCCAGTCCCTCCCAGTCCCCCCCAGTCCCTCCCAGTCCATCCCAGTCCATCCCAGTCCATCCCAGTCCCCCCCAGTCCATCCCAGTCCATCCCAGTCCATCCCAGTCCCTCCCAGTCCCCCCCAGTCCCCCCCAGTCCATCCCAGTCCATCCCAGTCCATCCCAGTCCCCCCCAGTCCATCCCAGTCCCTCCCAGTTCTCACCGTCTCCGTGTACTGGTACGCGATGAATTTGCGCATGAGAGCGACGGCGGTGGCTCGTTCCTCCCCGATCTGGGCACAAAACGCACGGATTTGGGCAAAAACAGCAGGGAAGGGCTCAAAACGGAATTTTGGGGACAGAAACCGGGATTTTGGAACAGAAATTGGGATTTTGGGGACAGAAATTGGGATTTTGGGGACAGAAATTGGGATTTTGGGGACAGAAATTGGGATTTTGGAACAGAAATTGGGATTTTGGGGACAGAAATTGGGATTTTGGGGACAGAAATTGGGATTTTGGGGATACAAACCGGGATTTTGGGGACAGAAATTGGGATTTTGGGAGAGAAATTGGGATTTTGGGGACAGAAATTGGGATTTTGGGGACAGAAATTGGGATTTTGGGGACAGAAATTGGGATTTTGGGGACAGAAATTGGGATTTTGGGACAGAAACCGGGATTTTGGAACAGAAATTGGGATTTTGGGACAGAAATTGGGATTTTGGGGACAGAAATTGGGATTTTGGGGACAGAAATTGGGATTTTGGGGACAGAAATTGGGATTTTGGAACAGAAATTGGGATTTTGGGGACAGAAATTGGGATTTTGGGGACAGAAATTGGGATTTTGGGGATACAAACCGGGATTTTGGGGACAGAAATTGGGATTTTGGGGACAGAAAGGGAATTTTGGGGACAGAAATTGGGATTTTGGGAGAGAAATTGGGATTTTGGGGACAGAAACCGGGATTTTGGGGACAGAAACTGGGATTTTGGGGACAGAAATTGGGATTTTGGGGACACAAACCGGGATTTTGGGGACAGAAATTGGGATTTTGGGGACAGGAACCGGGATTTTGGGGACAGAAATTGGGATTTTGGGGACACAAACCGGGATTTTGGGGACAGAAATTGGGATTTTGGGGACACAAACCAGGATTTTGGGGACAGAAATTGGGATTTTGGGGACAGAAATTGGGATTTTGGGGATACAAACCGGGATTTTGGGGACAGAAATTGGGATTTTGGGAGAGAAATTGGGATTTTGGGACAGAAATTGGGATTTTGGGACAGAAATTGGGATTTTGGGAAAGGAAACCGGGATTTTGGGGACAGAAATTGGGATTTTGGGACAGAAATTGGGATTTTGGGGACAGAAATTGGGATTTTGGGGACACAAACCAGGATTTTGGGGACAGAAATTGGGATTTTGGGAGAGAAATTGGGATTTTGGGGACAGAAATTGGGGTTTTGGGACAGAAACCGGGATTTTGGGGACACAAAATAAGATTTTGGGGACAGAAAGGGAATTTTGGGGACACAAAATAAGATTTTGGGGACAGAAACCGGGATTTTGGGGACACAAATTGGGATTTTGGGGACAGAAACCGGGATTTTGGGACAGAAATTGGGATTTTGGGGACAGAAACCGGGATTTTGGGGACATAAATTGGGATTTTGGGGACAGAAACCGGGATTTTGGGGACACAAAATAAGATTTTGGGGACAGAAACCGGGATTTTGGGGACAGAAACCGGGATTTTGGGGACAGAAATTGGGATTTTGGGGACAGAAATTGGGATTTTGGGGACAGAAATTGGGATTTTGGGGACACAAACGGGGATTTTGGGGACAGAAATTGGGATTTTGGGGACAGAAACCGGGATTTTGGGGCAGAAATTGGGATTTTGGGACAGAAATTGGGATTTTGGGGACAGAAATTGGGATTTTGGGGACAGAAACCGGGATTTTGGGAACAGAAACCGGGATTTTGGGGACACAAATTGGGATTTTGGGGACAGAAATTGGGATTTTGGGGACACAAACCGGGATTTTGGGGACAGAAATTGGGATTTTGGGGACAGAAACCGGGATTTTGGGAACAGAAACCGGGATTTTGGGGACAGAAACCGGGATTTTGGGGACAGAAATTGGGATTTTGGGGACACAAACCAGGATTTTGGGGACAGAAATTGGGATTTTGGGACAGAAATTGGGATTTTGGGGACAGAAAGGGAATTTTGGGGACACAAACCGGGATTTTGGGGACAGAAATTGGGATTTTGGGACAGAAATTGGGATTTTGGGGACACAAAATAAGATTTTGGGGACAGGAACCGGGATTTTGGGAACAGAAATTGGGATTTTGGGGACACAAACCGGGATTTTGGGACAGAAATCGGGATTTTGGGGACACAAACTGGGATTTTGGGGACAGAAATTGGGATTTTGGGACAGAAATTGGGATTTTGGGACAGAAATTGGGATTTTGGGGACAGAAATTGGGATTTTGGGGACAGAAATTGGGATTTTGGGGACAGAAACCGGGATTTTGGGGACACAAACCGGGATTTTGGGGACAAAAACCGGGATTTTGGGACAGAAATTGGGATTTTGGGGACACAAACCGGGATTTTGGGGACAGAAATTGGGATTTTGGGAACACAAACCGGGATTTTGGGAAAGGAAACCGGGATTTTGGGGACAGAAAGGGAATTTTGGGGACAGAAACCGGGATTCTGGGGACAGAAATTGGGATTTTGGGACAGAAATTGGGATTTTGGGGACACAAACCGGGATTTTGGGGACAGAAATTGGGATTTTGGGGACACAAACCGGGATTTTGGGGACAGAAAGGGAATTTTGGGGACAGAAATTGGGATTTTGGGACACAAACCGGGATTTTGGGACAGAAATTGGGATTTTGGGAAAGGAAACCGGGATTTTGGGGACAGAAATTGGGATTTTGAGGACAGAACCCAGGATTTTGGGGACAGAAACCGGGATTTTGGGGACAGAAATTGGGATTTTGGGACAGAAATTGGGATTTTGGGGACAGAAATTGGGATTTTGGGGACACAAACCAGGATTTTGGGGACAGAAATTGGGATTTTGGGAGAGAAATTGGGATTTTGGGGACAGAAACCGGGACTTTGGGACAGAAATTGGGATTTTGGGAGAGAAATTGGGATTTTGGGGACAGAAATTGGGGTTTTGGGACAGAAACCGGGATTTTGGGGACAGAAATTGGGATTTTGGGGACAGAAACCGGGATTTTGGGACAGAAATTGGGATTTTGGGGACACAAACCGGGATTTTGGGGACAGAAATTGGGATTTTGGGGACACAAACCGGGATTTTGGGGACATAAATTGGGATTTTGGGGACAGAAACCGGGATTTTGGGGACACAAACCGGGATTTTGGGGACACAAAATAAGATTTTGGGGACAGAAACCGGGATTTTGGGGACACAAACCGGGATTTTGGGGACAGGAATTGGGATTTTGGGGACAGAAATTGGGATTTTGGGGACAGAAATTGGGATTTTGGGGACACAAACGGGGATTTTGTGGACAGAAATTGGGATTTTGGGGACAGAAATTGGGATTTTGGGGACAGAAATTGGGATTTTGGGGACAGAAACCGGGATTTTGGGGCAGAAATTGGGATTTTGGGACAGAAATTGGGATTTTGGGGACAGAAATTGGGATTTTGGGGACAGAAACCGGGATTTTGGGAACAGAAACCGGGATTTTGGGGACAGAAACCGGGATTTTGGGGACAGAAATTGGGATTTTGGGGACACAAACCAGGATTTTGGGGACAGAAATTGGGATTTTGGGACAGAAATTGGGATTTTGGGGACAGAAATTGGGATTTTGGGACAGAAATTGGGATTTTGGGGACAGAAAGGGAATTTTGGGGACACAAACCGGGATTTTGGGACAGAAATTGGGATTTTGGGGACAGAAATTGGGATTTTGGGACAGAAATTGGGATTTTGGGACAGAAATTGGGATTTTGGGGACACAAACCGGGATTTTGGGGACAGAAAGGGAATTTTGGGGACAGAAATTGGGATTTTGGGACAGAAATTGGGATTTTGGGAAAGGAAACCGGGATTTTGGGGACAGAAATTGGGATTTTGGGACAGAAATTGGGATTTTGGGGACAGAAATTGGGATTTTGGGGACACAAACCAGGATTTTGGGGACAGAAATTGGGATTTTGGGAGAGAAATTGGGATTTTGGGGACAGAAACCGGGACTTTGGGGACACAAACCGGGATTTTGGGACAGAAATTGGGATTTTGGGAGAGAAATTGGGATTTTGGGGACAGAAATTGGGGTTTTGGGACAGAAACCGGGATTTTGGGGACACAAAATAAGATTTTGGGGACAGAAAGGGAATTTTGGGGACACAAAATAAGATTTTGGGGACAGAAACCGGGATTTTGGGGACACAAATTGGGATTTTGGGGACAGAAACCGGGATTTTGGGACAGAAATTGGGATTTTGGGGACAGAAACCGGGATTTTGGGGACATAAATTGGGATTTTGGGGACAGAAACCGGGATTTTGGGGACAGAAACCGGGATTTTGGGGACACAAAATAAGATTTTGGGGACAGAAACCGGGATTTTGGGGACAGAAACCGGGATTTTGGGGACAGAAATTGGGATTTTGGGGACAGAAATTGGGATTTTGGGAACAGAAATTGGGATTTTGGGGACACAAACGGGGATTTTGGGGACAGAAATTGGGATTTTGGGGACAGAAACCGGGATTTTGGGGCAGAAATTGGGATTTTGGGACAGAAATTGGGATTTTGGGGACAGAAATTGGGATTTTGGGGACAGAAACCGGGATTTTGGGAACAGAAACCGGGATTTTGGGGACACAAATTGGGATTTTGGGGACAGAAATTGGGATTTTGGGGACACAAACCGGGATTTTGGGGACAGAAATTGGGATTTTGGGGACAGAAACCGGGATTTTGGGAACAGAAACCGGGATTTTGGGGACAGAAACCGGGATTTTGGGGACAGAAATTGGGATTTTGGGGACACAAACCAGGATTTTGGGGACAGAAATTGGGATTTTGGGACAGAAATTGGGATTTTGGGGACAGAAAGGGAATTTTGGGGACACAAACCGGGATTTTGGGGACAGAAATTGGGATTTTGGGGCAGAAACCGGGATTTTGGGGACAGAAACCGGGATTTTGGGACAGAAATTGGGATTTTGGGGACAGAAATTGGGATTTTGGGGACAGAAACCGGGATTTTGGGGACAGAAATTGGGATTTTGGGGACAGAAATTGGGATTTTGGGGACAGAAATTGGGATTTTGGGGACACAAAATAAGATTTTGGGGACAGGAACCGGGATTTTGGGACAGAAATTGGGATTTTGGGGACACAAACCGGGATTTTGGGGACAGAAATTGGGATTTTGGGGACACAAACCGGGATTTTGGGGACAGAAATTGGGATTTTGGGGACACAAACCGGGATTTTGGGGACAGAAATTGGGATTTTGGGGACAGAAATTGGGATTTTGGGGACAGAAATTGGGATTTTGGGGACACAAAATAAGATTTTGGGGACAGAAACCGGGATTTTGGGGACACAAACCGGGATTTTGGGGACAGAAACCGGGATTTTGGGACAGAAATTGGGATTTTGGGACAGAAATTGGGATTTTGGGGACAGAAAGGGAATTTTGGGGACACAAACCGGGATTTTGGGGACAGAAATTGGGATTTTGGGGCAGAAACCGGGATTTTGGGGACAGAAACCGGGATTTTGGGACAGAAATTGGGATTTTGGGGACAGAAATTGGGATTTTGGGGACAGAAACCGGGATTTTGGGGACAGAAATTGGGATTTTGGGGACAGAAATTGGGATTTTGGGGACAGAAATTGGGATTTTGGGGACACAAAATAAGATTTTGGGGACAGGAACCGGGATTTTGGGACAGAAATTGGGATTTTGGGGACACAAACCGGGATTTTGGGGACAGAAATTGGGATTTTGGGGACACAAACCGGGATTTTGGGGACAGAAATTGGGATTTTGGGGACAGAAACCGGGATTTTGGGGACAGAAATTGGGATTTTGGGGACAGAAATTGGGATTTTGGGGACACAAACCGGGATTTTGGGAACAGAAATTGGGATTTTGGGGACAGAAACCGGGATTTTGGGGACAGAAATTGGGATTTTGGGGACAGAAATTGGGATTTTGGGGACAGAAATTGGGATTTTGGGGACACAAAATAAGATTTTGGGGACAGAAACCGGGATTTTGGGGACACAAACCGGGATTTTGGGGACAGAAACCGGGATTTTGGGGACAGAAATTGGGATTTTGGGGACACAAACCAGGATTTTGGGGACAGAAATTGGGATTTTGGGAGAGAAATTGGGATTTTGGGGACACAAACCGGGATTTTGGGGACAGAAATTGGGATTTTGGGGACAGGAATCGGGATTTTGGGGACACAAACCGGGATTTTGGGGATAGAAATCGGGATTTTGGGACACAAACCGGGATTTTGGGGACACAAACCGGGATTTTGGGGACAGAAATTGGGATTTTGGGGACACAAATTGGGATTTTGGGGATAGAAAGGGAATTTTGGGGACACAAACCGGGATTTTGGGGACAGAAATTGGGATTTTGGGACAGAAATTGGGATTTTGGGGACAGAAATTGGGATTTTGGGAACACAAACCGGGATTTTGGGAAAGGAAACCGGGATTTTGGGGACAGAAACCGGGATTTTGGGGACAGAAAGGGAATTCTGGGGACAGAAACCGGGATTCTGGGGACAGAAATTGGGATTTTGGGACAGAAATTGGGATTTTGGGACAGAAATTGGGATTTTGGGAACACAAACCGGGATTTTGGGGACAGAAACCGGGATTTGGGGGACAGAAATTGGGATTTTGGGACACAAACCGGGATTTTGGGGACAGAAATTGGGATTTTGGGAAAGGAAACCGGGATTTTGGGGACACAAACCGGGATTTTGGGACAGAAATTGGGATTTTGGGGACACAAACCGGGATTTTGGGGCAGAAACCGGGATTTTGGGGACAGAAACCGGGATTTTGGGGATAGAAACCGGGATTTTGGGAAAGGAAACCGGGATTTTGGGGACAGAAACCGGGATTTTGGGAAAGGAAACCGGGATTTTGGGGACACAAACCGGGATTTTGGGGACAGAAATTGGGATTTTGGGGACAGAAAGGGAATTTTGGGGACACAAACCGGGATTTTGGGACAGAAATTGGGATTTTGGGGACAGAAATTGGGATTTTGGGGACAGAAACCGGGATTTTGGGGACAGAAATTGGGATTTTGGGGACAGAAAGGGAATTTTGGGGACACAAACCGGGATTTTGGGACAGAAATTGGGATTTTGGGAAAGGAAACCGGGATTTTGGGGACACAAATTGGGATTTTGGGACACAAACCGGGATTTTGGGGACAGAAACCGGGATTTTGGGGACACAAAATAAGATTTTGGGGACACAAACCAGGATTTTGGGGACAGAAATTGGGATTTTGGGGACAGAAACCGGGATTTTGGGGACAGAAACCGGGATTTTGGGGACAGAAATTGGGATTTTGGGGACAGAAACCGGGATTTTGGGGAAACAAAATAAGATTTTGGGGACACAAACCAGGATTTTGGTTACAGAAATTGGGATTTTGGGGACACAAACTGGGATTTTGGGGACACAAACCGGGACTTTGGGGACAGAAACCGGGATTTTGGGACAGAACCCGGGATTTTGGGTCCCCCACCAACACCCACCTTGCACTTCACCGTCCAGAGATTGGGGTCCCTGTGAGGGATGAGAAAACCTCGTTTTTGGAGGAATCTGAGCCAAATTCCCCCTTTTTCCCCCCAGAATTCCCACTGCCTGGAATCCTGAGCCAAATCCTCTGGTTTTCACCCCAAAACTCACTTGACGCCGGGCAGCAGCTGCTGCTGGGTGATGTCATCTGAGAGCTCGTCAGAGCCGCCGTAAACCCTGCGGGAAAACGGGGAAAAAAACCAAAATCCGGGAATTTCGGGGTGGGCGTGGCTGGGGGGACACCAGGGGACACTGGGTGACACTGGGGGACACCAGGGGGACATGGGGGGACACCGGGTGACACTGGGGGACAATGGGGGACACTGGGTGACACTGGGGGACAATGGGGGACACTGGGTGACACCAGGGGACACCGGGTGACACTGGGGGGACACTGGGGGAACACTGGGGGACACCAGGGGACAACGGGGGACACCAGGGGACACTGGGTGACACTGGGGTGACACTGGGGTGACACCGGTGTGACAGGGACGGTGACACCGGGTGACACTGGGTGACACCGGGGGACAGCGGGTGACAGGGATGGTGACACCGGCTGACACCAGGGGACAGGGATGGTGACACCGGGGGGACACTGGGGGACAGGGACAGTGACACCGGGTGACACTGGGGGGACACTGGGGGAACACTGGGGGACACCAGGGGACAACGGGGGACACCAGGGGACACTGGGTGACACTGGGGTGACACTGGGGGGACACCGGTGTGACAGGGACGGTGACACCGGGTGACACCAGGGGACATGGATGGTGACACCGGCTGACAGTGGCTGACAGGGATGGTGACACCGGGTGACAGGGACGGTGACACGGGGTGACAGCGGGTGACAGCGGGTGATACTGGGTGCCAGGGATGGTGACAGCGGGTGATACTGGGGGGACACCGGGTGACACCGGGTGACAGGGACGGTGACACCGGGTGACACTGGGTGACAGGGATGGTGACACCGGGTGACACTGGGTGCCAGGGATGGTGACAGCGGGTGACAGCGGGTGACAGGGATGGTGACAGCGGGTGACACTGGGTGCCAGGGACGGTGACAGCGGGTGACACTGGGTGACAGGGATGGTGACAGCGGGTGACACTGGGTGACAGGGATGGTGACACCGGCTGACAGCGGGTGACACCAGGTGACAGGGATGGTGACACCGGCTGACAGCGGGTGCCAGGGATGGTGACAGCGGGTGACACTGGGTGACAGGGATGGTGACAGCGGGTGACACTGGGTGACAGGGATGGTGACAGCGGCTGACAGCGGGTGCCAGGGACGGTGACAGCGGGTGACACTCACGTCTCCCCCACCGAGGACTTGGCGTATTTCTTCATGTAGTACTCGCCCAGCTCCTCCTCACGCTGGTCCCTGCCGGGAAAACGGGGCAAAATCAGCGGAAAATGGGAAAAACCAGAGAAAGGAGGGAAAAATGGGGAAAATGATGGAAAAACGGGAAAAGGAGGGGAAAATGGGGAAAAGGAGGGGAAAAAGGAGGGAAAAATGGGGAAAAAGGTGGAAAAACGGGAAAAGGAGGGGAAAATGGGGAAAAGGAGGGAAAAATGGGGAAAAAGAGGGAAAAATGGGGAGAAAGGAGGGAAAAATGGGAGAAAGGAAGGAAAAATGGGGGGAATGATGGAAAAATGGGGAGAAAGGAGGGAAAAACGGGAAAAGGAGGGGAAAATGGGGAAAAAAGAGGGAAAAATGAGAGAAAGGAGGGAAAAACGGGGAGAAGAGAGGGAAAAATGGGGAAAAAAGAGGGAAAAATGGGGAGAAAGGAGGGGAAAATGGAGGAAAAGGAGGGAAAAATGGGAAAAGGAGGGAAAAATGGGGAAAAGGAGGGGAAAATGGGGAGAAAGGAGGGGAAAATGGGGAAAAAAGAGGGAAAAATGGGGAGAAAGGAGAGAAAAATGGGGAGAAAGGAGGGAAAAATGGGAAAAGGAGGGAAAAATGGGGAAAAGGAGAGAAAAATGGGGGAATGATGGAAAAATGGGGGGGATGATGGAAAAACTGTAGGGAAAATGGGAAAAAAGACAAAAGCAAAGAAAAATAAAAATGAAGTGAAAAATGAGAAAAAAACAGTGGGAAATAAACAAAAAGAACAAGGAACTTGTGGAAAAATGGGAGAAAACAGGAAAACAGGGAACTGGCAAAAATTGTTGAAATCAGAGAAAGTGGGAAATATGAGAAAAAAAACAAATAAACGAGGTAAAACAAGGGAAAATATGGGAATATTGAGGGAAAACAATGAAAAATCAGGGAAAATGGGAAAAACAAAAGCAAAGAAATAAAAATGAAGTGAAAAATGAGAGAAAAACAGTGGGAAATGAAAGAACTTGTGGAAAAAATGGGAAAAAACAAGAGAAAAACAGGGAAATGGCAAAAATTGGTAAATTCAGATAAAGTGGGAAATATGAGGGAAAAAAACAGATAAATGAGATAAAACAAGGGAAAAATTTGGAATATTAAGGGAAAACAACAAAAAATTATGGGAAAGCAGTGAGAAATAAGATAAAAGTAAAGATAAATAAAAATGAAGTGAAAAATGAGAGGAAAAGAGTGGAAAGTGAAAGAAGAACTTGTGGAAAAATGGGAGAAAACAGGAAAACAGGGAAGTGACAAAAATTGGTGAATTCAGGGAAAGTGAGAAATATGAGGAAAAAAACAGATAAATGAGGGAAAACAAGGGAAAAACATGGGAATGTTAAGTGAAAACAATGAAAAATGAGGGAAAATGGGAAAAAAAAGATAAAAGCAAGGAAAAATAAAAATGGGAGAAGAACAGTGGGAAATGAAAGAAGAACTTGTGGAAAAAATGGGAGAAAACAAAAGGAAAACAGGGAAGGGACAAAAACTGGTGAATTCAGGGAAAGTAGGAAATATGACAAAAAAATCAAATAAATGAGATAAAACAAGGGAAAAACCTGGGAATATTAAGGAAAAACAATGAAAAATCAGGGAAAATGGGAAAAATAAAAGCAAAAAAAAATAAAAATGAAGTGAAAAATGAGAGAAAAACAGTGGGAAGTGAAAGAACATGTGGAAAAAATGGGAAAAAACGAGAAAAACAGGGAAATGACAGAAATTGGTAAAATCAGATAAAGTGGGAAATATGAGGGAAAAAACAGATAAATGAGATAAAACAAGGGAAAAATTGGGAATATTAAGGGAAAACAATAAAAAATTATGGGAAAGCAGTGAGAAATAAAATAAAAGTAAAGATAAATAAAAATGAAGGGAAAAATGAGAGGAAAAGAGTGGAAAGTGAAAGAAGAACTTGTGGAAAAATGGGAGAAAACAGGAAAACAGGGAAGTGACAAAAATTGGTGAATTCAGGGAAAGTGAGAAATATGAGGAAAAAAAACAGATAAATGAGGGAAAACAAGGAAAAATCTGGGAATATTAAGGGAAAACAATGAAAAATCAGGGAAAATGGGAAAAAAAAGATAAAAACAAAGAAAAATAAAAATGGGAGAAAAACAGTGGGAAGTGAAAGAAGAACTTGTGGAAAAAATGGGAGAAAACAAAAGGAAAACAGGGAAGGGACAAAAACTGGTGAATTCAGGGAAAGTGAGAAATATGAGGAAAAAACCAAATAAATGAGATAAAACAAGGGAAAAATTGGGAATATTAAGGGAAAACAATGAAAAATGAGGGAAAATGGGAAAAAAAAGATAAAAGCAAAGAAAAATAAAAATGGGAGAAAAACAGTGGGAAGTGAAAGAAGAACTTGTGGGAAAAATGGGAGAAAACAAAAGGAAAACAGGGAAGGGACAAAAATTGGTGAATTCAGGGAAAGTGGGAAATATGAGAAAAAAACCAAATAAATGAGGTAAAACAAGGGAAAATCTGGGAATATTAAGGGAAAACAATGAAAAATCAGGGAAAATGGGATAAAGGCTAAGAAAAATAAAAATGAAGTGAAAAATGAGAGAAAAACAGTGGGAAATGAAGAAAAACAACAAGGAACTTGTGGAAAAAATGGTAGAAAACAGGAAAACAGGGAAATGGCAAAAATTGGTGAATTCAGGGAAAGTGAGAAATATGAGGAAAAAAACCAAATAAATGAGATAAAACAAGGGAAAAATTGGGAATATTAAGGGAAAACAATGGAAAATGAGGGAAAATGGGAAAAAAAGATAAAAGCAAAGAAAAATAAAAATGGGAGAAGAACAGTGGGAAGTGAAAGAAGAACTTGTGGGAAAAATGGGAGAAAACAAAAGGAAAACAGGGAAGGGACAAAAACTGGTGAATTCAGGGGAAGTGGGAAATATGAGAAAAAAACAAATAAATGAGGTAAAACAAGGAAAAATCTGGGAATATTAAGGAAAAACAATGAAAAATTATGGAAAAGCAGTGAGAAACAAGATAAAAGCAAACAAAAATAAATATGAAGTGGAAAATGAGAGAAAAACAGTAGAAAATGAAAGAAGAACTTGTGGAAAAAATGGGAGAAAACAGGAAAACAGGGAAATGGCAAAAATTGGTGAAAGCAGGGAAAGTGGGAAATATGAGGAAAAAAAACAGATAAATGAGGGAAAACAAGGAAAAAATTGGGAATATTAAGGGAAAACAATGAAAAATCAGGGAAAATGGGATAAAGGCTAAGAAAAATAAAAATGAAGTAAAAAATGAGAGAAAAACAGTGGGAAATGAAGAAAAACAACAAGGAACTTGTGGAAAAAATGGTAGAAAACAGGAAAACAGGGAAATGGCAAAAATTGGTGAATTCAGGGAAAGTGAGAAATATGAGGAAAAAAACCAAATAAATGAGATAAAACAAGGGAAAAATTGGGAATATTAAGGGAAAACAATGGAAAATGAGGGAAAATGGGAAAAAAAGATAAAAGCAAAGAAAAATAAAAATGGGAGAAGAACAGTGGGAAGTGAAAGAACTTGTGGGAAAAATGGGAGAAAACAAAAGGAAAACAGGGAAGGGACAAAAACTGGTGAATTCAGGGGAAGTGGGAAATATGAGAAAAAAACAAATAAATGAGGTAAAACAAGGAAAAATCTGGGAATATTAAGGAAAAACAATGAAAAATTATGGAAAAGCAGTGAGAAACAAGATAAAAGCAAACAAAAATAAATATGAAGTGGAAAATGAGAGAAAAACAGTAGAAAATGAAAGAAGAACTTGTGGAAAAAATGGGAGAAAACAGGAAAACAGGGAAGTGACAAAAATTGGTGAAAGCAGGGAAAGTGGGAAATATGAGAAAAAAACAAATAAATGAGGGAAAACAAGGGAAAAACCTGGGAATATTAAGGGAAAACAATGAAAAATCAGGGAAAATGGGATAAAGGCTAAGAAAAATAAAAATTAAGTGAAAAATGAGAGAAAAACAGTGGGAAATGAAGAAAAAGAACAAGGAACTTGTGGAAAAAATGGAAGAAAACAGGAAAACAGGGAGGTGACAAAAATTGGTGAAAGCAGGGAAAGTAGGCAATATGAGGAAAAAAACAAATAAATGAGGTAAAACAAGGAAAAATTTGGGAATGTTAAGGGAAAACAATGAAAAATGAGGGAAAATGGGAAAAAAAAGATAAAAGCAAAGAAAAATAAAAATGGGAGAAAAACAGTGGGAAGTGAAAGAACTTGTGGGAAAAATGGGAGAAAACAAAAGGAAAACAGGGAAGGGACAAAAATTGGTGAATTCAGAGAAAGTGGGAAATATGAGAAAAAAACCAAATAAATGAGATAAAACAAGGAAAAATCTGGGAATATTAAGGAAAAACAATGAAAAATTATGGAAAAGCAATGAGAAACAAGATAAAAGCAAACAAAAATAAATATGAAGTGGAAACAGAGAGAAAAACAGTAGAAAATGAAATAAGAACTTGTGGAAAAAATGGGAGAAAACTGAAAAACAGGGAAATGGCAAAAATTGGTGAAAGCAGGGAAAGTGAGAAATATGAGAAAAAAACAAATAAATGAGGTAAAACAAGGGAAAAACCTGGGAATATTAAGGGAAAACAATGAAAAATCAGGGAAAATGGGATAAAGGCTAAGAAAAATTAAAATGAAGTGAAAAATGAGAGAAAAACAGTGGGAAATGAAGAAAAAGAACAAGGAACTTGTGGAAGAAATGGGAGAAAACAGGAAAACAGGGAAATGGCAAAAATTGGTGAAAGCAGGGAAAGTGGGAAATATGAGGAAAAAAAACAGATAAATGAGGGAAAACAAGGAAAAATTTGGGAATATTAAGGGAAAACAATAAAAAATGAGGGAAAAGAGAGGCAGATGAAGAGAAAGGATGGAGATGAGGAGGGGATGAGCCAGGGGGGGCTCCAGGGGGTCTCCAGGGGGGGCTCCAGGGTCACCTCCAGAGGTTCTGCAGGCGCCGCGCCCCGGAGCGATCCTCGTCCAGCACCACGTTATCGATGTTGGAAGCTGAAGGAGATGAAGGAAAAATCAGGATGGAAATCTGGGATCTGGGATCTGGGAATTCCAGGGATCCCCGTGGAATTCGGGGAGGGGAGCTCTTACCTTCGATCTCCTCTGCCCCGGGGAGAAGGTGACGGTGGAGGATGAAGTAAAATCAACAGCAAAAACAGGGAATGGGGGGAAAATCGGGGAATTTTTTGGGGGGAAATCAAAAAAAAAAGAGCAACGGAAAAACCCCAGGCGAGAGCGGATGAGATGAGGGGTGGATGTGGGAAAGGGGGGATTGGGAACCCCTGCCCGGGAAAAGGGAGGAAGAGGAAAAGGGGAAGGGGAATTCAGGGAGGGAAAAGGGGATTCAGGGAGAAAAAAGGGGATTCAGGGAGGGAAAAGGGGATTTAGGGAGGAAAAAAGGGATTTAGGGAAGGAAAAGGGGATTCAGGGAGGGAAAAGGGGATTTAGGGAGGGAAAAGGGGATTTAGGGAGGGAAAAGGGGATTCAGGGAGGGAAAAGGGAATTCAGGGAGAAAAAAGGGGATCCAGGGAGGGAAAAGGGGATTCAGGGAGAAAAAAGGGAATTCAGGGAGAAAAAAGGGGATCCAGGGAGGGAAAAGGGGATTAAGGGAGGGAAAAGGGGATTTAGGGAGGGAAAAGGGGATTCAGGGAGGGAAAAGGGGATTTAGGGAGGGAAAAGGGGATTCAGGGAGAAAAAAGGGAATTCAGGGAGAAAAAAGGGGATCCAGGGAGGGAAAAGGGGATTCAGGGAGGGAAAAGGGGATTTAGGGAGGGAAAAGGGGAATTAGGGAGGGAAAAGGGGAATTAGGGAGGGAAAAGGGGATTTAGGGATGGAAAAGGGAATTTAGGGAGGGAAAAGGGAATTTAGGGAGGGAAAAGGGGAATTAGGGAGGGAAAAGGGGATCCAGGGAGGGAAAAGGGGTTGGAGAAGGAAGAAAAGCAGTTTTTTTGGGGGAAAAAGGAGAGTTAGGGAAAAGAGGATTTAGGAAGAAGTGAGGGGTTGCAAGGGGAAAAGGGTTTTTGGGGGAAAAAGGGATTTAGGGAAAAGGGATATGGGAGGGAAAATGGGGTTGGGGAAAAGGGTTTTGGGGAAAAGGGAATTTAAGGAAAAGGGATATGGGAGGGAAAAGGGAGCGCTGGAGGGGGAAAATGGGGTTGGGGAAAAGGGAATTCAGGGAAAAGGGAAAGTTGGAGAGGAAAAAGGGTTTTTTGGGGAAAAAGGAATTTAGGGAAAAGGGGTATGGGAAGGAAAAGGGAGCACTGGAGGGGGAAAATGGGGTTGGGGAAAAGGGTTTTGGGGAAAAAGGAATTTAGGGAAAGGGTATATGGGAGGGAAAATGGGGTTGGGGAAAAGAGGACTTAGGGAAAGGGGATATGGGAGGGAAAATGGGGTTGGGGAAAAGAGGATTTGGGGCAGGGAGAGCCAGTTTTGGGGAAAGGAAAGGCAGTTTTGGGGATTTGGGGATTTGGGGAAGGGAAAGGCAGTTTTGTGGATTTGGGGGTGGGAAAGGCAGTTTTGGGGATTTGGGGATTTGGGGAAGGGAAAGGCAGTTTTGGGGATTTAGGGAAGGGAAAGGCAGTTTTGGGGATTTAGGGAAGGGAAAGGCAGTTTTGTGGATTTGGGGGTGGGAAAGGCAGTTTTGGGGATTTGGGGGTGGGAAAGGCAGTTTTGGGGATTTGGGGAAGGGAAAGGCAGTTTTGGGGATTTAGGGAAGGGAAAGGCAGTTTTGGGGATTTGGGGGTGGGGAGCAGGGACCCCCCCATGCAGGGTTTCCCCTCCTCCTCCTCCTCCCCGCAGCCCCCCGGGGTGGGCAGAGCCCCCCCAGCCCTCACCTTTCTCCAGGATGTCCTCGGCCCCATCCTCCCACTGATCTTCATCCTCATACTCATCATCCACATCTGGGGGTACACACGGGGAGGGGGGGTCAGGGGTCTGGAGACCCCCAAAATCCCCCCAAAACCCCCAAAATCCCCCCAAATCCCCCCCAAACCCCTCCCAAACCCCTGTCCCGTCCCTCACCGGCCTCGTCCAGGATGAACCCCCCGTGCCGCGGTTTCTTGGCCGGCCGATCATCGTCTTCCTCCTCCTCCTCCTCCTCATCGTATTCCTCCTCCTCTTCCTCCTCCTCCTCCTCCTCCTCCTCCTCAGCCTCCTCCTTCCCGCTGCCCCCCCCGCGCTGCTCCTCGGCCTGACGGGCCCGGGGGAGGGGGAGGAGGGTCAGGGACCCCCCCCAAAAACCCCCCGGGACCCCCCAAAAACCCCCCCAAAACCCCCTGGAACCCCCAAAAAACCCCCCAGGACCTCCCCAAAACCCCCCGGGACCCCCCAAAACCCCCCCCAAAACCCCCTGGGACCCCCCAAAAACCCCCCGGGACCCCCCAAAAAGCTCCCGGGCCTGGGGGAGGGGGGAGAAGGGTCAGGGACCCCCGGGACTCCCCAAAACCCCCCGGGATCCCCCCAAAACCCCCCGGGATCCCCCCCAAAAACCCCCGGGACCCCCCCAAAATCCCCCAAAACCTCCCGGGACCTCCCCAAAACCCCCTGGGATCCCCCCAAAACTCCCCGGCTCCCCCCCAAAATTCCCCGGATCCCCCCAAAACGCCCCGGGATCCCCCCAAAACACCCCGGGACCCCCCCCAAAAGCCCCTGGGCCCGGGGGAGGAGGATCAGGGACCCCCGGGACCCCCCCCCAAAAACCCCCGGGACCCCCCCAAAAACCCCCCGGGATCCCCCCCAAAAGCCCCCGGGACCCCTCCCCAAAAACCCCCGAGCCCGGGGGAGGGGGGAGGAGAGTCAGAGACCCCCCGGGACCCCCCCAAAACCTCCCGGGACCCCCCAAAAACCCCCCCAAAACCCCCCGGGACCCCCCCCAAAACCCCCCGGTAACCCCCGGGATCCCCCAAAACCCCCCGGGACCTCCCCAAAAACCCCCTGGGACCCCCCCAAAAAAACCCTGGACCCCCCCAAAAACCCCCCGGGACTCCCCCGGGACCCCCCCAAAAACCCCCCGGGACCCCCCAAAACCCTCCGGGACCTCCCCAGAATCCCCCGGGACCCCCCGGGACCCCACAAAACCTCCCGGGACTCCCCCAAAATCCCCTGGGACCCCCCCAAAAAACCCCGGGACCCCCCCAAAACCCCCCGAAACCTTCCCAAAATATCCCGGGACACCCCCAAAGCCCCCCGGGACCCCCCAGAAACCCCCAAAAAGCCCCCCGGGACCCCCCAAAAACCCCCAGACCCGGGGGAGGGGGGAGGAGGGTCAGGGACCCCCGGGACCCCCCCAAAACCCCCCGGATTCCCCCCAAAACCCCCAGGATCCCCCCAAAAACCCCCGGGACCCCCTCAAAACCCCCCGGGCCTGGGGGAGGGGGGAGGAGGATCAGGGACCCCCGGGACCCCCCCAAAAAAAACCCCCCGGAAGCCCCAGAAAACCCCCGAATCCCCCCCAAAAACCCCCCGGGACCCCCCAAAACCCCCCCAAAACCCCCCCGGGACCCCCCAAAAACCCCCGGGCCCGGGGGAGGGGGGACAGGGACCCCCAGGACCCCCCCCAAAACCCCCCGGGGCCCTTCAAACCCCCCCGGGACCCCCCCAAAACCCCCCGAAACCTTCCCAAAATATCCCGGGACACCCCCAAAGCCCCCCGGGACCCCCCAAACCCCCCCCCAAAACCCCCCCGGGACCCCCCAAAAACCCCCGGGCCCGGGGGAGGGGGGACAGAGACCCCCAGGACCCCCCCCAAAACCCCCCGGGGCCCCTCAAACCCCCCCGGGATCCCCCCAAAACCCCCCGAAACCTTCCCAAAATATCCCGGGACACCCCCAAAACCCCCCCGGGACCCCCCAAAAACCCCGCAAACCCCCCGGGACCCCCGAATCTCCGTCCTCACCTCGTTGTCGTCGCCGTCGTCGCTGCTGCGCTCGCTCTCCTCCTCAGAGAAGTTGCTCTCCTCGCTGTCCGACATGGCGGGGGCTCGGGGGCTCCTCAGGGAGCGCTTCCCGCGCTTCTCAGGGCACCGGGGGGGCTCGGGGAGCTCTGAGGGGCTCAAGGAGCGCGCTCAGGGCTCGGGGGGTGCCCTGAGGGCTCCGGGGGTGTCCCGAGCGCTCCCGCCGCTCTCCCGCCGCTCTCCCGCCGCCGCCGCCTCCCTCACGCTCCGCGGCCTGGCCTGCCCGGGCTCCGCCGCCGCCTGTGGCGCTGCCGGCGCCGCTCCCGCCGCGGCCCCCGCTTTCCCCGGTGCCGCTGCCGGCCCTGTGGCGATTCCCGGTCCCGATTCCCGGTCCCGATTCCCGATCCCTGATCCCGGTCCCGCTCCCGGTCTCAATCCCGGTCCCGGTCCCGGTTCCGAACCGCGGCCGCTCCGCGTCGCTCTCGCCCCTCGCGAGAACTCCGTCCCTTCCTCTCGCGAGACTTCGCGCTCTCCGATGGCGGCACGAGAGGCCCAAAACGCGCGGGGCTTTCGCGGATGGGCGTGACGTCATCCGCCCGCTCCGTGACGTCACTGAGCCCCCCCCGCTCGGGTGTTACCCACGCTCCCGCCCCCGTGACGTCATCCGCGCGCTCCATGACGTCACTGAGGCTCGCCCCTCAGCCCCCTTTCCGGGTGTTTCCCACGCTCCCGCCCTCCGTGACGTCATCCGCCCGCTCCGTGACGTCACGGAGCCCCCCCCGCTCGGGTGTTTCCCACGCTCCCGCCCTCCGTGACGTCATCCGCCCGCTCCGTGACGTCACTGAGCCCCCCCGCTCGGGTGTTTCCCACGCTCCCGCCCTCCGTGACGTCATCCGCCCGCTCCGTGACGTCACTGAGGCTCCCCCTCAGCCCTCCCCCCCCGCCCGGGTCTTTCCCACGCTCCCGACCCCCCGTGACGTCATCAGCCTGGTCCGTGACGTCACAGAGGCTCAGCCCCCCCCCCCGGTGTTTCCCACGCTCCCGCCCCCCGTGACGTCACGCACAGAAAGCCCAAGGAGCGGAAATGACAAAACGCTGTTTAATTTCCCAAAATCAAAGGTTTTACCCCAAAACTCCTGAACCCGGCGCCCCCACCCCCTCCCCAGTGACCCCCTGGGAGGGGTCACCCCAAAATGCTCAACTGGGACCGAACTTATCCCCAGCGACCCCCTGAGACCCCCGGGACCTTCCCCCAACACCCGGGACCCCCGAGACCCCCGGGACCCCCGGGACCTTCCCCAACACCCGGGACCCCCGAGACCCCCGGGACCTTCCCCCAACCCCCGGGACCCCCGGGACCTTCCCCCAACACCCGGGACCCCCGGGACCCCCGGGACCTTCCCCCAACACCCGGGACCCCCCGAGAGCCCCGGGACCTTCCCCAACACCCGGGACCTTCCCCCAACCCCCGGGACCCCCGGGACCTTCCCCCAACACCCGGGACCCCCGGGACCCCCGAGACCCCCGGGACCTTCCCCCAACACCCGGGACCTTCCCCAACACCCGGGACCTTCCTGCAACCCCTGAGACCCCCTGAGACCCCCGGGACCCCCGGGACCTTCCTGCAACCCCCGGGACCCCCGAGACCCCCGGGACCTCCCTCCAACCCCCGAGACCCCCAGGACCTTCCTGCAACCCCTGAGACCCCCTGAGACCCCCGGGACCTTCCTGCAACCCCTGGGACCCCCGGGACCCCCGGGACCTTCCCCCAACACCCGGGACCCCCGAGACCCCCAGGACCTTCCTGCAACACCCGAGACCCCCAAGACCCCCGGGACCTTCCTCCAACCGCCGGGACCCCCTGAGACCCCCGAGACCCCCGGGACCTTCCTGCAACCCCCGAGACCCCCAGGACCTCCCTCCAACCCCTGAGACCCCCGAGACCCCCGGGACCTTCCTGCAACCCCTGGGAGGGGATTTGGGGTCACAAACTCCCCCAGACCCTCCCCAAAACCAATCCCCACCAGGACGGGGGGGCCAGACCCCAAAACCCCCCCCAATTCCTGACTCAATCCTCATCTCCCACCTGAACCGACCCCAAAACCCTCCAATTCCTGACTCAATCCTCATCCTACACCACCCCCTCCCCATAACCAACCCCAAAATCCCCCAAAACCCCCCAGCTCCTGACTCAGTCCTCATCCTACACCTGAACCGACCCCAAAACCCTCCTCAACCAACCCCAAAACCCCCAATTCCTGACTCAATCCTCATCTCCCACCACCCCCACCCCTGAACCGACCCCAAAACCCCCCCAATTCCTGACTCAATCCTCATCTCCCACCTGAACCGACCCCAAAACCCCCCTCAACCAACCCAAACCCCCCAATTCCTGACTCAATCCTCATCTCCCACCTGAACCGACCCCAAAATCCCCCAATTCCTGACTCAGTCCCCATCTCACACCTGAACCAACCCCTGAACCGACCCCAAAACCCCCCAATTCCTGACTCAATCCTCATCTCCCACCACCCCCACCCCTGAACCGACCCCAAACCCCCAATTCCTGACTCAATCCTCATCTCCCACCCGAACCAACCCCAAATCCCCCAATTCCTGACTCAGTCCCCATCTCCCACCTGAACCGACCCCAAAATCCCCCTCAACCAACCCAAACCCCCAATTCCTGACTCAATCCCCATCTCACACCTGAACCGACCCCAAAATCCCCCAATTCCTGACTCAATCCCCATCTCACACCTGAACCGACCCCAAATCCCCCAATTCCTGACTCAATCCCCATCTCACACCCAAACCGACCCCAAAACCCCCAATTCCTGACTCAATCCTCATCTCCCACCCAAACCGACCCCAAAACTCCCCTCAACCAACCCCAAAACCCCCAATTCCTGACTCAATCCTCATCTCCCACCTGAACCGACCCCAAAACCTCCCTCAACCAACCCCAAAACCCCCAATTCCTGACTCAATCCTCATCTCCCACCACCCCCACCCCTGAACCGACCCCAAAACCCCCAATTCCTGACTCAGTCCCCATCTCCCACCTGAACCAACCCCAAAATCCCCAATTCCTGACTCAGTCCCCATCTCACACCTGAACCACCCCAAAACCCCCCTCAACCAACCCCAAAACCCCCAATTCCTGACTCAATCCTCATCTCACACCTGAACCGACCCCAAAACCCCCCAATTCCTGACTCAGTCCCCATCTCACACCTGAACCGACCCCTGAACCGACCCCAAACCCCCCCAGCTCTTGACTCAATCCTCATCTCCCACCCAAACCGACCCCAAAACCCCCCTCAACCAACCCAAACCCCCAATTCCTGACTCAATCCTCATCTCCCACCTGAACCACCCCAAATTCCCCCAATTCCTGACTCAATCCCCATCTCCCACCTGAACCGACCCCAAATTCCCCCAATTCCTGACTCAGTCCCCATCTCACACCTGAACCGACCCCAAAACCCCCCTGAACCAACCCCAAAACCCCCCCAATTCCTGACTCAATCCCCATCTCCCACCCGAACCGACCCCAAAACCCCCAATTCCTGACTCAATCCCCATCTCACACCCGAACCGACCCCAAAACCCCCCCAATTCCTGACTCAATCCCCATCTCACACCTGAACCACCCCAAAACCCCCCCAATTCCTGACTCAGTCCCCATCTCCCACCCGAACCGACCCCAAAACCCCCCTGAACCAACCCCAAACCCCCCCAACCCCAGCTCAATCCCCATCTCCCACCACCCCCACCCCTGAACCGACCCCAAAACCCCCCCAATTCCTCACTCAATCCCCATCTCACACCCGAACCGACCCCAAACCCCCCAATTCCTGACTCAATCCTCATCTCCCACCTGAACCACCCCAAAACCCCCCTCAACCAACCCCAAAACCCCCAATTCCTGACTCAATCCTCATCTCACACCTGAACCACCCCCCCCTCCCCAGCAGCGTTTTTGGGGTGTCCCGGGGGTCTCCCCACAGATTTTGGGGGTGTCCCGGGGGTCCCCCAGCAGTTTCTGGGGGTGTCCCGGGGTTCCCCAGCCCCATTTGGGGGTGTCCCGGGGTCCCCCAGCCGGGGAGGATTTTGGGGGTGTCCCGGGGTTCCCCCAGCCCCGTTTGGGGGTGTCCCGGGGGTGTCCCCGCAGTTTCTGGGGGTGTCCCGGGGGTCTCCCCGCAGATTTTGGGGGTCCCCCCGCAGTTTCTGGGGGTGTCCCGGGTTCCCCCAGCCCCATTTCAGGGTGTCCCAGGGTTCCCCCAGCCCCATTTCGGGCTGTCTTGGGGGTCCCCCCGCAGTTTCTGGGGGTGTCCCAGGGGTTCCCCCAGCCCCATTTCGGGGTGTCCCGGGGGTCTCCCCACAGATTTTGGGGCTGTCCCGGGGGTGTCCCCGCAGATTTTGGGGTGTCCCGGGTCCCCCCGCCCCTCAGGGTCCCCCTGGGGGTGTCCCCGCAGTTTCTGGGGGTGTCCCGGGGTTCCCCAGCCCCATTTGGGGGTGTCCCGGGTTCCCCCAGCCAGGGAGGATTTTGGGGGTGTCCCGGGGTTCCCCCAGCCCCATTTGGGGGTGTCCCGGAGGTGTCCCGGCAGTTTCTGGGGGTGTCCCGGGGGTGTCCCCATAGATTTTGGGGGTGTCCCGGGTCCCCCCACCCCTCAGGGTGCCCCCGGGGGTGTCCCCGCAGTTTCTGGGGGTGTCCCGGGGGTCTCCCCGCAGATTTTGGGGGTGTCCCGGGGGTCTCCCCAGCCCCATTTGGGGGTGTCCCGGGGTTCCCCCAGCCGGGGAGGATTTTGGGGGTGTCCCGGGGTCCCCCAGCCCCATTTTGGGGTGTCCCGGGTCCCCAGCCCCTCAGGGTGCCCCTGGGGGTGTCCCTGCAGTTTCTGGGGGTGTCCCGGGGGGTCCCCCCACCCCTCAGGGTGCCCCCGGGGGGTGTCCCCGCAGATTTTGGGGGTGTCCCGGGGGTCTCCCTGCAGATTTTGGGGGTGTCCCCACAGTTTCTGGGGGTGTCCCGGGGGTGTCCCCGCAGATTTTGGGGGTGTCCCGGGTCCCCAGCCCCTCAGGGTGCCCCCGGGGGTCTCCCTGCAGATTCTGGGGGTGTCCCGGGGGTCTCCCTGCAGATTCTGGGGGTGTCCCGGGTCCCCAGCCCCTCAGGGTGCCCCCGGGGGTGTCCCCGCAGATTTTGGGGGTCTCCCTGCAGATTTTGGGGTGTCCCGGTGTCCCCAGCCCCTCAGGGTGCCCCCGGGGGTGTCCTGGTGTCCCCAGCCCCTCAGGGTGCCCCCGGGGGGTGTCCCCGCAGATTTTGGGGGTGTCCCGGGGGTGTCCCTGCAGATTTTGGGGGTGTCCCGGGTCCCCCCGCCCCTCAGGGTGCCCCCGGGGGTCTCCCCGCAGATTTTGGGGGTGTCCCGGTGTCCCCAGCCCCTCAGGGTCCCCCCGGGGGTGTCCCCGCAGATTTTGGGGGTCTCCCCGCAGATTCTGGGGGTGTCCCGGGGGGTCCCCCAGCCCCTCAGGGTGCCCCCGGGGGTGTCCCCACAGATTCTGGGGGTGTCCCGGTGTCCCCCGCCCCTCAGGGTGCCCCCGGGGGTCTCCCCGCAGATTTTGGGGTGTCCCGGGGGGTCCCCCAGCCCCTCAGGGTGCCCCCGGGGGGGGCAGCTTGCCGGTGATCTTGTTGGTGCCCTCCAGCAGCGCGTTGTGGATGTCCTTGGCGCCCGCGATCTGCGCCTTGATCAGGGGCAGGTACTGGGTGTAGGGCAGCGCCTCCCCCCCGCCCGCGCCTTCACCCTTGGGTGCTGCCGGCACCAGCGCCGGGGCGTGCTTGGCACTGTCGAAGCTCTGGGACAGACACTCGTGGGCCAGGCGCTGCGGGGATTAACGGGGATTAACGGGGATTAACGGGGATTAACGGGGATTAACGGGGATTAACGGGGACCTGCCCCCTCGCCCTTGGGTGCCGCCGGCACCAGCGCCGGGGCGTGCTTGGCACTGTCGAAGCTCTGGGACAGACACTCGTGGGCCAGGCGCTGCGGGGATTAACGGGGATTAACGGGGATTAACAGGGATTAACGGGGATTAACGGGGACCTGCCCCCTCGCCCTTGGGTGCCGCCGGAACCAGCGCCGGGGCGTGCTTGGCACTGTTGAAGCTCTGGGACAGACACTCGTGGGCCAGGCGCTGCGGGGATTAACGGGGATTAACGGGGATTAACGGGGATTAACAGGGAATACCGGGATTAACGGGGATTAACGGGGATTAATGGGGATTAACGGGGATTAACGGGGATTAACAGGGATTAACGGGGACCTGCCCCCTCGCCCTTGGGTGCTGCTGGAACCAGCGCCGGGGCGTGCTTGGCACTGTCAAAGCTCTGGGACAGACACTCGTGGGCCAGGCGCTGCGGGGACACCGGGGATTAACGGGGATCACCGGGGATTAACGGGAAATACCGGGGATTAATGGGGATTAACGGGGATTAACGGGGATTAACGGGGATTAACGGGGATTAACGGGGATTAACGGGGATTAACGGGGACCTGCCCCCTCGCCCTTGGGTGCCGCCGGAACCAGCGCCGGGGCGTGCTTGGCACTGTCGAAGCTCTGGGACAGACACTCGTGGGCCAGGCGCTGCGGGGATTAACGGGGATTAACGGGGATTAACGGGGATTAACGGGGATTAACGGGGATTAACGGGGACCTGCCCCCTCGCCCTTGGGTGCTGCCGGAACCAGCGCCGGGGCGTGCTTGGCACTGTCGAAGCTCTGGGACAGACACTCGTGGGCCAGGCGCTGCGGGGACACCGGGGATTAACGGGGATTAACGGGGATTAACGGGGATTAACGGGGATTAACAGGGGACACTGGAGGACACCGGGAACACCGGGGATTAACGGGGATTGCCGGGAAACACCGGGGATTAACGGAGGATTACCGGGGAATACCGGGCATTACCAGGGGGACACCGGGAAATACCGGGGATTAACAGGGGATCACCAGGAAACACCGGGGGACACCGGGAAATACCAGGGATTACCGGGAAATACCGGGGATTAACAGAGGATCACCGGGAAATACCGGGGGACACCGGGAAATACCAGGGATTACCGGGAAATACCGGGGATTATCAGGGGATCACCGGGAAATACCGGGGATCACCGGGAAATACCGGGGATTAACAGGGGATCACCGGGGATCATCGGGGGACACCGGGAAATACCAGGGATTACTGGGAAATACCGGGGATTACCGGGAAATACCGGGAAATACCAGGAAATACCAGGGATTACCGGGAAATACTGGGAAATACCAGGGGGACACCGGGAAATACCAGGGATTAACAGGGGGATCACTGGGAAATACCGGGGAATTACCAGGGGACACCGGGAAATACTGGGGATTACTGGGGGATTACCAGGGGATTACCGGGAAATACCGGGGAATTACCGGGAAATACCGGGGATTACCGGGGGACACTGGGAATTACCGGGGAATTACCAGGGAATTACTGGGGAATACCGGGGGATTACCAGGGGGACACCGGGAATTATTGGGGGATTACCAGGGGACACCGGGGGACACCGGGAAATACCGGGGAACACTGGGAAATACCGGGGGATTACCGGGGGCACTGGGAAATACCGGGGGATTACTGAGGGACACCAGGAATTACCGGGGAATCACTGGAGGGACACCGGAAATTTTTGGGGAATCACCGGGGGACACTGGGAATTACTGGGGAATTACCGGGAATCACCAGGAATTACCGGGGGGACACGGGAAATCACCAGGGAATCACCGGGGAATCACCAGGGGACAGGGGGGGACACCAGGGGGACACAGGAAATCACCGGGAAATCACCGGGAAATCACCGGGGGACACCGGGAATCACCAGGGGGACAGGGGGGGACACCAGGGGGACACCGGGAAATCACCGGGGAATCACCGGGGGACACCAGGGAATCACCGGGAAGTCACCGGGGAGGATTTGGGGGGGCTCTGGAGGGAATCCGGGGGCTCTCGAGGGGATTTTGGGGTATTCGGGAGGGCTGAGAGAGGATCCGGGGTGGTTTGGGGGTTATTTGGGGTCTCTCACCAGGCACAGCTCCAGCTGCTCCTGCAGAGGGGCTTGGGTGTGGGTTTGGGTGTGATTTTGGGGTTAATTTTGGATGATTTTGGGTTATTTTGGGTTAATTTTGGGTGATTTTGGGTTATTATTTTGGGTTTCTAACCAAGCACAGCTCCAGTTGGTCGCACAGGGGGTTTTGGGTTAATTTTGGGTGATTTGGGGTTATTTTGGGTGTAATTTTGGGTTATTTTGGTGTTTCTCACCAGACACAGCTCCAGTTGCTCACACAGAGGGGTTTGGGTTAATTTTGGGTTATTTTGGGTGATTTTGGGTGATTTTGGTATTTCTCACCAAGCACAGCTCCAGTTGCTCGCACAGAGAGTTTGGGGGTGATTTTGGGGTTAATTTTGGGTGATTTTGGGTTATTTTGGGTTATTTTGGTGTTTCTCACCAAGCACAGCTCCAGTTGCTCGCACAGAGGGCTTTGGGGGTGATTTGGGATTATTTTTGGGTGTGATTTTGGGGTTTTGGGTGTGATTTTGGGTGATTTTGGGTTATTTTAGGTTAATTTTGGGTTATTTTGGGTTATTATTTTGGGTTTCTAACCAAGCACAGCTCCAGTTGGTCACACAGAGGGGTTTGGGTTAATTTTGGGTGATTCGGGGTTATTTTGGGTGTGATTTTGGGTTATTATTTTGGTGTTTCTCACCAGGCACAGCTCCAGTTGGTCACACAGGGGGTTTGGGGGTGATTTTGGGTTATTTTGGGTGATTTTGGGTTATTATTTTGGGTCTCTCACCAGGCACAGCTCCAGTTGGTCACACAGAGGGGTTTGGGGGTGATTTTGGGTGCTTTTGGGTTATTTTGGGTTAATTTTGGGTTATTTTGGGTCTCTCACCAGGCACAGCTCCAGTTGCTCACACAGAGGGGTTTGGGTGTGATTTTGGGTGATTTTGGGTTATTTTGGGTTATTTTGGTATTTCTCACCAGGCACAGCTCCAGTTGGTCACACAGAGGGGTTTGGGTTAATTTTGGGTTATTTTTGGGTTATTTTGGGTTATTTTGGGTTATTTTGGGTTATTTTGGGTGATTTTGGGTTATTTTGGGTCTCTCACCAGGCACAGCTCCAGTTGGTCACACAGAGGGTTCTGGGTGTGATTTTGGGTTATTTTGGGTGATTCTGGGTTGTTTTGGGTTGTTTTGGGTGATTTTGGGTTATTTTGGGTCTCTCACCAGGCACAGCTCCAGTTGGTCACACAGAGGGTTTGGGTGTGATTTTGGGTTATTTTGGGTTATTTTGGGTTATTTTGGGTGATTTTGGGTTATTTTGGGTCTCTCACCAGGCACAGCTCCAGTTGGTCACACAGAGGGGTTTGGGTGTGATTTTGGGGGTTTGGGTGTGATTTTGGGGTTTTGGGTGTGATTTTGGGTGATTTTGGGTTATTTTGGGTTAATTTTGGGTTATTTTGGGTTATTTTGGGTTATTTTGGGTGATTTTGGGTTAATTTTGGGTTATTTTGGGTTGTTTTGGGTGATTTTGGGTTATTTTGGGTTAATTTTGAGTTATTTTGGGTCTCTCACCAAGCACAGCTCCAGTTGGTCACACAGGGGGTTTTGGGTTATTTTGGGTGATTTTGGGGGTGATTTTGGGTGATTTTGGGTTAATTTGGTATTTCTCACCAAGCACAGCTCCAGTTGGTCGCACAGGGGGTTTTGGGTGTGATTTTGGGTTATTTTGGGTTATTTTGGGTTATTTTGGGTCTCTCACCAAGCACAGCTCCAGTTGGTCGCACAGGGGGTTTTGGGTTAATTTTGGGTTATTTTGGGTTAATTTTGGGTTATTTTGGGTGATTTTGGGTGATTTTGGGTGATTTTGGGTTATTTTTGGGTGATTTTGGGTTATTTGGGGTCTCTCACCAGGCACAGCTCCAGTTGGTCACACAGGGGGTTTTGGGTGTGATTTTGGGGGTGATTTTGGGGGTGATTTTGGGTTATTTTGGGTTATTTTGGGTTATTTTGGGTCTCTCACCAGGCACAGCTCCAGTTGGTCGCACAGAGGGGTTTGGGTGTGATTTTGGGTGTGATTTTGGGTTAATTTTGTGTGATTTTGGGTTATTATTTGGGGTTTCTCACCAAGCACAGCTCCAGTTGGTCACACAGAGGGGTTTGGGTTAATTCTGGGTTAATTTTGTGTGATTTTGGGTTATTTTGGTATTTCTCACCAGGCACAGCTCCAGTTGGTCACACAGAGGGTTTGGGTGTGATTTTGGGTGATTTTGGGTTAATTTTGGGTGATTTTGGGTCTCTCACCAGGCACAGCTCCAGTTGGTCGCACAGGGGGTTTTGGGTTATTTTGGGTTATTTTGGGTGATTTTGGGTTAATTTTGGGTTATTATTTGGGGTTTCTCACCAGGGACAGCTCCAGTTGGTCACACAGAGGGTTTTGGGTGTGATTTTGGGTTATTTTGGGTGATTTTGGGTTAATTTTGGGTTAATTTTGTGTGATTTTGGGTTATTTTGGTATTTCTCACCAGGCACAGCTCCAGTTGGTCACACAGAGGGGTTTGGGTGTGATTTTGGGTTAATTTTGTGTGATTTTGGGTTATTTTGGTATTTCTCACCAGGCACAGCTCCAGTTGGTCACACAGAGGGTTTGGGTGTGATTTTGGGTTATTTTGGGTTAATTTTGGGTTATTTTGGGTCTCTCACCAGGCACAGCTCCAGTTGGTCGCACAGGGGGTTTTGGGTGTGATTTTGGGTGATTTTGGGTGATTTTGGGTTATTTTGGGTTATTTTGGGTCTCTCACCAGGCACAGCTCCAGTTGGTCGCACAGGGGGTTTTGGGTGTGATTTTGGGTGATTTTGGGGGTGATTTTGGGTTATTTTGGGGGTGATTTTGGGTTAATTTTGGGTTATTTTGGGTCTCTCACCAAGCACAGCTCCAGTTGGTCACACAGGGGGTTTTGGGTGTGATTTTGGGTTAATTTTGGGTTAATTTTGGGTGTAATTTTGGGTTATTTTGGGTGATTTGGGTTAATTTTGGGTTATTTTGGGTCTCTCACCAGGCACAGCTCCAGTTGGTCACACAGAGGGGTTTGGGTGTGATTTTGGGTTATTTTGGGTGATTTTGGGTGTGATTTTGGGTTAATTTTGGGTTAATTTTGGGTTATTTTGGGTTATTTTGGGTGATTTTGGGTTATTATTTTGGTGTTTCTCACCAAGCACAGCTCCAGTTGGTCACACAGAGGGTTTTGGGTTAATTTTGGGTTAATTTTGGGTTATTTTGGGTTAATTTTGGGTTATTTTGGTATTTCTCACCAGGCACAGCTCCAGTTGGTCGCACAGAGGGGTTTTGGGTTAATTTTGGGTGATTTTGGGTTATTTTGGGTGATTTTGGGTTAATTTTGGGTGATTTTGGTATTTCTCACCAGGCACAGCTCCAGTTGGTCGCACAGAGGGGTTTTGGGTGTGATTTTGGGTTATTTTGGGTGTTATTTTGGGTGATTTTGGGTTAATTTTGGGTGATTTTGGTATTTCTCACCAAGCACAGCTCCAGTTGGTCGCACAGGGGGTTTTGGGTGTGATTTTGGGTTATTTTGGGTGATTTTGGGTTATTTTGGGTTATTTTGGGTTAATTTTGGGTGATTTTGGGTTAATTTTGGGTGATTTTGGTATTTCTCACCAGGCACAGCTCCAGTTGGTCACACAGAGGGTTTTGGGTGTGATTTTGGGTGATTTTGGGTTAATTTTGGGTTATTTTGGGTCTCTCACCAGGCACAGCTCCAGTTGGTCGCACAGAGGGGTTTGGGTGTGATTTTGGGTTATTTTGGGTGATTTTAGGTGATTTTGGGTTATTATTTGGTATTTCTCACCAAGCACAGCTCCAGTTGGTCGCACAGAGGGGTTTGGGTTAATTTTGGGTTAATTTTGGGTTATTTTGGGTGATTTTGGGTTATTATTTTAAGTTTCTCACCAGGCACAGCTCCAGTTGGTCACACAGGGGGTTTTGGGTGTGATTTTTGGTTATTTTGGGTTATTTTGGGTTAATTTTGGGTTATTTTGGGTCTCTCACCAGGCACAGCTCCAGTTGGTCGCACAGAGGGTTTGAGTGTGATTTTGGGTTATTTTGGGTTATTTTGGGTGATTTTGGTTTAATTTTGGGTTATTTTGGTATTTCTCACCAGGCACAGCTCCAGTTGGTTGCACAGAGGGTTTGGGTGTGATTTTGGGGGTGATTTTGGGTGATTTTGGGTTAATTTTGGGTTATTTTGGGTTTCTCACCAGGCACAGCTCCAGTTGGTCGCACAGGGGGTTTTGGGTTAATTTTGGGTGATTTTGGGTTATTTTGGGTGTGATTTTGGGTTATTATTTGGGGTTTCTCACCAGGCACAGCTCCAGTTGGTCACACAAGGGGTTTTGGGTGTGATTTTGGGTTATTTTTGGGTTAATTTTGGGTGATTTTGGGTTATTTTGGTATTTCTCACCAGGCACAGCTCCAGTTGGTCACACAGGGGGTTTTGGGTTATTTTGGGTTAATTTTGGGTTAATTTTGGGTTATTTTGGGTGATTTTAGGTTATTATTTTAAGTTTCTCACCAAGCACAGCTCCAGTTGGTCGCACAGGGGGGTTTGGGGGTGATTTTGGGTTAATTTTGGGTGATTTTGGGTTAATTTGGTATTTCTCACCAGGCACAGCTCCAGTTGGTCACACAGAGAGGTTTGGGTTAATTTTGGGTTAATTTTGGGTTATTTTGGGTCTCTCACCAAGCACAGCTCCAGTTGGTCACACAGAGGGGTTTGGGTTATTTTGGGGTTATTTTGGGTGATTTTGGGTGATTATTTGGGGTTTCTCACCAAGCACAGCTCCAGTTGGTCGCACAGGGGGTTTTGGGTTAATTTTGGGTTAATTTTGGGTGATTTTGGGTTATTATTTGGTATTTCTCACCAGGCACAGCTCCAGTTGGTCACACAGAGGGGTTTGGGTTAATTTTGGGTTAATTTTGGGTTATTTTGGGTTATTTTGGGTGTGATTTTGGGTTATTATTTGGTATTTCTCACCAGGCACAGCTCCAGTTGGTCGCACAGAGGGTTTTGGGTGTGATTTTGGGTGATTTTGGGTTAATTTTGGGTTAATCTTGGGTTATTTTGGGTCTCTCACCAAGCACAGCTCCAGTTGGTCACACAGAGGGTTTGGGTGTGATTTTGGGTTATTTTGGGTGATTTTGGGTTATTTTGGGTTATTTTGGGTTATTTTGGGTTAATTTTGGGTTAATTTTGGGTTATTTTGGTATTTCTCACCACGCACAGCTCCAGTTGGTCACACAGAGGGTTTGGGTGTAATTTTGGGTTATTTTGGGTTAATTTTGGGTGATTTTGGGTCTCTCACCAAGCACAGCTCCAGTTGGTCACACAGGGGGTTTTGGGTGTGATTTTGGGTGTGATTTTGGGTGTGATTTTGGGTTATTTTGGGTGATTTTGGGTGTGATTTTGGGTTATTTTGGGTGATTTTGGGTTAATTTTGGGTTAATTTGGTATTTCTCACCAGGCACAGCTCCAGCTGGTCACACAGAGGGGTTTGGGTGTGATTTTGGGTGATTTTGGGTTAATTTTGGGTTAATTTTGGGTTATTTTGGTGTCTCTCACCAGGCACAGCTCCAGTTGGTCACACAGAGGGGTTTGGGTTAATTTTGGGTGATTTTGGGTTAATTTTTGGTTATTTTGGGTTATTATTTTGGGTTTCTCACCAAGCACAGCTCCAGTTGGTCACACAGAGGATTTTGGGTTAATTTTGGGTTAATTTTGGGTTATTTTGGGTTATTTTGGGTGATTTTGGGTTAATTTTGGGTGATTTTGGGTCTCTCACCAGGCACAGCTCCAGTTGCTCACACAGAGGGGTTTGGGTGTGATTTTGGGTTAATTTTGGGTGATTTTGGGTGATTTTGGGTCTCTCACCAGGCACAGCTCCAGTTGGTCACACAGAGGGGTTTGGGTGTGATTTTGGGTGATTTTGGGTTAATTTTGGGTGATTTTGGTATTTCTCACCAGGCACAGCTCCAGTTGGTCACACAGAGGGTTTGGGGGTGATTTTGGGTTAATTTTGGGTGATTTTGGGTTATTATTTTAAGTTTCTCACCAGGCACAGCTCCAGTTGGTCGCACAGGGCGTAGAACTCCTCCAGGCTCTTGTCAAAGCGCTGCAAGGCCCCGTCCGCGCTCTTCCTGCGGGAAACTGGTGAGACTGGGAGGGACTGGGAGGGACTGGGGGGGACTGGGAGGGACTGGGGGGGACTGGGGGGGTACTGGGATGGACTGGGATGAACTGGGAGGGCACTGGGATGAACTGGGGGGGGTACTGGGATGAACTGGGAGGCACTGGGATGGACTGGGGGGGGTACTGGGATGGACTGGGATGAACTGGGGGGGTACTGGGAGGAACTGGGGGTTACTGGGATGGACTGGGAGGCACTGGGATGGACTGGGATGAACTGGGATGAACTGGGACGGTCACTCACTGCCCGTTGTCGATGCTGGAGTTCTGCACCAGGTTCTGAGCCGCCACCTTCATCAGGGTCTGGGGGTGCCGGGGGTCAGGGGGACACGGGGGGGACCCAGAGCCCCCCCAGAGCCCCCAGAGCCCCCCAGAGCCCCCCAGAGCCCCCCCAGGGGCCCCCAGAGCCCCCAGAACCCCCAGAGCCTCCCAGAGACCCCCCAGGGGCCCCCAGAACCCCCAGAGCCCCCCCAGAGCCCCCCAGAGCCCCCCCAGAACCCCCCCAGAGCCCTCCCAGAGCCCCCCCAGAACCCCCAGAGTTCCCCCAGCTACGGGAACCGGGTGACACTGGGACACCAGGACACCGGGACACTGAGACATGGGGACACCGGGACATGGGGACAACGAAACACTGGGACACCGTGACACCGAGACATGGGGACACCGGGACATGGGGACACCGGGACATGGGGACACCAGGACACCGAGACACGGGGACACCAGGACATGGGGACACCGGGACACCAGGACATCGACACACCCAGACACCGGGACACCGAAACACTGGGACACCGGGACATGGGGACACTGGGACACTGAGACACCAGGACACCGGGACACGGGGACACCGAAACACCAGGACACCGAGACACCAGGACACCGAGACATGGGGACACCGAAACACCAGGACACCGGGACACTGGGACCCCCGAAGTGCCAGAGGACCCCATGGAATGGACACGGCCCAGTGAGGAAACCCCGCCCTTTACTGGCCCCAAACCCCGCCCTTTACTGACCCCAAACCCCGCCCCTTACTAGGAAACCCCGCCCCTTACTGACCCCAAACCCCGCCCCTTACCGGCCCCAAACCCCGCCCCTTACTGACCCCAAACCCCGCCCTTTACCGCCCCCAAAGCCCGCCCTTTACCGGCCCCAAAGCCCGCCCTTTACCGGCCCCAAAGCCCGCCCTTTACTGGCCCCAAACCCCGCCCCTTACCAGCCCCAAACCCCGCCCTTTACCGGCCCCAAACCCCGCCCTTTACCGGCCCCAAACCCCGCCCTTTACCGACCCCAAACCCCGCCCCTTACTGGGAAACCCCGCCCTTTACCGACCCCAAACCCCGCCCCATACTGGGAAACCCCACCCTTTACCGCCCCCAAACCCCGCCCTTTACCGGCCCCAAACCCCGCCCTTTACCGGCCCCAAACCCCGCCCTTTACCGGCCCCAAACCCCACCCTTTACCGCCCCCAAACCCCGCCCTTTACCGGCCCCAAACCCCGCCCTTTACCGGCCCCAAACCCCGCCCTTTACCGGCCCCAAACCCCGCCCTTTACCGGCCCCAAACCCCGCCCCTTACCGGGGAAACCCCGCCCTTTACCGACCCCAAACCCCGCCCTTTACTGGGCAAACCCCGCCCTTTACCGCCCCCAAACCCCGCCCTTTTCCGACCCCAAACCCCGCCCTTTACCGCCCCCAAACCCCGCCCTTTACCGGCCCCAAACCCCGCCCTTTACCGGCCCCAAACCCCGCCCTTTACCGGGAAACCCCGCCCTTTACCGGTCTCAAGCCCCGCCCACTTTTGACCCCGCCCACTTTTGGCCCCGCCCACTTTTGGCCTTGCCCCCTTGACCCCGCCCTCTATGGCCCCGCCCCTCTTGGCCACGCCCCTTTGACACCACCCCTTTGGCCCCGCCCCCTTTAGACCCGCCCTCCTTGGCCCCGCCCCCTTTAGACCCGCCCTCCTTGGCAATGGCCCCTTTGGCCCCGCCCCTTTTGGCCCTTTTGGCCCCGCCCCCTTCAGGCCCCTTTGGCACCACCCCATTGGCCCCACCCCCTTCTGGACCCTTTGGCCCCGCCCCCTTAGACCCGCCCGCCTTGGCCCCGCCCCCCTTTGGCCCCCGCCCCTTTTGGCCCCATTGGCCCCGCCCCTTTTGGCCCCGCCCATTTGACCCCGCCCCCTTAGGCCCCTTGGCCCCGCCCATTTGACCCCGCCCCCCGTTGGCTCCGCCCATTTGGCCCCGCCCCCTTTGGCCCCGCCCCTTTGGCCCCGCCCCCGTTGGCTCCGCCCATTTGGCCCCGCCCCCTTTGGCCCCCCATTTGATCCCGCCCCCTTTTGGCCCCGCCCATTTGACCCCGCCCCCTTTTGGCCCCGCCCCCTTTGTCCCCGCCCCCTTTGTCCCCGCCCACCTGCAGGCTCTCCTTCAGCTGCGGGAGGAGGAGCCGGAAGCGCTGCACGGGATCAAAGTCCTGCGCCTGCGTGGCCGCGGCCTGCGCGGGCAGCGCGGGGCCCTGCGCGGCCCCGGGGGGCGGTCCCGGTCCCGGTCCCGGCCCCGCCGCCGCTCCCGGTCCCGCGGCCGCTGAGGGCGGGCCCTGAGGCGGCCCGGCCTGAGGCGGCGGCGGCGCCGCCATGCTGCCCGCGGCTTCCGGCGCGCGGAAGTGACGTCGGCGGAAGGCGCCGCGCGGAGCCCGGAGTAGCCGCCGGCCATGGCGCCCACCATCCAAACGCAAGCGCAGCGCGATGAGCCGGGGCACCGGTAACGGCCGTGACGTCACCGCCGTGACGTCACCATGCCGAGGGGGGGGGACCGCCCGCGGTGGTGGGGGGTGTGGGATTCCCCCGTGACGTCACGCTCGCGGCGGGAGGCAGATAACGGGGTCTCCCCGTGACGTCACGGAGGCGTTCGGGGGGCCCTGGTGACGTCATGACGCGCCCCCCCCCCCTCCCCGCAGGCCGAGCTCGCACCGGACCCTCCCGGAGAGGTGAGGATGGGGGGGGCTGGGGGGGCTGGGGGGGTTTGGGGGGGTTTGGGGGGTCCCGGCCCGGGTCTGGGGTGAGTGGGGGGATTGGGGGGGACCCCGGGGTTTGGGGACCCCCCTGAGTTTGGGGACCCCCGGGGATTGGGGGGACCCCCGAGCCCGGAATTTGGGGACCCCCCGGGGTTTGGGGACCCCCGGGGTTTGGGGACCCCCCTGAGCTTGGGGACCCCTGACCCGTTTTGGGGTCCCCTGACCCAGTTTTGGGGACCCCGACCCCATTTTTGGGACCCCTGACCCATTTTTGGGGCCTCCCGAACCCATTTTGGGGTCCCCTGACCCGGTTTTGGGGACCCCCGAGCCCGGTTTGGGGACCCCTGACCCGGTTTTGGGGACCCCCGAGCCCATTTTGGGGTCCCCTGACCCCTGAGTCTGGAGACCCCCGGGGTTTGGGGACCCCCGAGTCCATTTTGGGGACCCCTGACCCGTTTTGGGGACCCCTGACCCGGTTTTGGGGTCTCCTGACCCCATTTTGGGGACCCCCAGGATTTGGGGTCCCCTGACCCGTTTTGGGGACCCCTGACCCGGTTTGGGGACCCCCTATCCTGGTTTGGGGACCCCCGACCCTTTCTTGGGAACCCCAAACCCATTTTGGGGACCCCTGACCTGTTTTTGGGGACCCCTTTCCCGTTTTTGGGGTCCCTTTCCCGTTTTTGGGGACCCCTTTCCCGTTTTGGGGACCCTTTCCCGTTTTTGGGGTCCCTTTCCCATTTTTGGGGTCCCTTTCCCATTTTTGGGGACCCCTGACCCGTTTTTGGGACCCCTTTCCCATTTTTGGGACCCCTTTCCCATTTTTGGGGACCCCTTTCCCGTTTTGGGGACCCCTTTCCCGTTTTTGGGGTCCCTTTCCCATTTTTGGGGTCCCTTTCCCATTTTTGGGGACCCCTGACCCGTTTTTGGGGACCCCTGACCTGTTTTTGGGGACCCCTGACCCGTTTTTGGGGTCCCTTTCCCGCTTTTGGGGGTCCCTTTCCCGTTTCTGGGGTCCCTTTCCCGTTTTTGGGGTCCCTTTCCCGTTTTTGGGGACCCCCGAGCCCATTTTTGGGGTCCCTTTCCCGTTTTTGGGGTCCCTTTCCCGCTTTTGGGGGTCCCTTTCCCGTTTCTGGGGTCCCTTTCCCGTTTTTGGGGTCCCTTTCCCGTTTTTGGGGACCCCCGAGCCCATTTTTGGGGTCCCTTTCCCGTTTTTGGGGACCCCTGACCCGTTTTTGGGGTCCCTTTCCCGTTTTTGGGGACCCCTGACCCGTTTTTGGGGTCCCTTTCCCGTTTTTGGGGACCCCTGACCCGTTTTTGGGGACCCCTGACCCGTTTTTGGGGTCCCTTTCCCATTTTTGGGGTCCCTTTCCCGTTTTTGGGGACCCCTGACCCGTTTTTGGGGTCCCTTTCCCATTTTTGGGGTCCCTTTCCCGTTTTTGGGGACCCCTGACCCGTTTTTGGGGACCCCTGACCCGTTTTTGGGGTCCCTTTCCCGTTTTTGGGGACCCCTGACCCGTTTTTGGGGTCCCTTTCCCGTTTTTGGGGTCCCTTTCCCGTTTTTGGGGTCCCTTTCCCGTTTTTGGGGACCCCTGACCCGTTTTTGGGGTCCCTTTCCCGTTTTTGGGGACCCCTGACCCGTTTTTGGGGTCCCTTTCCCGTTTTCTCCGCAGGTCCGGGGTCGTTTGCCGGGTCAAGTTCTGCAACAGCCTCCCCGACATCCCCTTCGACCCCAAATTCATCACGTACCCCTTCGACCAGAGCAGGTCTGGGGGGTTTGGGCTGGTTTTGGGGTGTCCTGGGGCAGTTTTGGGGTGTCCTGGGCTGGTTTTGGGGTGTCCTGGGGTGCTTTTGGGGTGTCCTGGGGTGCTTTTGGGGTGTCCTGGGCTGGTTTTGGGGTGTCCTGGGCTGGTTTTGGGGTGTCCTGGGGTGGTTTTGGGGTGTCCTGGGCTGGTTTTGGGGTGTCCTGGGGCGCTTTTGGGGTGTCCTGGGCTGGTTTTGGGGTGTCCTGGGCTGGTTTTGGGGTGTCTTGGGGCGGTTTTGGGGTGATTTGTGCTGGTTTTGGGGTGTCCTGGGGTGGTTTTGGGGTGTCCTGGGCTGGTTTTGGGGTGTCCTGGGCTGGTTTTGGGGTGTCCTGGGGCGGTTTTGGGGTGTTGGAGCTGGTTTTGGGGTGTTTTGTGCTGGTTTTGGGGTGTTTGGGCTGGTTTTGGGGTGTCCTGGGGCGCTTTTGGGGTGTCCTGGGGCGGTTTTGGGGTGTCCTGGGGCGCTTTTGGGGTGTCCTGGGCTGGTTTTGGGGTGTCCTGGGCTGGTTTTGGGGTGTCCTGGGGCAGTTTTGGGGTGTTTTGTGCTGATTTTGGGGTGTCCTGGGGCGGTTTTGGGGTGTCCTGGGCTGGTTTTGGGGTGTCCTGGGGCGGTTTTGGGGTGTCCTGGGCTGGTTTTGGGGTGTCCTGGGCTGGTTTTGGGGTGATTTGTGCTGCTTTTGGGGTGTCCTGGGGCGCTTTTGGGGTGTCCTGGGGCGGTTTTGGGGTGTTGGGGCTGGTTTTGGGGTGTCCTGGGGCGGTTTTGGGGTGTCCTGGGGCGGTTTTGGGGTGTCCTGGGCTGGTTTTGGGGTGTCCTGGGGCGGTTTTGGGGTGTTTTGTGCTGGTTTTGGAGTGGTTCTGGGGTGTTTTGTGCTGGTTTTGGGGTGTTTTGGGGTGGTTCTGGGGTGATTTGTGCTGATCTTGGGGTGATTTGTGGTGATTTTGGGGTGATTTGTGCTGGTTTTGGGGTGTTGGGGCTGGTTTTGGGGTGATTTCTGCTGGTTTTGGGGTGTCCTGGGCTGGTTTTGGGGTGTCCTGTGCTGGTTTTGGGGTTTCCTGGGGCGGTTTTGGGGTGTCCTGGGCTGGTTTTGGGGTGTTTTGTGCTGGTTTTGGGGTGTCCTGGGGCGGTTTTGGGGTGTTTTGTGCCGGTTTTGGGGTGATTTGTGCTGGTTTTGGGGTGTCCTGGGGCGCTTTTGGGTTGTCCTGGGGCGGTTTTGGGGTGTTGGGGCGGTTTTTGGGGTGTCCTGGGGCGGTTTTTGGGGTGTCCTGGGGTGGTTTTGGGGTGTCCTGGGGCTGGTTTTGGGGTGTTGGGGCTGGTTTTGGGGTGTCCTGGGGCGGTTTTGGGGTGTCCTGGGGCGGTTTTGGGGTGTTGGGGCTGGTTTTGGGGTGTCCTGGGCTGGTTTGGGGTGTCCTGGGGTGGTTTTGGGGTGTTTTGTGCTGGTTTTGGGGTGTCCTGGGGTGGTTTTGGGGTGTTGGGACTGGTTTTGGGGTGTCCTGGGCTGGTTTGGGGTGTCCTGGGGTGGTTTTGGGGTGTTTTGTGCTGGTTTTGGGGTGATTTGTGCTGGTTTTGGGGTGTTTGGGCTGGTTTTGGGGTGATTTGTGCTGATTTTGGGGTGTCCTGGGCTGGTTTTGGGGTGATTTGTGCTGGTTTTGGGGTGATTTGTGCTGGTTTTGGGGTGTCCTGGGCTGGTTTTGGGGTGATTTGTGCTGATTTTGGGGTGTCCTGGGGCGGTTTTGGGGTGTCCTGGGGTGGTTTTGGGGTGATTTGTGCTGGTTTTGGGGTGTTTGGGCTGGTTTTGGGGTGATTTGTGCTGGTTTTGGGGTGTTTGGGCTGGTTTTGGGGTGTCCTGGGCTGGTTTTGGGGTGTTTGGGCTGGTTTTGGGGTGTCCTGGGGCGCTTTTGGGGTGTTGGGGCTGATTTTGGGGTGTTTGGGCTGGTTTTGGGGTGATTTGTGCTGGTTTTGGGGTGTTTTGTGCTGGTTTTGGGGTGTTTTGTGCTGGTTTTGGGGTGTTGGGGCTGGTTTTGGGGTGTCCTGGGGTGGTTTTGGGGTGATTTGGGCTGGTTTTGGGGTGTCCTGGGCTGGTTTTGGGGTGTCCTGGGGCAGTTTTGGGGTGATTTGTGTTGGTTTTGGGGTGATTTGGGCTGGTTTTGGGGTGTCCTGGGGCGCTTTTGGGGTGATTTGGGCTGGTTTTGGGGTGTTTGGGCTGGTTTTGGGGTGTCCTGGGGCGCTTTTGGGGTGTCCTGGGGCAGTTTTGGGGTGTTGGGGCTGATTTTGGGGTGTTTGGGCTGGTTTTGGGGTGTCCTGTGCTGGTTTTGGGGTGTTGGGGCTGGTTTTGGGGTGTCCTGGGGCGCTTTTGGGGTGTCCTGGGGCGGTTTTGGGGTGTTTTGTGCTGGTTTTGGGGTGTCCTGGGGCGGTTTTGGGGTGATTTGGGCTGATTTTGGGGTGTCTCAGGGGGGGTGGTTTTGGGGTGTTTTGTGCTGATTTTGGGGTGTCCTGGGGTGGTTTTGAGGACCCCCTGTCTTTCTCAGGGAGGTGTTGGGGCTGTTTTTGGGGTGATTTGTGCTGATTTTGGGGTGTTTTTGGCTGTTTTTGGTTTGGGGTGATTTGGGGTGATTTTGGGGTGATTTGTGCTGGTTTTGGTGTGTTTTTGGCTGTTTTTGGGGTGATTTGGGCTGATTTTGGGGTGTTTTGTGCTGATTTTGGGGTGATTTGTGCTGGTTTTGGGGTGATTTGTGCTGATTTTGGGGTGTTTTGTGCTGATTTTGGGGTGTTTTGGGGTGATTTTGGGGTGTCCTGGGCTGGTTTTGGGGTGTCCTGTGCTGGTTTTGGGGTGATTTGTGCTGGTTTTGGGGTGTCCTGGGGCGGTTTTGGGGTGTTTGGGGCTGTTTTTGGGGTGTTGGGGCTGGTTTTGGGGTGATTTGTGCTGGTTTTGGGATGTCCTGGGGCGGTTTTGGGGTGTCCTGGGGTGGTTTTGGGGTGATTTGTGCTGGTTTTGGGGTGTCCTGGGCTGGTTTTGGGGTGTCCTGGGGCGGTTTTGGGGTGTTTTGGGCTGGTTTTGGGGTGTCCTGGGGCGGTTTTGGGGTGTTTTGGGCTGGTTTTGGGGTGTCCTGGGGCGGTTTTGGGGTGATTTGTGCTGGTTTTGGGGTGTTTTGGGCTGATTTTCGGGTGTTTTGGGCTGGTTTTGGGGTGTTTTGTGCTGGTTTTGGGGTGTTTTGGGCTGGTTTTGGGGTGATTTGTGCTGGTTTTGGGGTGTTTTGGGCTGGTTTTGGGGTGTTTTGGGCTGGTTTTGGGGTGTCCTGGGCTGGTTTTGGGGTGATTTGTGCTGCTTTTGGGGACCCCGTGTGTGTCTCAGGGAGGTGTTGGGGCAGTTTTGGGGTGATTTGTGCTGATTTTGGGGTGATTTGTGCTGGTTTTGGGGTGTCCTGGGGCGGTTTTGGGGTGTCCTGGGGCGGTTTTGGGGTGATTTGTGCTGGTTTTGGGGTGATTTGTGCTGGTTTTGGAGTGGTTCTGGGGTGTTTTGTGCTGATTTTGGGGTGTTTTGGGATGGTTCTGGGGTGATTTGTGCTGATCTTGGGGTGATTTGCGGTGATTTTGGGGTGATTTGTGCTGGTTTTGGGGTGTCCTGGGCTGGTTTTGGGGTGTCCTGGGCTGGTTTTGGGGTGATTTGGGCTGGTTTTGGGGTGATTTGGGGCGGTTTTGGGGTGTCCTGGGGTGGTTTTGGGGTGATTTGGGCTGATTTTGGGGTGTCTCAGGGGGGGTGGTTTTGGGGTGTTTTGTGCTGATTTTGGGGTGTCCTGGGGTGGTTTTGAGGACCCCCTGTCTTTCTCAGGGAGGTGTTGGGGCTGTTTTTGGGGTGATTTGTGCTGATTTTGGGGTGTTTTTGGCTGTTTTTGGTTTGGGGTGATTTGTGCTGATTTTGGGGTGATTTGTGCTGGTTTTGGTGTGTTTTTGGCTGTTTTTGGGGTGATTTGGGCTGATTTTGGGGTGTTTTGTGCTAATTTTGGGGTGATTTGTGCTGATTTTGGGGTGTTTTGTGCTGGTTTTGGGGTGATTTGTGCTGATTTTGGGGTGTTTTGTGCTGATTTTGGGGTGTTTTGTGCTGATTTTGGGGTGATTTCTGCTGGTTTTGGGGTGTTTTGTGCTGGTTTTGGGGTGATTTGTGCTGGTTTTGGGGTGATTTGTGCTGATTTTGGGGTGTCCTGGGGCGGTTTTGGGGTGATTTGTGCTGGTTTTGGGGTGATTTGTGCTGATTTTGGGGTGTCCTGGGGCGGTTTTGGGGTGTCCTGGGGCGGTTTTGGGGTGTCCTGGGCTGGTTTTGGGGTGATTTGTGCTGGTTTTGGGGTGATTTGGGCTGGTTTAGGGGTGTTTTGTGCTGATTTTGGGGTGTCCTGGGGCGGTTTTGGGGTGTCCTGGGGCGGTTTTGGGGTGTCCTGGGGCGGTTTTGGGGTGTTGGGACTGGTTTTGGGGTGTCCTGGGGCGGTTTTGGGGTGTTGGGACTGGTTTTGGGGTGTCCTGGGGCGGTTTTGGGGTGTTTTCTGCTGTTTTTGGGGTGTCTTCTGCTGATTTTGGGGTGTCCTGGGCTGGTTTTGGGGTGTCCTGACCCCCTGAGGGCCTCAGGGAGGTGTTGGGGCTGGTTTTGGGGTGATTTGTGCTGGTTTTGGGGTGTCCTGGGGCGGTTTTGGGGTGTTTTGTGCTGGTTTTGGGGTGTCCTGGGGTGGTTTTGGGGTGTTTTGTGCTGATTTTGGGGTGTCCTGGGGCACTTTTGGGGTGTCCTGGGCTGGTTTTGGGGTGATTTGTGCTGGTTTTGGGGTGTCCTGGGGTGGTTTTGGGGTGTTTTTGGCTGTTTTTGGTGTGTTTTGTGCTGGTTTTGGGGTGTTTTTGGCTGTTTTTGGGGTGATTTGGGCTGATTTTGGGGTGATTTGGGGCGGTTTTGGGGTGTTTTGGGGTGTTTTGTGCTGGTTTTAGGGTGTTTTGTGCTGATTTTGGGGTGATTTGGGCTGATTTTGGGCTGATTTTGTGGTGTTTTGGGCAGGTTTGTGCAGTACAAGGCGACGTCTCTGGAGAAGCAGCACAAACACGATTTGCTGACGGAGCCGGACCTGGGCGTCACCATCGACCTCATCAACCCCGACACGTATCGCATCGACCCCGGGGGTGTGTGCGTGGGGGGAGCCTGGAGTGACCCCAAATCAGCCAGAAACTGACCCAAAATCACCCTGAAACTGATCCTGAAATCACCCAGAAACTGACCCAAAATCACCCTGAAACTGACCCAAAATCACCCTGAAACTGACCCAAAATCAGCCAGAAACTGACCCTGAACTGACCCAAAATCACCCTGAAACTGACCCAAAATCAGCCAGAAACTGACCCTGAACTGACCCCAAATCACCCTGAAATCACCCCCAAATCACCCCAAAATCACCCAGAAACTGACCCCAAATCACCCTGAAACTGATCCTGAAATCACCCAGAAACTGACCCTGAACTGACCCCAAATCACCCTGAAACTGACCCAAAATCACCCTGAAACTGACCCAAAATCAACCAGAAACTGACCCTGAACTGACTCCAAATCACCCTGAAACTGACCCAAAATCAACCAGAAACTGACCCCAAATCAGCCAGAAACTGATCCAAAATCAGCCAGAAACTGACCCAGAATCACCCAGAAACTGACCCAAAATCAGCCAGAAACTGATCCTGAAATCAGCCAGAAACTGACCCCAAATCAGCCAGAAACTGACCCAAAATCAACCAGAAACTGACCCTGAAATCAGCCAGAAACTGACCCCAAATCACCCTGAAACTGACCCCAAATCACCCAGAAACTGATCCTGAAATCACCTAGAAACTGACCCTGAAATCACCCCAAAATCACCCCAAATCAGCCAGAAACTGACCCCAAATCACCCAGAAACTGACCCAAAATCAACCAGAAACTGACCCAAAATCAACCAGAAACTGACCCAAAATCAACCAGAAACTGACCCTGAACTGACCCCAAATCAGCCAGAAACTGACCCTGAACTGACCCCAAATCAGCCAGAAACTGACCCAAAATCAACCAGACACTGATCCTGAAATCACCCAGAAACTGACCCCAAATCACCCTGAAACTGACCCTGAACTGACCCCGAATCACCCTGAAACTGACCCAAAATCAGCCAGAAACTGACCCTGAACTGACCCCAAATCAGCCAGAAACTGATCCTGAAATCACCCAGAAACTGACCCAAAATCAGCCAGAAACTGACCCAAAATCAGCCAGAAACTGACCCTGAAATGACCCCAAATCACCCTGAAATCACCCAAAATCAACCAGAAATCACCCTGAAACTGATCCAAAATCACCCCTAAATAACCCAAAACTGCCCCTGAACTGACCCCAAAATCGCCCCAAAATCACCCAGAAACTGACCCTGAACTGATCCTAAATCACCCTGAAATCACCCCAAAATCACCCAAAATCACCCCAAAATCACCCAGAAACTGCCCTAGAACTGCCCCTGAAATCACCCAGAAATCACCCCAAAATCACCCAGAAATCACCCCAAATCACCCCAAATCACCCAGAAATCACCCCAAAATCACCCAGAAATCACCCAAAATCACCCAGAAATCACCCAGAAATCACCCAAAATCACCCCAAAATCACCCCAAATCACCCCAAATCACCCAGAAATCACCCAAAATCACCCCAAAATCACCCCAAATCACCCCAAAATCACCCAGAAATCACCCAAAATCACCCCAAAATCACCCAGAAATCACCCAAAATCACCCCAAAATCACCCCAAAATCACCCCAAATCACCCAGAAATCACCCCAAAATCACCCCAAAATCACCCAGAAATCACCCCAAAATCACCCCAAATCACCCAGAAATCACCCAAAATCACCCCAAAATCACCCAGAAATCACCCAAAATCACCCAGAAATCACCCCAAATCACCCCAAATCACCCAGAAATCACCCAAAATCACCCCAAAATCACCCAAAATCACCCCAAAATCACCCCAAATCACCCAGAAATCACCCCAAATCACCCAGAAATCACCCAAAATCACCCAGAAATCACCCCAAATCACCCCAAATCACCCAGAAATCACCCAAAATCACCCCAAAATCACCCAGAAATCACCCCAAAATCACCCCAAATCACCCAGAAATCACCCCAAATCACCCCAAATCACCCAGAAATCACCCAAAATCACCCAGAAATCACCCCAAAATCACCCCAAATCACCCAGAAATCACCCAAAATCACCCCAAAATCACCCCAAAATCACCCAAATCACCCCAAAATCACCCCAAAATCACCCCAAATCACCCCAAATCACCCAGAAATCACCCAAAATCACCCCAAAATCACCCAAAATCACCCCAAATCACCCATTAATCACCCCAAAATCACCCAGAAATCACCCAAAATCACCCCAAAATCACCCAAATCACCCCAAAATCACCCCAAAATCACCCAGAAATCACCCCAAAATCACCCAGAAATCACCCAAAATCACCCCAAAATCACCCAAATCACCCCAAAATCACCCCAAAATCACCCCAAAATCACCCAGAAATCACCCCAAAATCACCCCAAAATCACCCAAAATCACCCAGAAATCACCCCAAAATCACCCCAAAATCACCCCAAAATCACCCAGAAATCACCCCAAAATCACCCCAAAATCACCCAAAATCACCCCAAAATCACCCAGGAACTGCTCCTGAACTGACCTTAAAATCGCTCCAAAATCACCCAAAACTGTCCCTGAAATCCCCCCAAAATCACCCCGAAACTGCCCCATAATCCCCCCAAAATCCCCCAAAATCAGCCCCCGGATCCCCCCGGCTCCGTTTGTTCCCAGGGGTTTCGGTTTTGGGGTTCCTGAGCTCTGGGGCTGCCCCAACTCAACCCCGACCCCCCAAAAACCCCACAGGGACCCCAAAAACCCCACAGGGACCCCCCAAAACCCCACAGGGACCCCAAATCCCACAGGGACCCCCCAAATCCCACAGGGACCCCCCAAAAACCCACAGGGACCCCAAAAACCCACAGGGACCCCCCAAAACCCCACAGGGACCCCCCAGAAACCCCCCAGGGATCCCAAAACCCCACAGGGACCCCCCAAAAACCTCCCAAACCCCACAGGGACCCCCCAAAACCCCACAGGGACCCCCCCAAAACGCCACAGGGACCCCAAAACCCCACAGGGACCCCCAAACCCCACAGGGACCCCCCAGAAACCCCCCAAAACCCCACAGGGACCCCAAAACCCCACAGGGACCCCCCCAAAATGCCACAGGGACCCCAAAAACCCCCCAAAACCCCACAGGGACCCCAAAATCCCACAGGGACCCCCCCAAAACCCCCCAAATCCCACAGGGACCCCAAAAACCCCACAGGGACCCCCAAAACCCCACAGGGACCCCAAAACCCCACAGGGACCCCCCAAAACCTCACAGGGACCCCAAAACCCCACAGGGACCCCAAAACTCCCCAAACCCCACAGGGACCCCCCAAAACCCCACAGGGACCCCCAAAACCCCACAGGGACCCCCAAAAACCCCCCAAATCCCACAGGGACCCCAAAACCCCACAGGGACCCCCCAAAATCCCCAATTTTGGGGTGAATTCCCAGATTTGGGTGAATTCCCGGATTTTGGGGTGAATTCCCGGATTTGGGTGAATTCCCGGATTTTGGGGTGAATTCCCAGGTTTGGGGTCAATTCCCTGATTTTGGGTGAATTCCCGGATTTCTGGTGATATTCCCAGATTTGGGGTTCATTCCCGATTTGGGGTGAATTCCCGGATTTCCGGTGAATTCCTGGATTTTGGGGTGAATTCCTGGATCTTGGGGTGAATTCCTGGATTTTGGGTGAATTCCCAGATTTGGGGTGAATTCCCTGATTTCCGGTGAATTCCTGGATTTTGGGTGAATTCCTGGATTTTGGGGTGAATTCCTGGATTTTGGGTGAATTCCCAGATTTGGGGTGAATTCCCTGATTTCCGGTGAATTCCTGGATTTTGGGTGAATTCCTGGATTTTGGGGTGAATTCCTGGATTTTGGGTGAATTCCCTGATTTGGGGTGAATTCCCAGATTTGGGGTGAATTCCCGGATTTCCGGTGAATTCCTGGATTTTGGGTGAATTCCTGGATTTTGGGGTGAATTCCCAGATTTGGGGTGAATTCCCGGATTTCCAGTGAATTCCCTGATTTGGGGTGAATTCCTGGATTTTGGGTGAATTCCTGGATTTGGGTGAATTCCCAGATTTGGGGTGAATTCCCGATTCTGGGGTGAATTCCCGGATTTCCGGTGACATTCCTGTGTTTGGGGTGAATTCCCGTTTTTGGGGTGAATTCCCGATTCTGGGGTGAATTCCCGGATTTCCGGTGACATTCCCGTTTTTGGGGTGAATTCCCGTTTTTGGGGTGAATTCCTGATTTTGGGGTGAATTCCCAGTTTTGGGGTGAATTCCCGTTTTTGGGGTGAATTCCCAATTTGGGTGAATCCCGGATTTTGGGTGAATTCCCTGATTTGGGTGAATTCCCGGATTTTGGGGTGAATTCCAGGATTTGGGTGAATTCCCTGATTTGGGTGAATTCCAGGATTTGGGGTGAATTCCCGGATTTGGGTGAATTCCAGGATTTTCAGTGAATTCCCGGATTTCCAGTGAATTCCTGATTTTGGCTGAATTCCTGATTTGGGTGAATTCCCTGATTTTGGGGTGAATTCCGGGGATTTTGGTTCATTCCCTGATTTTGGGGTGAATTCCGGGGATTTTGGTTCATTCCCGTTTTTGGGGTGAATTCCGGGGATTTTGGTTCATTCCCTGATTTTGGGGTTCATTCCCGGTTTTGGGGTGAATTCCAGGGATTTTGGTTCATTCCCGTTTTTGGGGTGAATTCCAGGGATTTTGGTTCATTCCCTGATTTTGGGGTTCATTCCCGTTTTTGGGGTGAATTCCAGGGATTTTGGTTCATTCCCTGATTTTGGTTCATTCCCGTTTTTGGGGTGAATTCCGGGGATTTTGGTTCATTCCTGTTTTTGGGGTGAATTCCGGGGATTTTGGTTCATTCCCATTTTTGGGGTGAATTCCGGGGTTTTTGGGGTGAATTCCGGGGTTTTTGGGGTGAATTCCGGGGATTTTGGTTCATTCCCATTTTTGGGGTTCATTCCTGTTTTTGGGGTGAATTCCGGGGTTTTTGGTTCATTCCTGTTTTTGGGGTGAATTCCGGGGATTTTGGGGTGAATTCCGGGGATTTTGGTTCATTCCCTGATTTTGGTTCATTCCCGTTTTTGGGGTGAATTCTGGGGATTTTGGTTCATTCCCGTTTTTGGGGTGAATTCCGGGGATTTTGGTTCATTCCCTGATTTTGGTTCATTCCCATTTTTGGGGTTCATTCCCTGATTTTGGGGTGAATTCCGGGGATTTTGGTTCATTCCCGTTTTTGGGGTGAATTCCGGGGATTTTGGTTCATTCCCATTTTTGGGGTTCATTCCCTGATTTTGGGGTGAATTCCGGGGATTTTGGTTCATTCCGGGGTTTTTGGGGTGAATTCCGGGGATTTTGGTTCATTCCCTGATTTTGGGGTGAATCCCCAGATTTGGGGTGAATTCCGGGGATTTTGGTTCATTCCCTGATTTTGGTTCATTCCCGTTTTTGGGGTTCATTCCCTGATTTTGGGGTGAATTCCGGGGATTTTGGTTCATTCCCTGATTTTGGTTCATTCCCGTTTTTGGGGTGAATTCCCTGATTTTGGGGTGAATTCCGGGGATTTTGGTTCATTCCCGGTTTCCCGCAGTTCTCCTGGACCCTGCGGATGAGAAGCTGCTGGAGGAGGAGATCCAGGCACCCACCAGCTCCAAGAGGTGACACCCCAAAAACTGAACAGGGGGGTCCCTGAACCCCAAAAACAGAGCAGGGGGTCCCTGAACCCCAAAAACTGAACAGGGGATCCCTGCACCCCAAAAACTGAACAGGGGGGTCCCTGAACCCCAAAAACTGAGCAGGGGGGTCCCCAAACCCCAAAAACTGAGCAGGGGGTCCCTGAACCCCAAAAACTGAACAGGGGGGTCCCTGAACCCCAAAAACTGCACAGGGGATCCCTGAACCCCAAAAACTGCACAGGGGGGTCCCTGAACCCCAAAAACTGCCCTGGGGGGTCCCTGAACCCCAAAAACTGAACAGGGGGTCCCTGAACCCCAAAAACTGAACAGGGGGGCCCTGAACCCCAAAAACTGAACAGGGGGGGGTCCCTGAACCCCAAAAACTGCACAGGGGGGTCCCTGAACCCCAAAAACAGAGCAGGGGGTCCCTGAACCCCAAAAACTGCCCTGGGGGTCCCTGAACCCCAAAAACTGAACAGGGGGGCCCTGAACCCCAAAAACTGAACAGGGGGGGTCCCTGAACCCCAAAAACTGCCCTGGGGGTCCCTGAACCCCAAAAACTGCACAGGGGGGCCCTGAACCCCAAAAACTGAACAGGGGGGCCCTGAACCCCAAAAACTGAACAGGGGGGGGTCCCTGAACCCCAAAAACTGCACAGGGGGGTCCCCAAATCCCAAAAACTGAACAGGGGGGTCCCCAAATCCCAAAAACTGCACAGGGGGGCCCTGAACCCCAAAAACTGCCCTGGGGGGTCCCTGAACCCCAAAAACTGAACAGGGGGTCCCTGAACCCCAAAAACTGCACAGGGGGGCCCTGAACCCCAAAAACTGAACAGGGGATCTCTGAACCCCAAAAACTGCACGGGAGGGTCCCTGAACCCCAAAAACTGAACAGGGGGGGTCCCTGAACCCCAAAAACTGAACAGGGGGGGTCCCTGAACCCCAAAAACAGAGCAGGGGGTCCCTGATCCCCAAAAACTGCACGGGGGGGGTCCCTGAACCCCAAAAACAGAGCGGGGGGGGGTCCCTGCACCCCAAAAACTGCCCTGGGGGGGTCCCTGAACCCCAAAAACTGAACAGGGGGGTCCCTGCACCCCAAAAACTGAACAGGGGGTCCCTGAACCCCAAAAACAGAACAGGGGATCTCTGAACCCCAAAAACTGCCCTGGGGGTGTCCCCAAATCCCAAAAACTGAACAGGGGGGCCCTGAACCCCAAAAACAGAACAGGGGGGGTCCCTGCACCCCAAAAACTGCACAGGGGGTCCCTGCACCCCAAAAACTGCCCTGGGGGGGTCCCTGCACCCCAAAAACAGAGCAGGGGGTCCCTGAACCCCAAAAACTGAACAGGGGGGTCCCCAAATCCCAAAAACTGCACGGGGGGGTCCCTGAACCCCAAAAACTGCACAGGGGGGGTCCCTGAACCCCAAAAACTGCCCGGGGAGGGGTCCCTGAACCCCAAAAACTGCACAGGGGGGTCCCCAAATCCCCCCTGGGGGTCCATAAATCCCACCTGGGGGTCCCCAAACCCCCCAGGGGGTCCCCAAATCCCACCTGGGGGTCCCCAAATCCCAAACCCCACCTGGGGGTCCCCCAATTCCCCCAGGGTCCCCCCAATCCCCGGGTGTCCCCCTGATCTCCCGGGTGTCCCCCCAATCCCGGGTGTTCCCCCAATCCCGGGTGTCCCCCTGATCTCCTGGGTGTCCCCAATCCCGGGTGTCCCCAATCCCAGGGTCCCCCCAATCCCCTCTGGGGGTCCCCCCAATCCCGATCTCCCAGGTCCCAGCAGCAACCCCGATCCCAATCCCGATATCACAATCCCAATCCCCCAATCCCAATCCCAATCCCCATTGCAGGTCCCAGCAGCACGCCAAGGTGGTGCCGTGGATGCGCAATCCCAATATCCCGATATCCCGATATCCCAATATCCCGATATCCCGATATCCCAATCCCGATATCCCGATATCCCGATATCCCTCAATCCCGATATCCCTCAATCCCGATATCCCGATATCCCGATATCCCGATATCCCGATATCCCGATATCCCGATATCTCCCCAGATCCCAGCAGCACGCCAAGGTGGTGCCGTGGATGCGCGATCCCAATCCCGATATCCCGATATCCCAATCCCAATCCCGATATCCCCATTGCAGATCCCAGCAGCACGCCAAGGTGGTGCCGTGGATGCGCGATCCCAATATCCCGATATCCCGATATCCCGATATCCCGATATCCCTGTCCCCATTGCAGATCCCAGCAGCACGCCAAGGTGGTGCCGTGGATGCGCGATCCCAATCCCAATATCCCGATATCCCAATATCCCAATCCCGATATCCCGATATCCCTCAATCCCGATATCCCGATCCCAGGTCCCAGCAGCACGCCAAGGTGGTGCCGTGGATGCGCGATCCCAATCCCGATATCCCGATATCCCTCAATCCCGATATCCCGATATCCCAATATCCCAATATCCCGATATCCCGATATCCCCCCAGGTCCCAGCAGCACGCCAAGGTGGTGCCGTGGATGCGCGATCCCAATCCCGATATCCCAATCCTGATATCCCTCAATCCCGATATCCCTCAATCCCGATATCCCGATATCCCTGTCCCCATTGCAGGTCCCAGCAGCAATCCCGATATCCCGATATCCCGATATCCCAATCCCGATATCCCGATATCCCTCAATCCCGATATCCCGCAGGTCCCAGCAGCACGCCAAGGTGGTGCCGTGGATGCGCGATCCCAATCCCGATATCCCGATATCCCAATCCCGATATCCCGATATCCCAATCCCGATATCTCCCCAGGTCCCAGCAGCACGCCAAGGTGGTGCCGTGGATGCGCGATCCCAATCCCGATATCCCAATATCCCAATCCCGATATCCCGATATCCCTCAATCCCGATATCCCCATTGCAGATCCCAGCAGCACGCCAAGGTGGTGCCGTGGATGCGCGATCCCAATATCCCGATATCCCGATATCCCGATATCCCAATCCCAGGTCCCAGCAGCACGCCAAGGTGGTGCCGTGGATGCGCGATCCCAATCCCGATATCCCGATATCCCGATATCCCGATATCCCTCAATCCCGATATCCCGATATCCCGATATCCCTGTCCCCATTGCAGATCCCAGCAGCACGCCAAGGTGGTGCCGTGGATGCGCGATCCCAATATCCCGATATCCTGATATCCCGATATCCCGATATCCCAGGTCCCAGCAGCACGCCAAGGTGGTGCCGTGGATGTGCGATCCCAATATCCCGATATCCCGATATCCCGATATCCCGATATCCCAATCCCGATATCCCGATATCCCGATATCCCGATATCCCGATATCCCGCAGGTCCCAGCAGCACGCCAAGGTGGTGCCGTGGATGCGCAATCCCAATCCCAATATCCCGATATCCCAATATCCCGATATCCCAATCCCAGGTCCCAGCAGCACGCCAAGGTGGTGCCGTGGATGCGCAATCCCAATCCCAATATCCCAATATCCCGATATCCCGATATTCCCACAGATCCCAGCAGCACGCCAAGGTGGTGCCGTGGATGCGCAATCCCAATCCCAATATCCCGATATCCCAATCCCAGGTCCCAGCAGCACGCCAAGGTGGTGCCGTGGATGCGCAATCCCAATATCCCGATATCCCAATCCCAATATCCCGATATCCCGATATCCCGATATCCCAATATCCCGATATTCCCACAGATCCCAGCAGCACGCCAAGGTGGTGCCGTGGATGCGCAAGACCGAGTACATCTCCACAGAGTTCAACCGCTACGGAGTGAGCAACGAGAAACCCGAGGTCAAGTGAGTGACACCCGGGAATTCGGGGATTCGGGGCATTTTGGGGGATTTGGGGGATTTTGGGGGATTTGGGGCATTTTGGGGCATTTTTGGGGGATTTTGGGGGACTTTTGGCTGAATTTTAGGTGATTTTTGGGGGATTTTAGGAGGATTTTGACAAGATTTTGGGGCGATTTTGAGGTGATTTTGGGGGATTTTGGCTGAATTCTGGGGGGATTTGGGGTGATTCTGGGGGGATTTGGGGTGATTTTGGGGGATTTTTGGGGGTGTTTGGGGGATTTTGGGTGATTTTGGGGGGATTTGGGGTGATTTTGGGGGGATTTTGGGGGATTTTGGGGGAATTTTGGAGGATTTTGGGGGATTTTGAGGTCGGTTCTGGGGTGATTTTTGGCTGATTTTTGGGGGATTTTGGGTGGATTTTGGGAGGGATTTTCTGGAATTGGGGGGATTTGGGGGATTTTGGGGGATTTTGAGTGGATTTTGGCAGGATTTTGGCAGGATTTTGGGGGGATTTTGGGTTGTTTTGGGGTCGTTTTGGGTGATTTTTGGCTGATTTTGGGGGATTTTGGGTTGTTTTGGGGTGATTTTGGGGTGTTTTGGGGTTGTTTTGGGTGATTTTTGGCTGATTTTGGGGGGATTTTAGGAGGATTTTGATGAGATTTTTGGGGGATTTTGGGAGGATTTTAGAGGGATTTTGTGGGATTTTGTGGGAATCTTTGGGAATTTTGGGGAATTTGGAGGATTTTGGGGGATTTTTGGGGGATTTTTGGGGAATTTTGGGGAATTTTGGGGGATTGTTGGGGGATTTTTGAGGGATTTTTGGGGGATTTTTGGGACTTTTAGGTGATTTTTGGGGGATTTTTGGCTGATTTTGGGGTGATTTTGGGGTGATTTTTGCTGATTCTGTGTGGTTTTGGGGTGGTTTTGTCTGATTCTGGATGTTTTTGTCTGATTCTGTGTGGTTTTGAGCTGATTTTGGGGTGATTTTGGGGTGATTTTGTCTGATTTTGGTGTTTTTGGGCTGATTTTGGCTGATTTCTGGGTGGTTTTGGGGTGATTTTGGGGTGATTTTGTATGATTTCTGGATGTTTTTGGTGTGATTTTGTCTGATTTCGGGGTGTTTTTGGGCTGTTTTTATCTGATTTTGGTGTTTTTGGTGTGATTTGGGGTGATTTCTGGGTGATTTTGGGGTGATTTTGTCTGATTCTGGGCTGTTTTTATCTGATTTTGGTGTTTTCGGGGTGTTTTATCTGATTCTGGTGTTTCTGGGGTGGTTTTGTCTGATTTTGGGGTGTTTTTGGGCTGTTTTTATCTGATTTTGGTGTTTTTGGGGTGATCTGTCAGGATTGGGGTGTCGGTGAAGCAGCAGTTGGGTGATTTCTGGGTGATTTCTGGGTGTTTTTGTCTGATTTTGGTATGATTTGGGGTGATTTCTGGGTGTTTTTGTGTGTTTTTGGGGTGTTTTTGTCTGATTTTGGTGTTTTTGGGGTGATTTGTCAGGATTGGGGTGTCGGTGAAGCAGCAGTTGGGGTGATTTGGGGTGATTTCTGGGTGATTTTGGCTGATTTTGGGCTGTTTTTATCTGATTCTGGTGTTTTTGGGGTGTTTTTGTCTGATTCTGGTGTTTTTGGGGTGATCTGTCAGGATTGGGGTGTCGGTGAAGCAGCAGTTGGAGTGATTTGGGGTGTTTTTGGGCTGTTTTTATCTGATTTTGGTGTTTTTGGGGTGTTTTTATCTGATTTTGGGGTGTTTTTGGGGTGTTTTTATCTGATTTTGGTGTTTTTGGGGTGATCTGTCAGGATTGGGGTGTCGGTGAAGCAGCAGTTGGGGTGTTTTGGGGTGTTTTTGGGCTGTTTTTATCTGATTTTGGTGTTTTTGGGGTGGTTTTGTCTGATTTTGGGGTGTTTTTGGGGTGTTTTTATCTGATTTTGGTGTTTTTGGTATGATCTGTCAGGATTGGGGTGTCGGTGAAGCAGCAGTTGGGGTGATTTCTGGGTGTTTTTGTGTGTTTTTGGGGTGTTTTTATCTGATTCTGGTGTTTTTGGGGTGATCTGTCAGGATTGGGGTGTCGGTGAAGCAGCAGTTCACAGAGGAGGAGATTTACAAGGACCGGGACAGTCAAATCGCGGCCATCGAGAAAACCTTCGAGGACGCCCAGAAAGCGGTGGGGGCTTGGGGGATTTGGGGATTTTGCGGGATTTTGGGTGGATTTGGGGATTTTGGGTGGATTTGGGGATTTTGGGGGGATTTTGGATTTTGAGGGGATTTGGGGATTTTGGGGGGATTTGGGGGATTTGGGGATTTTGGGGGGATTTGGGTGGATTTGGGGGATTTTTGTGGGATTTTGGGTGGATTTGGGGGATTTTGGGGGATTTTTGTGGAATTTTGGGTGGATTTCGGGGGATTTTGGGATTTTGGGGGGTTTTGGGGATTTTGGGTGGATTTGGGGGATTTTGGGGGATTTTGGGTGGATTTGGGGGATTTTGGGTGGATTTGGGGGATTTTGGGGGATTTTTGTGGGATTTTGGGTGCATTTGGGGGATTTTGGGGGATTTTTGTGGGATTTGGGGTGGATTTGGGGGATTTTGGGTGGATTTGGGGGTTTTGGGGGATTTTTGTGGGATTTTGGGTGGATTTTGTGGGATTTTGGGTGGATTTGGGGGATTTTGGGGGATTTTGGGTGGATTTGGGGGTTTTGGGGGATTTTTGTGGGATTTTGGGTGCATTTCGGGGGATTTTGGGATTTTGAGGGGTTTTGGGGATTTTGGGGATTTTGGGATTTTGAGGGATTTTGAGGTGTTTTGGGGATTTTGAGGGGTTTTGGGATTTTGGAGAGTTTTGGGAATTTTGAGGTGTTTTGGGGATTTTGAGGGGGTTTTGGGATTTTGAGGGGTTTTAGGGATTTTGGGATTTTGAGGGATTTGGGGGAGTTTTGGGGATTTTGAGGGGTTTTGGGAATTTTGAGGGGTTTGGGGATTTTGGGATTTTGAGGGGTTTTGGGATTTTGGGGGATTTTGAGGGGTTTGGGTGGTTTAGGGAGGGATTTTGAGGGATTTTGTGGTGTTTTGGGGACTTTTGAGGCGTTTCTGGGCTGGTTTTTTGTGGTTTTTGGGAGATTTTCGGGGTTTTTTGGGGAGGGATTTGGGTGTTTGTGGGGGGTGATTTTGGGGCTGCTGGGGGTGACTTTGCCGGTGTTTTTGGGGTGATTTTGGGGTTTTTTGGAGCTGTTTCTGGGGGGTCCTGGGGGGGTCCTGAGCCTCTTTTCCCCCCCCAGATCACGCAGCACTACAGCAAACCCCGCGTCACCCCCCTGGAGGTGATGCCCGTGTTCCCCGACTTCAAGGTGGGTTTGGGGAACCCCCATCCCCCTTTTCCACCCAAAAATCTCAATTTCCACCCCAAAATCCAACATTTCCACCCAAAAATCTCAATTTCCACCCCAAAATCCAACATTTCCCCCCAAATCCAACATTTCCACCCCAAAATCCAACATTTCCCCCCCAAATCCAACATTTCCACCCCAAAATCCAACATTTCCATCCTAAAATCTCAATTTCCACCCCAAAATCCAACATTTCCACCCCAAAATCCAACATTTCCCCCCAAAATCCAACATTTCCACCCCAAAATCCAACATTTCCACCCCAAAATCCAACATTTCCCCCCCAAAATCCAACATTTCCACCCCAAAATCCAACATTTCCCCCCAAATCCAACATTTCCCCCCAAAATGCAACATTTCCCCCCAAAATGCAACATTTCCACCTCAAAATCCAACATTTCCCCCCAAAATCCAACATTTCCCCCCAAAATCCAACATTTCCTCCCCAAATCCAACATTTCCTCCCCCAAAATCCAACATTTCCACCCCAAAATCCAACATTTCCACCCCAAAAATCCAACATTTCCACCCCAAAATCCAACATTTCCCCCCAAAATCCAACATTTCCCCCCCAAATCCAACATTTCCACCCCAAAATCCAACATTTCCACCCCAAAATCCAACATTTCCCCCCAAAATCCAACATTTCCCCCCAAAATCCAACATTTCCCCCCCAAAATCCAACATTTCCCCCCCAAAATCCAACATTTCCCCCCCAAAATCCAACATTTCCACCCCAAAAATCCAATTTTCCCCTCGAAACTCCCATTTTTCCCTTCCCCAAATTCCCATTTTTCCACTCCCCAATTTTTTCCCCACTCCCCTTTACTCTCCCTTGTCTTCTTCCCACACCCAAAACCCCGTTTTTCTCCTCATTTTTCCCCATTTTTTTCCTCATTTTTCCCTGTTTTTTTCCTAATTTTTCCCAGTTTTTTCCTCATTTTCCCCAATTTTTCCCAATTTTTCTCCTCATTTTTCCCCATTTTTTTCCTCATTTTTCCCTGTTTTTTTTCTCATTTTTCCCCGTTTTTCCCTCATTTTCCCCCATTTTCCCCATTTTTTCCCTCATTTTTCCCCATTTTTTTTCATTGTTCCCATTTTTCCTCATTTTTCCCATTTTTTTCCTCATTTTCCTCCAATTTTTTCTTATTTTTCCCCATTTTTTCCTCATTTTTCCCCATTTTTTTTCTTATTTTTCCCTAATTTATTCCTCATTTTTCTCGCATTTTTTTCTCATTTTTCCCCGTTTTTCTCCTCATTTTTCCCAGTTTTTCCCTCATTTTCCCCCATTTTTCCCTCATTTTCCCCCATTTTTCCCCATTTTTTCCCTCATTTTTCCCCATTTTTTTTCATTTTCCCCCATTTTTTCCTCATTTTTCCCATTTTTTTCCTCATTTTCCTCCATTTTTTTCTTATTTTTCCCCATTTTTTCCTCATTTTTCTCAGTTTTTTCCTCATTTTTTCCTCATTTTTTTCCTCATTTTTCCCCATTTTTTTCTTCATTTTCTCTCATTTTTTTCTCATTTTTCCCCCTTTTTTCCTCATTTTTTCCCATTGTTTTCCTCACTTTTCCCCAATTTTTCCTCATTTTTCCCCATTTTTTTTCTTATTTTTCCCTAATTTATTCCTCATTTTTCTCGCATTTTTTTCTCATTTTTCCCCGTTTTTTTCCTCATTTTTCCCCGTTTTTCCCTCATTTTCCCCCATTTTTCCCCATTTTTTCCCTCATTTTTCCCCATTTTTTTTCATTTTCCCCCATTTTTTCCTCATTTTTCCCATTTTTTTCCTCATTTTCCCCCACTTTTTTCTTATTTTTCCCCATTTTTTCCTCATTTTTCCCCGTTTTTTCCTCATTTTTTCCTCATTTTTTTCCTCATTTTCCCCCATTTTTTTCTTCATTTTTCTCTCATTTTTTTCTCATTTTTCCCCCTTTTTTTCCTCATTTTTTCCCATTGTTTTCCTCACTTTTCCCCAATTTTTCCTCATTTTTCCCCATTTTTTTTCTTATTTTTCCCTAATTTATTCCTCATTTTACCCCATTTTTTCTCTCATTTTTCCCTGTTTTTTTCCTCATTTTTCCCAGTTTTTCCCTCATTTTCCCCCATTTTTCCCCATTTTTTCCCTCATTTTTCCCCATTTTTTTTCATTTTCCCCCATTTTTTCCTCATTTTTCCCATTTTTTTCCTCATTTTCCCCCACTTTTTTCTTATTTTTCCCCATTTTTTCCTCATTTTTCTCAGTTTTTTCATCATTTTTTCCTCATTTTTTTCCTCATTTTTCCCCATTTTTTTCTTAATTTTTCTCTCATTTTTCTCTCATTTTTCCCCCTTTTTTTCCTCTTTTTTCCCCATTTTTTTTCTTATTTTTCCCTAATTTATTCCTCATTTTTCCCCATTTTTTTTTTTTCATTTTTCCCAGTTTTACCTGGTTTTCCACCATTTTTCCCCATTTTTTCCCCCCGTTTTTTCCCCCATTTTTTCTCCAATTTTTCCTCATTTTCCCCCATTTTTCCCATATTTTTCCTCATTTTTCCCCTCACTTTTCCCCGTTTTTCCCCGTTTTTCCTCATTTTTCACCATTTTTTCCTCATTTTTCCCCGTTTTACCCAATTTTTCCCCATTTTTCCCAATTTTTCCCTCATTTTTTCCCGTTTTTCCCGTTTTTTCCCCCATTTTTCCCCAGATGTGGATCAACCCCTGTGCCCAAGTGATTTTCGACTCAGACCCGGCGCCCAAGGACACCTCGGGAGCGGCGGCGCTGGAGATGATGTCCCAGGCCATGATCAGGTACTGGGCACCCCAAAATCCACCTTGAGCACCCCAAAATCCACCTTGAGCACCCCAAAATCCTCCTGGGCACCCCAAAATCCTCCTGAGCACCCCAAAATCCCCTTTGGGCACCCCAAATTCCTCCTGGGGACCCCAAAATCCTCCCCTGGGCACCCCAAATCCCCCCAAGGACACCTCGGGGGCGGCAGCGCTGGAGATGATGTCCCAGGCCATGATCAGGTACTGGGCACCCCAAAATCCACCTTGAGCACCCCAAATCTGCCCCTGACACCCCAAAATCCCCCTTTCTGCACCCCAGAATCCTCCTGAGCACCCCAAAATCCCCTTTGGGCACCCCAAAATCCTCCTGAGCACCCCAAAATCCACCCTGGGCACCCCCAAAATCCCCCCCTGGACACCTCGGGGGCGGCGGCGCTGGAGATGATGTCCCAGGCCATGATCAGGTGCCTTTGGGGGACCCCAAAATCCACCCTGGGGACCCCAAAATCCTCCTGGGGACCCCAAATCCACCCTGAGCACCCCAAAATCCCCCCTGACCCCCCACAGGGGGATGATGGATGAGGAAGGGAACCAGTTCGTGGCCTATTTCCTGCCCGTGGAGGAGACGCTGATGGGCACCCCAAAATCTGCCCTGAGCACCCCAAATCCATCCTGAGCACCCCAAATCCCCCCCAGACACCCCAAATTCCACCCTGGACACCCCAAAATCCACCCTGGACACCCCAAAATCCACCCTGACCCCCCTGTCCCCACAGGGGGATGATGGATGAGGAAGGGAACCAGTTCGTGGCCTATTTCCTGCCTGTGGAGGAGACGCTGATGGGCACCCCAAAATCCATCCTGAGCACCCCAAAATCTGCCCTGAGCACCCCAAATCCACCCCAGACACCCCAAAATCCACCCTGGGGACCCCAAAATCCATCCTGGACACCCCAAAATCCATCCTGAGCACCCCAAATCCCCCCTAAATCCCCCTGACCCCCCAAATCCCTGCAGGGGGATGATGGATGAGGAAGGGAACCAGTTCATGGCCTATTTCCTGCCCGTGGAGGAGACGGTGATGGGCACCCCAAAATCTGACCTGAGCACCCCAAAATCCACCCTGAGCCCCCTGTCCCCCCCAGGGGGATGATGGATGAGGAAGGGAACCAGTTCATGGCCTATTTCCTGCCTGTGGAGGAGACGCTGATGGGCACCCCAAAATCCACCCTGAGCACCCCAAATCCATCCTGAGCACCCCAAAATCCACCCTGAGCACCCCAAAATCCCCTTTTGGACACCCCAAATCCCCCCCCAGATCCCCCCAAATCCCCCCAAAATCCCCTCTGTCCCCCCCACAGGGGGATGATGGATGAGGAAGGGAACCAGTTCGTGGCCTATTTCCTGCCCGTGGAGGAGACACTGATGGGCACCCCAAATCCATCCTGAGCACCCCAAAATCTGCCCTGAGCACCCCAAAATCCCCCCTGGGGACCCCAAAATCCATCCTGAGCACCCCAAAATCCACCCTGGGGACCCCAAATCCCCCCTAAATCCCCCTGACCCCCCCAAATCCCTGCAGGGGGATGATGGATGAGGAAGGGAACCAGTTCATGGCCTATTTCCTGCCCGTGGAGGAGACGCTGATGGGCACCCCAAAATCTGCCCTGAGCACCCCAAAATCCATCCTGAGCACCCCAAAATCCACCTGGGGACCCCAAAATCCACCCTGGACACCCCAAAATCCCCTCTGTCCCCCCCACAGGGGGATGATGGATGAGGAAGGGAACCAGTTCGTGGCCTATTTCCTGCCCGTGGAGGAGACGCTGATGGGCACCCCAAAATCTGCCCTGAGCACCCCAAAATCCCCCCTGGACACCCCAAAATCCATCCTGAGCACCCCAAATCCCCCCAGATCCCCCCTGACCCCCCAAATCCCCACAGGGGGATGATGGATGAGGAAGGGAACCAGTTCGTGGCCTATTTCCTGCCCGTGGAGGAGACGCTGATGGGAACCCCAAATCCATCCTGAGCACCCCAAATCCATCCTGAGCACCCCAAAATCCACCCTGGACACCCCAAAATCCATCCTGGGGACCCCAAAATCCACCCTGGACACCCCAAAATCCACCCTGGACACCCCAAAATCCATCCTGGGCACCCCAAAATCCACCCTGACCCCCCTGTCCCCACAGGGGGATGATGGATGAGGAAGGGAACCAGTTCATGGCCTATTTCCTGCCTGTGGAGGAGACGCTGATGGGCACCCCAAAATCTGCCCTGAGCACCCCAAATTCCCCCCAGACACCCCAAAATCCACCCTGGACACCCCAAAATCCCCTCTGTCCCCACAGGGGGATGATGGATGAGGAAGGGAACCAGTTCGTGGCCTATTTCCTGCCTGTGGAGGAGACACTGATGGGCACCCCCAAATCCACCCTGGGGACCCCAAATCCATCCTGAGCACCCCAAATCCACCCTGAGCACCCCAAAATCCCCTCTGTCCCCGCAGGGGGATGATGGATGAGGAAGGGAACCAGTTCGTGGCCTATTTCCTGCCCGTGGAGGAGACGCTGCGGAAGCGCAAGCGGGACCAGGAGGAGGACGTGGATTACGCCCCCGAGGATGTGTAAGGGGGGATTGGGGGGGACCCCAAAACCTGCCAGGGGTCCCCAAAACTCCACGGGAACCCTGAAAATAACGGGGGAGGGGGTTCAGGGTTGGTTGGGGTTGGAGAGTTCGCTGGGAAATGAGGAAATGGCCGAGGAATCCCAGATTTGGGGAGGAAATGGGGGATTGGGGGGGGGTCCTTGGGATTGGGGGCTCCCCCGTGGGACTTTGGGGGGTCCTTGGGATTGGGGGGGTCCTTGGGTTTGGGGGGGTCCTTGGGTTTGGGGGGTCCTTGGGATTGGGGATCCTGGAGTTTGGGGGTTCCTGGAGTTTGGGGGTCTTTGGGGTTGGGGTGGTCCTGGACTTTAGGGGGTCCTTGGGATTGGGGGGTCCTGGGGATTGGGGATCCTGGAGTTTGGGGGGTCCCCCATGGGACTTTGGGGTGTCCTTGGGATTGGGGGCCCTTGGGATTGGGGGGGTCCTGGAGTTTGGGGGGTCTTGGAGTTTGGGGGGGTCCTTGGGGTTGGGGGCTCTTTGGGGTTGGTGGCCCTTGGGGTTGGGGGGTCCTGGAGTTTGGGGGGTCCTGGAGTTTTGGGGGGTTTTTGGGGTGGGGGAGGGTCCTTGGGGTTGGGGGGGTCCTTTGGATTGGGGGGTCCTTGGGATTGGGATTTTGGGGGGGGGATTTGGGGGGGAGTTGGGGGGATTTTGGGGGGGATTTTGGGGGGGGATTTTGGGGGGGGGTTTGGGAGGGGGATTTGGGGGGGATTTTGGGGGGGATTTGGGGGGGGT